>JBBDHG010000109.1:0-505626 GCA_037951165.1 Lophius americanus | reverse complement strand
GATTGTCCCGAGCTGTTCAGCCTCTGAAATGAGGTTTTGGTCATCGCCATTACGGATATTGATTTTTCCGTGCGCGTTAATCAACAGGGCGGCAGGATGGGAGACAAATATGTACAAAGTGACACCTCTGGGTGCCGCGGCGGCCGCCCGCCGTGATGAAAAGGTCCGCCACCACTCAAGGGTTAATCAATCTGTTCTGCAATAATCAAGGGAAATGGCGGCGGAGTGGTGGCTGGCTTAAACACAAGTGTCCTTGGGTGCGTTATGATGATGTGTGACAGAATATTTCCTCCAGCAGACATCCATCACAGCCAGATGGGGGGGGGGGGGGGGGGGGGGGGGGGGGGGGGGGGCAGCGAGCGTGAGCGGCGATGGCGAAGCGGACGCCACTCCCACACACGTTTACAGGAGACTAAGAAAGAAAGATGAGGCTCCTCCATTTTTTTAACCAATCAGGTGTGTTTACAGCTGCAATATTCATTTTCATAATATATATGTATATATATAAGTGCCGATGGACGCTTAATTAATTCTAAAGTTTCTCCTCCTGTTCTGTGACTCTGAGCTTTAATGGTGGCATCGATTTTATCTAAACTTTCCTTCTAGATCTATATGAGCCGTGGTGTCATTAAATAGAAGAGAAGTAAAGTAAGTAAGCTAAGGTCGATTTCTGCGGGCTTATCGTGGAATTTACTGATAATTAGAAAATATTTCACATCATCGGAAAGACACTAAAAGTCTTAATTTCTATGAAAAGTATTATTTACTATCACTAAAATGAAGCTTCCTGCCCAACTGACCTCAGTCAGACCGGAGTCAGAGCGGAGTCAGACCGGAGTCAGAGCGGAGTCAGACCGGAGTTAGACCGGAGTCAGACCGAAGTTAGACTGGAGTCAGAGCGGAGTCAGACTGGAGTTAGACTGGAGTCAGACCGGAGTCAGACCGGAGTCCGACTGGGAGTGACTAGAAATCCAATAGGCAGTGTAAAAGCATCAGGTTTTTTCTCCGTGACCCTCCGGACTAGAGGATCCACCATATTTGCAGTGAATCATTGGACCCACTGAGAAGACCAGCGAGAGAGGAGCGAGTCCCGTCCCCCAAAGGAGAATTAGAGGGTTTTGACATTACAAGCAAAGTGTCTGGTCTTCAGATCCGAGAACTGATCCCATGCTGTCAACACTGCTCATCGACGGGGGGCGGCTGTGTTCCATCCAAACAGTTGATGCATCCTGGGAAGCAGAATCCGGTGGATTGAGAGGATTCTGTGAGTCGAGACCGGATCGGAATTGGAGCCAAATACAAAAATCTAATTTCTTATCAAAATGTTGCACTTGATATAAGACACAATTACTGAACGAGTAACTTTTCACCGAGATACAGGGACATTTTTTATGCAGGTGAACATCTTGTTCCGTTAAAGAACCTTAAAAATATCTCAAGAAGTTAAAGTGATTGAAATATTAGCAGTTAGCTTAAAGATAAATTCATCTTAAAGTGCTTAAATATTCCTCTCTAATCGTATCTCAAACTCGTAAGGTTTCTTAAATCTAAATATATATAAACGTCATGAATCCCCACAGGTGGATTTGGAACTAGAATTCTTTTCACGCATTTTTGCATTTGCTGAAATGCGTAAAAAAAATTTTTTAAAAAAAAGGTGAAGAAGGTTTTTTATTCTTTCTGAAGCGACGTGTTGTTGTGCACATAATGTGTTACTCCGCTAGCGTTCCTGATGTCTGTTCCCTCGGCGGCGGCGCCACACAAACACAAAGTGCGCTGCTGCTCAAATCTTCGTGAGGCAATCTCCCTCTTCTTCTTCTTTCCTCCAGCTCGTCCGCCATGCTGCTCAGCCGGCCCCCACAAACGCCAGCTCCCGGCGGGTGGCGTTTTCCTCTCCCGGCTGCCGCTGGCCCGCTGCCGTGCCAAACGCGACACGTGACAGTAGCATCACATGGCCTCCTGGCATCGCCACCCTGATGTTTTTACCCCCCGCGACTGTCTGAAAACTTCCCGGCGACAACCTCCAGCCGCACTTGTCGCCTTCCTTCTCGCTCCGCACCCAGCAACCCCGACCGACTATCTCGGCGACAGGCGCATGCTCGCCAGTCTACGGATGAGCGCGCTCGCTTAACGCCGCCATTAAACTCACATGACGAGACACGGAAGAGGGAAGCCGAAGCCACGTGCCGGAGGAGAGGCAAAAAAAAATAGGTCTGTGAAGATCAAAGAGTTCACGGATGCAGAAAGAAACGGTGTTCGTCCGTCTGACGTTCTTTAGAAAACCCTTTTTTTCCAGCAGCATCCAAACCGCCAATCATCTTTTCTCCTGTAAAGTTAATTAGCAGCTTATTGCTCCACCTCTTTGATCATTTGTACTTTATTTTTATCTTCTCTCTGCTCACGTTTGCCACCACCGTCGCATTCTTTTACCCGCCCATGAATTATTGAGCTGCGCCGGCATGAGGAAGGCGTCGGACCCCCGAGTCCATCCGCCGGCTCAGCACACAAATTCAAGCATCTCCCCGTCATATTTAAGGATGTCCAGAGACCGCCGTGTCTTACTTTCCATGAACCGATCGTGACGCGAGCGACGGGATGCGTGAGCGAGAAAAAATATATAATTTCCTTTGAGAGCTGCGAAGGATCGGAGCATTAAAGGTCTCCCCTTCTGTTCTGCAGAACCTCAGCATGAATATTTCAGCGACCCCCATGAATAAACCAGGCCTGCGCTTTCGTCCCTGACAGCATAGGTAGGTCCCCGGAAAAGTCCCTTATCCCCTGCATTGTACATGCTAAGTGATCCCCTTAGGCTAATTGTGGAGTTACGTCCGAAAAACAGTTTTTTTGTTTAAATACAAAGTTTTACAGTAAAATATGATATATGCAAGATAGATCTCCCTGAGAGGATCTATATGCGTCAAATTAACACTATATGGGACTTACGTTTAGGAAGTTATGTACGAAATATAGGAAGTTGTGAAAAAACAAAGGAAAAATTTAAAACTCCCCCTATTGAGAAAGCTATGATATATTAGACTAAAATATAAATTATATATATATATATATATATATATATATATATATATATACAAGATGGATCTCTCTGAGACGATTCATATGAATCCAATTTCGACTAAATGGGACTTACGGTTAGAAAGTTATGTACGAAAAACTGTTTTTTTCGTAGAAAATGCTTGTCCTAACGGGTAAAATTTGAACTGTTGGAGTAAAACACGATATATAAGAGATAGAGGTCCTCGCAACGAGTCATATGCACCAAGTTTAGACTAAATCGGTTAGAAATTTATGTCTACTTCGGATAGGAAGTTACGTACGAAAATAAACAAAGCGAATAACGCAGTGTTTTTTCGACGAAAAAACTCCTAATTGGTAAAATGTGAACTATTAAAGTAAAATGCAATATATAGAAGATGGATATCGCAACATTTCCCATACACCTAATTTGGACTAAATCGGGCTGACGGATACAAATTTATGTCCGAAAACAATGTTATTTCTAAAAAATAAAAAAGAAGCTCTATATTATTAATAATTAAAATGAGTATTTAAGTCTTTTCATTGCACTGATGAAGAATCTATTACAATCTAAGAGGCCCTTGTTAATGGATTACTACATCGATTAGCTAGAAGATCTTATTAGGACAAAGTTAGATTAATTTTCTCAAGTTTAGATAACTTTCCTAGTATAACACTTTTCTTTACAAGGTTGTTGTTTTTCTTTCTTAGACAAAAACTTATATCTCATTAACAAGACTTCTATTACATTCTTGATTTTTTTTTTCAGGGCACTATTATAGTAATCTAGTAATCCATAACATTAAAAAACAATAATCATTTCTAATAATAGTCCTATTTCCCTTTTTTGCCTCCTCATCTGTCCGGGTTTATTCCATCTTCCATCAGCCACTAGGTGAGCGTTCGTTTTCGGATGTCGCTGACATTTACAGTCGCCCTCTATCAAAGAAAGGCGTGACCCCTCCGACCTCCTGCCGCTGCTGTCACACATTACGCCTCGAGGAACATCAGGAGTAAAGCCGGTCCCTCCGCCGACGCACCACTGCTGACGGAGCGGGTAGAAAAGAACGTTCAGACGACGTCATTTCATTTAAGATGGCAACATACTTTAAGAAATATTCTAGCCATAGTCAATTAAACATTTTTATTTCCTTTCTTGTTTTTGATGTAAACCCATGATCTTTTATTCAAATTAGTCCCAGAAATCTCACCATTTATTCAAGTTACTACATTTGATAAATGCCCGATTTTTTGTCATTGCCAGATTTGTTCAGCTCTACAACTTTTCTTTGCTCCTCATTGCTGTGTTCTCTGGTCTTCATCTCCGTGAAGAACCTCAGAGAGAATCAGGAATGTGTCACCTCATATTTCTACCCCAGTGAAACAGGAAGTACCTGTTCACCACCTCAGAGTTTCTGCTAAAACGGGTGAAATTAAAAAATAGGACCGTAAATATTCTTCAGTTACATTTAAATCACAGGATTTTCCTAATCCTAATCCTAATTAGTAATAATTGTGTCAAACATGTTTATGAGGAAAATATTTGTTTCATCTTAAGAATGTAAATTTTTTTTAAATTTCATAACACGAATGAATAATATGAGTTAAAGATCAAAGGTATAGACACTAAAAACATTTCTGGCATCTAATTACTCATTTGTTGTACATAATATTAACTAATGATAACGATTCAAAAAGTTTAATGTTTGTCTGTGAAAATTGATGGTAATTTCACAAATTATAAAATTAAAATAAAAAAAAAGACAATGAAGACGCCGAAAACGTGAAAAATAATAAAGAAAATAAAAAAATACAAAGAATAGAGAGTTTGAGAAAATGAAACAGGAGCCAGAGTTTGATGGTCCGTTCCTGAAAAATGTGATTCTGGGAGCTGAAGGAGAAAAACATGAAGGCCTTGTAGAAATCAATAGAAGATCCCCTGTGCGTAGCTACGAGCTAACAGAGCAGAGAGCACAGAGTCGGGGCAAACAAATAATATTTATGTTGAAGGAGTCCGCCACAAAACCACCTGGGAACATGTATAATTCTGATTCACGCATCTGGAAAGCAGTGAGGTAGTAAATATGAGGCTTGTTCATTGATTCCGGGAAGAATACATCCAGCAACGGGTCAGTGCAGGAGAATTGTTCAGTGCGCCACCTTTTTTAAAATATTAATGCATGAGGTCTCTGGGATTGTGTGAGTTATTCTTTTTTAAGTTCAGAGGATGTCTCAGCGCACGTCAAGACTCTTCATCCATTCAAGCCTCCTGCGGGCTCGGCTACATGCTGCTAGCGTGTTTACCAAAGCCATGAAGAAGTGAAGAGTGTTTTCACCACGCAATTCCTAATTAACGCCCTCTTTTCGTACCATTTACATACGTTAGAGAGAAAAAACCAAAGGACCCATCTCATACTGGACTGTTGAGGCCCAAAGGCAAACACAATGGCCCCAAGACATCCGTGGAAAAATGGAGGACCATCCCGGCAGAGTGGACCTGAAACCATTTTGCAAATTAGCATTTCGGCTAAGCTTCATGCTAATAACATATTCTGGCCTTAAACTACCTCGCCGTCCAGCCGGCTCCTGTTGAATTAATGGGATGGGCATCATTCCTTTTTCCCAGTTTGAGGGTCCAATCGGTCAGAGCGGCGCCCCCTGCATACGAGGGATGTTCTTACATGAATTAGGCTGAAATATAAAAACTAGACCGACGCTGCCGTCCCCGTCTTAAAGGGTATATCCCCCCCAAAAAGCCCCTCAATCCCCCTGATCGAACTCCTCAAGCTAAACACGACTCATTAATAATCTCATTAACTATTTCTATGAAGTCAGCAGTCTGCTGTAAGATCAGATCCCGCAGTGACTCAATAAAGACGATAAATACAGTTAAGTAGTTTTTCTGAGCCCAGGTTTAAAACACGACAGATTTCCTCGCGTCGATTCTTGCTGTCAAAGCCGACAATATCATCCGCGAACGTCACGCTCCCCGGGGCCGCTCTCACCACCATCTTGGAAACCTTTCCCTTCACTCCTTCTGTTATTCTTCCGTCACAGTTTACTCCTGACACTCTTCTCCACCCGCTCCACCCTGCCTGCACTTGCATCTTCACCTCTTTTACACACTTCCTGTTGCTTTAAAAAAAAAGTGGACCCCCAGGCAGATGTACTTCACTTAGTATAGCGGCCGTCTCCCAATCGGAAGATCGGAAGGTAGCCGGTTCGAGTCCCACCAGGGTCTACTTGTCGTAGTATCCTTGAGTAAGACCCTCAAAGGAACTCTTGAAAACTGAGAGCTTCACCCCGCAGTCAACATCAAAGGAATTAAAACTGAGGCAGCAATAGCCACTTTGTGACGTCGATACTCTATAACTACTTTTTGTTTTATTTTATGTGACATTAAATGCAGCGAAACACAAAATACACGGATATTCCAAAACCCACCCTGTAGTTTTTCTGTAAGCCTGCTCACAAACAAACAAACAAACAAACAAACAAACAAACCGACAAATGCACATGACCTCATTGGCGGAGGTGATTTTGGTGTTTTGCACCGAAATCCGGCGTGTTTTTACAGTGTGCAGAATTAACAACTATCATAGAGCTCCACCTTTACCGTTTGAACGTTTGTCTAATGAGCTCATTCGCTTTTTTATGACGTGAGAACATTGAATACAGAACTTTTCTTCAGTCCTTCTATAGTAAGAGACGCTCCAATGAATGGGTTAGGGGCTTCCGGTCCCAGCGATCAGGACCTTCTCGGGGCGCCTGTCGGAAGCACAGCCTTCCCAGTTTTCAACTTGACAGGAATAGACTGTCGAATTGAATATATTAAAGCTTCTGCGAGCAACATCTCCCGCTTCTCCGGCTGATCCAGCTGCGGGGAATCCGACTGTCAGCTCCTATTCTGCTTCGCCTCTCCTGGCGTTTGTGCCATTTAAGATTTTGCGGCTGTCAAACACAGTAATCCTCCGTGTGATTTCCAGTATTCCTGCTGTAGAGTGACTGCACACCGACTGTGTTTGCCAGGATTTCTTGAAAGTGGAACTGCTTTGATTTGTTGCTAGCAGCGCCGGCGCGCGTCGGTGCGGCAAACTGCTTGATACACATCGGACCTTTTGTTCCGTTTGCTGCCTGCTCGTAGTGGCTACCACTTCTCCACCCATGATGCCCGGCGGGCTGGTAGTAGAAAGCAGTTGGTGAGCCCATTGTGTGCCAGGAAACAGCAGCAGACAGTAGAACTGCAGATGTAACCTACACACACACACACACATATACACACACACTCCCTAAGTGCCCATGAGCATTAGCAGGGTATAAACATCTGTCATGGCCAGCCAGTCCATGCCATCATAACGCATGATCACAAAAAAAACTGTGCAGTGATGATAAGAATTAATTTGACACTCTCACTCACTCTCACTCTCTCTCTCTCTCTCTCTCTCTCTCTCTCTCTCTCTCTCTCTCTCTCTCTCTCCCCCCTGTTCTGGATGGCAACACGGATTACATATGGCTGCCGTCTTATGTTTGTGTTACTGAGCGGTCCTTACTTCATTCGGGCTAACGAACTACAATTCACGGCAACCCAAATACAGACACACATATCCTCTAACCCTCACTTAATCCATCACACTCACACACACACACACACACACACACACACACACACACACACACACACACACACACACACACACACACACACACACACACACACACACACTCACACACACATAATGTAGCAGTAGCTGCCCTCAGATGCTCTAGATGCAGCAATTACGTTAATTTCTCTCTGGTTAATACGTCTCCAAACAAACCATCTCACAGGCGGCGGGGCAGGAACGGCCGTGAAGAGCGGATGATGTCACTGATGCACCGGGCCGCCGCCGCCACCGCCGGTCGGATTTATAAATTGTCACTGTAAGGCCGAAGCCTTTTATCACCTCCTTTATGGGGTGAGGAGCAGATAATTACGACTTGACCTGCCGTCTCCTGTCACCAAAACATTTTTCCCTCCGCCAAGGAACGAGATTATGTTTCCGCTCCTGTACGTTTGTCTCGTTTCTTCGTTTGTGAGGAAGATTACGGGAAAACTGCAGGACAGATCGGCATGAAATTTTACCCGGTGGTAAAGGTTCCGGCGTCTCCTAGAGGAATTTCCATCTTGATGACGTTACGTGTTTTGCAGCATTTAGAATAAAATAATAAGCCGTTTGGAGAGGTGACGACACAATGTGGCTATTTCTGCCTTTAATTCTTTTGATGTTCCTTTGTGGGGGGGAGCTGGGGGCTCGGTGGGCTGAACAGAGACGCTGAAGTGGAAGGCGCAGGAGATGACCGGCTACAGAGTATTTGAGCGATACTCAGAGTTTGTGGGTGTTGTCGGTAGATTTAAGGGGCTTGAAGTAACTCATTAATTAACATTAATGGAGAAATCTGCACGGTTTTCCCTAAACCCTGGGTATTGTTGTGCCTTGGTGGAAGTTTTTCCCTTTCCGAGTAGCAGACTGAATGTGATCGATAATGTGCAAAATGTAATGATGTACAAACATTGCAGGAAGTGGTCTTAAGTGGTGAATGAAGCTGACCACTAAAGATGTATTCAACCCCTTTGTTGTCCTCAACCAGAACATAAAACTAGAAGAACTGGTTAAAAACGGTTTCTTTTACATATTTCATTTATTAGTTGAATATATTATAATCTAAGAAAACTCAGAATTTACCATAAAATAATGTTTTGTTTGATCAACTGATGTTTTGAAACAATTTAATAATATCTGACTCAATTATTTCATGATGAAAATGCTGTATTTGATGGAAATTATTATTAATTATTATCATAATTAGACTTATTTGGTCGTATCAATTGACATCATTTTGTTTATTAAGTCCTCACATGCTTTAATATGCAAATAGAAATCCTCCTTATTGAATAAGACTTTCTCAATAGCGATGGTTAATGCCTCCTTCTCGGTTTGACCCGTGGGTTTTCCTTCTTCTTCTGAAGACCTTGTGACAAAAATAAATACCTAACTAACAAAGACTTGACTTAAAAGACCACGTGTGATTATATATTTCATGTGTTAGCTTCATAACCTTCGCGCACGCTCAGTCTCTATCAGAGGCATCGCATGATATCAGCTGCACTCCTCCATCCAATCACTGTGTCTCACCTGCAGGCTCCACCCATCACCCTAAGCTGCTGCCTTTAAATGTGATTCTCTGTCCACTCATCTAGTTCCTTCATGCTGCTGGTTCACCTCCACCTCCCCATCTCCACCCAGTCCTTTGGAGATCATTCAGCCTCAGCATAGTCATCAGCCACCACCACCAGTATCCAGACGTATGCCTTTCTAATAGAATCCTTATCACACATCTGCTACTGTAATAAAATCATTAATCTTTCTCTTCATGCTCCACCCTCTCTGATTGAAATGTGTTTTGGACTCGCGGTCCGGTCTATTTTCACGATTCCGACCATCACAACTAGACTAAATGTTTGATTGTTTTAAAGCTCGATCCAATGACCATCTCTGTTTGATTCATTTTCCAAAGAAAAATCGGAAAACGTGAAATCTTAAGAAGCGTTTTATCATCATTGACGCGTCGAATAGAGACTGGGACTGAGACTAATCTAATAATCCTCATCTCAGATAGTCTTATCTCAGTAGAACACTATTTAGATGATTAGATACTGGGATTTTTTGTTGTTTCGGTCCTAAATGGATGAAAGTCTTTATCAGAAAAACAGCCGCTCTGTTAATGCGACCCAAAGAACCAGCGGGATGATAGAGGAACGGTTCTTCCATTCTGGAAAACAAAAAAATCCCGGAACAGTTGAGTTTGTTTTCAAATTTCAAGGCATAGAGATCTTTTGGAGGAATAAACGTCATCGGAGGCGTTGAATCACTTACTACAAAAGATAAAGCCGTTGAATCAACGCAGTAATCCGTACAGAACATCGATGTCTTGCAGTGATCGGAGGCGGTTTATCTTTAGAATGTCTCTCGGAATGGATCTTCTCTGGATCTATGGATCTATACTATATTTTCCTCACCTTCTCCCAGAAAAGTCGCGATATTTCAGAATCGTCATTGCCGCGTCCGCCTCAGATGATTTATGTTAACATAATAACTCAAAAACTATTTCAAGGGTCATTTTGAAGTTTTATACCCACATAGACTTTAGCACGAGGAAGAGCTGGTTGATTTTGGGAAAAGGTCGGTTTTATATTTGCGACACAGAGGGGGAGCTTTATGTCCAAAAGTTTTTGAGCTATAATTTCTCAATCGTTGGTCCAATTTAGTACAAATCTGGTGCTTATGAACCGAGTCAAGGAGATCTATCTTGTGTGGATCATCTTTTATTCCAACGGTTCGTATTTTACTCACTGAGGGAATGCTTTTATGGGAAAAACTCCCGTTTTTCGGAAAAAACCTCCAAACCCATGGCCCGAATTTGCCTCGTTTGAGCCGCCTGAAGAAGATCAAACTTCTTTTAACTGCATATCTTACTGTAAATATTTATGTTAACTAATTACCTCACATGGGAGGGCAGGGTTGTTTTTTGGGGGAAAAAACAAAAAAATCCATTTTCTGACTATAAACATGTCCAATTATGTCCAAATCCCATAATAGGAATCTAAAGAAGACATACAGTCAATACATATATAAGGTTATTAAACCAGCAGTCCTGTTTTCAGTTTTGCATCTTTTTAAGAAAGTGATATTTATAAGAATAATGAAATGTGTGCCGTTACTTCATTTTGGGGAAGCACACAATTATAATTTTGACATGTCTCACCTTCTTTATCTTTTTTCTAGCCCTAAATCCCACTTACACTGATCAGCCATGACATAATAACCACTGCCAGGAGACGTGAGGCTGGGATGTAAACCCAATTGAACCGCTGAGGACAAAATCCTCGAGATTTATGAGAGGCGGCGAGAATTCAGCCATTACTCCTCTGTGTTACCTGCCTAACTCTCTGCATCCCCCAGCTGGGGGCCATGACAACCAGCCCTGCCCTCTGGGAGCAAATGTTCAGTACCGCTGACCCCTGGGAACCAGAGGCACACATGCCAGAATCATATACATTGAGTCACACACAAACGGTGAGTAAAGTCACCTCCTCCTCGGGAGCCAAGCCTCCTCATGCATACCAATATACATGTGCACACGCACACATCCCTCCCCATGATGAAGACGAAGAAGAAGAAGAAGACGGCTGGGCCTTTTTTTCTTTTCTGTCCTTTTCCTTTTTTTTTGGCCAAGAATTACATGAGCCTTAATGTAATTACAGGACTGACAAGGACAGACTCTCTCTACTTATTGCTCTGTGCCGCCCCCCCCCCCCTCCCCCCTTGAGAGGGAGCCAGACGAGAGAGAGCGTGCACGGAGTACTTGTCCAATCTCTAATGACAACAGCACACCCTTTTCCATGATAATCCCTTCATTTCTGTCCACTGACAGGACGGGAATAGTCAGCGAGGTGAGTGTGATGTCCGGGAGCATGTGTGTGTTTGAGGGGGTGGAAGAGTGATGAGCGGTGAAAGTGCAAACAGTGATGGAGTGAGTGGGGGAGGGCAACATTTTAGGGATTATGCTATAATAATGGCTGACAAAGGTGATATGGAGTGGAAAAACAAGCCATCCGTCAAAAGGGGTCATCTGCCGGAGCAGGAATACGCTCCGAGTCTTGCTTCGGTGGATAGGTGAAAGGTCAAACAGCATCAGAAGAGGATCAATATGAAACATTTGAAATCTCTCTCTCTCTCCCCCTCTCTCTTTCTCTCTCTCTCTCTCTCTCTCCCTCTCACTCCCTCTCACTCCATCTCTCTCTCTCTCACTCCCTCTCTCTCTCTCCCCCTCTCTCTCTCCCCCCGTCTCTCACTCTCTCTCTTTCTCTCTCTCTCACTCTCCCTCTCCTTTCAGTGATGGAAATTCTCCAGACGTGCAGGAGCAGGGCACCTCTCCTGGGGTTGCTCACCATCCGCAGACAAACACATGCACTCCAGGATCAGATCCCGCCTGCAGAGAAGTCGGCTCTTGTTTAACCAACAAAAACAGGAATGCAGGAGGAATCCTGATGCTCACACCTCATTCGGGAGATAGAGAGGAGGACTTTTCAGTAGGTTGCATTGAAAAGAGGCTATGGCGGCGAATAAACATTCACCGCGTTAATTGCCTGTGCAAATAGCTTGGCTGGGGATCAGTGGCGGCTTTATAGATGCACAAGCCGTCGCCGCCAGAAGGACAGACTTAGCGTTCCACCCAACATGGCAGCAGCCATCTTGTCAGTAATTTTCAGCGGTAAGGAATGAATATGGGAGAGATTCTTCTTCTTTTTTTCCCCCCTCCTCACATCCTCCTCACATCTTTCTCCGTCTCATCCTCCGAAAAGTGGCCGTTTTATTTGCCTTCCACCTCCACTTGAAGTATCCTCTCAACCTCTTTCTGCGTCTTGGGTGCGTTCCAAGTGTGTGTCCCTCGCTCAGTGCTAGGTTCTGTCACGATTAACCGCGTAACCGTCTGATTTAACCCCTTCATTTCCTGCTCATCTGTTGGGTTGAACCCCTTTTGAGTCACTTTTTCTTATCTTAAAAAACGTGTGTCAATCGATGAGTTTGTTCATAACGTGACCCGGCGGCTGCATTTATATGCTAAATAGTAACGGGCCGAGGACGGAACCCTGGGGGACACCACACGTCAAAGGGTTCAAGTTTTTGTTTGCCATATCAAAGCATGTGAGGACTTACTGAACACAATTATGTAACTTGATACAAACAAAAAAGTCTAATAAGGGTCAAATAAATTTTCTTAAAAAACATTTTTGTCAAAAATAATGAGCTAATCTAATTAAAATTGACTATTTTCAATGAAATACAAAGATTTCATAGAGAATTTAATGTCCTGATGTAAAGAGACATGGATTTATACCGGAGTAGGGATGAAGGTGTCTGATTATTGTTTGGTGTTTGACGGCCTTTTTTATTTATTCTTTCTTAGTTTACTGGTTTTTTTTGTTTGGTTTTTAAAAAATTTTTTATGTATTCATTAATTTTGAGTTATTTTTTGGAGTTATTATGTAAATTATGTAAATAATTATTTTGTAAATTTTCACTTATGTATTTTACTTTTACTTTTATTTTTATACATTTTTTAAAAAATTTTTTTAATTTTCTCGCAAATGAATTTCTGAGGTGCGTAGAAACGTTTGAGAGAGTGGTTGAGGCAAGCTGCACTGGATTTGATTGGTAGTCATTAACTTTGATTTATGGAGCAGTGCCAATACTCGCAAGTTCTTTTCATAATCATGACGAAAAATAAGACCGATAGCCGTCTGTAAGTGAAACGTCATATTTCTTCCCGATTTACGAAGTGGATTTCCATCGCTTGATGTTGGTCTGGTGTTGATGATGTCATCTGGTTTGAGTGGAGACTTCAGTTAGACGTTAGCATACACATGGTGCTCATTGGGAAAACGAAGGTTATGAAGGTTAATATGACACGGACTTTGGAATAAGTTTGATTGACATGTAGATCGTTTAGCGGCCACATTTTGGCTTTCATCCGAATGGAAACAAAGAACACGATATAATCTTGTGTCAAATTTTGTGTGGTAAAATTTTTGCGGTAACTGCTGAAACCATAAATTTCCCAACCCCTCAAATTCTCTGAACTCCGACGGTCCTTCGGGGAAAACTAACCATAAGTGAAGCTTTTCGACGAGTTTGAACAGAAAAGTGTCCAGAAAACGGCTTTTCTTCATCAATAGTTGTCTTTTTTTGGGACCAAAGATAAAAAAAGACAATTGGAACGTTAATTTCAGTTATTTGTACGTCAATTAATCGTCAGCTAAAATTTCATAATGGTGAATTACGACAATGTCAAATCGGACAGTTTCATGCTAACAGCAGCCAGGCGGCCGGTTCACCACCTTTTAGCGATTCTTTATCTTGCTGACGAGAAAAGAAAGGAAAAGACCAGGAGGAAGAGGAGGAGGAGGAGGTGGAGGAGGCGTGCTAACAGATGTCTCATCAAAGCATCTGCTGGGGAACAAACAAAATGATGGCTCAAGAAAAAGAAAAAAAAAGGAAGATTAAAATCTGACAATGACAATTTCATTTCAAACCTAATTGATGATCACAAACGGAATTCGTGAGGCTTTTCCTGCATGACCGCGGCGCCCGGTTGTAATTAAGATGCGGCAAATTAAGTGCAAGCAGATGTGGAGTTTTATATATATTATAGTAATCTTCTCAGGTGAGGCGCCATGCCTGTAATTAGTTTGTGTCGTTTTGTTTGTCATTCATTGTAAGAAAGTAAAGTCCACCGATCACATCGTGACGGATTCTAGCTTAACAGCAAAGTCCTTGACGGTACACTGTAAAACCTGCTGGGTACACTGTAAAACCTGCTGGGTTTTAGAGTGTGAACCATTTTGGCATCGAACACGTACGTCGCTCCAAACGAATTTCAAACAGTAGCTAACATAAGCTATCGTAAACCAGGTCAATGTTAGCTAGCTCATGTGAACTAAGGTGAATAATACAGTCAGCTAGCATAATTTTCAGTTCACTTCGACCGTTAAAGTTAATTATCTTCATATATTAAACTAGCATAGCATCGCTATCGTCTGAGCTGACTTTGAAAAAAAAATCATAAGCCCAAACTATCGTGCTGAGTCGCTTTTAGCCCAATGCTAAGTCAAACCAACTTGAGATATTACCCAGCTGCACCAACCCAGCATTTGAGTAATCAAATATAACCCCGCATTTTTTTTTTAAAGTGTATACTCTTAAATTCACTCATCTAAAAACTTGACTTCCATAAGGTCATTGCTCCGGTCATGAAACTGGACCACGACTGAACATCGGGTGACGGCGCAGACGATGGATAATACCAAACAACTTCTCTTAATCGATGAAATCTGCAACATTCGCAGGATTGGGAGAATTATACTGCATTAAACTCCAGGAACATTTAAGGTGGAGAAAGCCAAGACGATAATTTGTTTTTTTGTTGTTCTTGTTGTTTTACCGCCGTTGGACTCACCTATTGAATTTTAGAGCTCAGAAAAAGAATGTAATTATAAAAACAAACCAGAGGAAAATAGGAAGTCAAACTTGACACGTTGTTCGTTTTAAGATAAACATTGCGGATAAACGATGAAGAGGTCGGGTGTATCGTGGTTAAAGTACCCGTGTAAACAGAGAAGGGCACCAGAAAAGGGGTAATAAATCCAAACACAGGTACACAAAGGCCGGGAAATATACGTTTGACATGAACCCTAACCTCAACAACCCAAATTAATCAGAACACAATTTATTTGCGGAGAGTTTTTTCAAACTACCCAAAGCCGATTTACAGGCTGAGCACAAATCTAAAACAACATGTTAAAAACTAGATTAAATATATATATATATATATATATATATATATATATATATATAAGCTCCCCCCAACGAGTAAAGTATGAACCTTTAAAATACGACATTTACAAGGTAAAGATGCCTTTAAGCCGATTCATATGTACGAAGTTTTGGATTTTAAACTGGACCCACAGTAAGCGAGTTATGTCCATTAAGTGTTTTTTTCTGCTAAAGAGCGCCCCCCAAGTAAAATATTAGATTCAAATATGAGATAAACAAGATAGATCTTCACCAGGCGATTCATTTGCATCAAATTTGGACTAAATCAGATTAACGTTAGGGAAACGATGGGCTGGAAAACTGGGATTTTTGGTAGTCATCCTCCCTCTAGTGGTAGAAATATGCAGATGACCTCTACCCAAATCAACCCAGTTCTTCCTCGCACGGGTTTGTAAAATTTGAGCATATATACCACTAATCTACTCCAAATCGTAGATGAAAACCAAGCACCAAAGGTTGGATCGACCGACATATCTACTACAAAGTGTTTTTTTTTCTTCTTCATAATCATTATTCCCCGATTTTTCACCATGAACGTGCGATTTCTTGTTCTAATAAAAAAACGCTGGTAAATACGAGAATCTCGCCAGAAGAATCAGAGGATTACGAGGAGAAGAGAAGGAGAGGACGGATGAAGGCAATGTGATGATTGGAGGCGTCCGGTGTTTTATCGGAGTGTATCTACTCTTCGTGGCTAAATTCTCGCCGGACCACATTGTCCTGACCTCCGGCGCCGCCGCAGGGGCGCCCATTGAAGAACAGCCATGACCATATGTGGAGGCGTGTGGGCCATGTGTGGTTCTGTGTGTGTGTGTGTGTGTTTGTGTGGCGTGACGGGAGGAAGAAGCCGGAGGTGGAGGAGAACGCCGCCAGGCTGTTGTGGGTTTTATTATAAGTGTCACATTATCTGTTATAAAGCCACGTACAGGAAGTTATCACCAACGCTCACGTTGGTGCTCCAGCCCTGCAGGGCGCCGGCAGCTCGACTCACACAAAGGTCAGCAATTAGTCCTCAGATTTAATAATCTCATTAAATGGCGACCAGTGATTCTGTAATTTTGCATTAAACAAGGGGGGGGGGGACGACATTAAAAGGACATAAGAGCAACAGCCACGAACGTGTGAGATGACGTAACTGACAAAACAACGCAGGATCTTGAGGGCTTTGACCTCATCTAATGTGCATTCTCATCGCATGTAATAATTGTCCCCCCCGCCACCCCCACCCCCCACCCCAGCACCACTGCAGCCATTAAAACGATATAGTCGTAGAAAAACAATGTGGATGGCATTACATTATGATCAAATAAGAATTAAGTCATTTCCTCTTCCTGCACAGAAGATGAGTTAATCCCGTTTTTGGATCTCCATCTCATAGCCCTACACATCTCTCTCTCTCTCTCGCTCGCTCTCTCTCGCTCTCAGATTCTCCCCTGAGATCCTGTTCGCTGTATGAGAAGGGCTGCTGCACATTGATCCCCACTATCTGTGTCGGGTCAGTGGACACAGCCACACTCAGCACTTTCTCCGTGCCTTCAGAGGGCCCAGCCTGTCACCGCCTACTATCCCTGAATATTTGCCCTCTCGGAAAACAGTGACAGGCAATCTTTTTCGCCCCCCCTCCCCCCCTAACTTCCTCAGCACTGAATAGTTGTCAGATATTTAGATAATATGCGACGTACAAAATGAGACCCTGACATATAAGACGTCCTAAAGGCGCTGCTTCCTTCGGCCCATGTAGGACGGTTTAATACAAACGCTTAAAGGCGAGATACACGATGTAACTCAGTAAGAGTACTTTCTGAATAAATATGTAAACTGGAACTATGCAATCCTCCTCCACAGAAACTTTCACCCGGATAGGCTTCGTACCACCAATCCCCCTGATTGAACACCTCAATTTATATTGTGTCCACACAAAGAAGCTCCTCTTAGTGGGTAAAATATTATGTATATATATATATATATATATATATATATATATATATATATATATATATATATATATATATATATATATAAGATGGACAGGATAGGTCACCTCTAGTCGATTCATACGCACCAAATTTGGACGAAATCCGATAAACGGTTGAGAAATGATGGCCCAAAAAACCCTTTTAAGATGAAGCTCCCCCTAGTGTTGGAGAGATTCAACCCACCTTTCCCAAAATCAATCCAGTTCTTCCTGTCACTGAGGTATATGTGGGTATACACTTTGAAAACGAGCCATGAAATAGTTTTTAAGTTACAGGTATGTAACTCAAAATACAGTGTTTTTTCATTTAAAAAAAGAAATGTCGCCCTACGGAGTAAAATATGAATTATTAGAGTTCATTATTAACGATAGATCTCCTTGATTGGATTCATATGCACTTAATCTGGATTTGGTGCTGGAAGTTATGTCCCAAAAACCTTTTCCTAGCGAGTAAAATGTGAATTATTAGAATAAGACAAGAGGTAAACAAGAAAACTCTCCGTAAGACGATTCATATTTACCAAATTTGAAGTAAATCAGACAAACGGTTGAGAAATAATGGACCGAAAACATTTGGACATTAAAGCTCCCCCTAGTCTCAGAAAGATAAAACCGACTTTTTTCACAATCACCCACGTTCATTTTCCCACTTAGGGCTACCTGGGAACCAAATTTGAAGATGATCGATGAAACAGTTCTGGAGTTATCGCCACTTTTCAGGGATGTTGTAACTCACACTTGAAACCAAAAACGACACCTTGCTGAAAGAAATAATCCTCAACGCTGTAAAAAAAAAAAAAAAAAACAACAACAACCGCAAACCTTCCCACTTGAACGTCGGGACCTACGCTTCGCAGCATCTTGACCTCCATTATGGTAATGCCATTTCCCCACGAACGTAACGTCTCCTGACAGAAGTAACAGAAGGGCCTCCATTCGCTCCGGGGGGTTGATGTACCTCCTGTGTACGAGAGTACAGTACGGCTCGCCAACGTGTGCGCAAATGTGACATGTTGCATCCAGTCCTCGGAGGGAAGACGAAGAGGAAGAAGAAGAAGAAGAAGAAGCAGCGGCTCATCTCTCTTGGTAGTATCTCTGAACATGGGTCACTGCCTGCGGAGTCTCAGGAGGTCCGTAGTGCTGCATGGATGCCCGGCCATCTAATATAAACCCCCGCCTCCATACGGTCACAGTGTCGGAACGTTCGCGGGCCAGATCGGCTTCTCCCGCTGCAAACTCCTTTTTCTCTGGAGCCTCCTTCTTCTCTGTGGTTGTATTGATTCGTCTTTAAAGATACACGTGTCCTCCCTCTCCTGCGGCTGCTACGCTACCCGAAACGCGATATTAGGGGGGCCGACAGGGGCAAACGCTCTGCAACCATCAGTTTGACAACAGGCGCATACTGCAAACTAAGAAAACATCTTCATCAAGTTGACAACACACGCAGGCTGCAAAAGCCACAACAAGTTAAGAAAAAACTATCTGCAAAAGCCAAAAAACAACACATTAAGAAAAGTAGTCTGCAAAAGGAAAAACAAAAAATATTAGGAAAAACAATCTGCAAAAGCCACAACACATTAAGAAAAACGATCTGCAAAAGCCACAACACATTAAGAAAAACGATCTGCAAAAGCCAAAAAACAACACATTAAGAAAAATAGTCTGCAAAAGCCAAAAAACAACACATTAAGAAAAATAGTCTTTAAAAGGAGAAACAAAAAACATTAGGAAAAACAATCTGCAAAAGCCACAACACATTAACAAAAACGATCTGCAAAAGCCAAAAAACAACACATTAAGAAAAGTAGTCTGCAAAAGGAAAAACAAAAAACATTAAGAAAAACGATCTGCAAAAGCCAAAAAACAACACATTAAAAAAAACGTCTGCAAAAGCCACAACACAAAACATTAAGAGAAACGATCTGCAAAAGCCACAACATGTATTGGCGTACGCGGCGGCGCTGACAGTTCCATAATACCCCTGACTTTTTTGGGGGGATATAAAACCTCACACACCACACACAAACATTTATGTAGCATGAATAAACCTCTTTGATATCCTCTTTCACGTCTTCACGTGTCGTACTGCTGGTACCCGACACACCACACCCACAGATTCAAACTTACCACCGTTTAAACCTCCTCGCTAACTGCCCTGCTAAGAAGTGGTCCGTACCGCCGTGACTCCTCGTCGCAAATCATATTAGCCGGTGAACTAGCCTAGCTTAGCCTCACTGCCCAAAGTCTGGCTTCCACCCTCTTCCTCTTCCCTTGCTTCCTGTCCTCTCCGAGGCTTTGATATCAGCTAAGCCTGCGGAGTTACAGTATCAGTCTTCACTACACTAAAACACACACTCACACATCTGGAGCTGCGCTGGAGGCTCCAGCTCCTGCTCCAGCACTAAGCCGTCCGGTTGACACCACCCAGTCTGATCCTTTGCTACCCACCAGGCTGTGATTTCTAAAGCGAGGTCGTGCTCTCCCCTCAAGGCGCCAAATTGTTGGAGAACCTTTGGAATCTGATTTGGGTCTGATCAAAGAACGCAGCAGCCAGACGTCAGACATCCTCCACAGGCATTACACATCTGGACATCTGCTCCGCTCCCGCCGACTGCCTCGCCAATCCTCCTACGACCAGCGACCTCAGCTGTGAGGCCCTTTACTGTGGGACAGCCCCCGCAGTGCCTCGCCATCCCTATCATCATCAGCACCACCACCACCACCCAGTTCCACACCACCGGGCTCTGGACTGGGCTCTGGACTGGGCCTGCCCCATCCACCCATGGCTGCACCGAGAGGGGATAAAGGGATAAAGAGTCTCTGCTCAGGGACTGATTACTTACATCTGCCAGGCTAAATCCCAGCGCCAACACACGTACAGATGCACACATACACACCAACACACACACACACGCACAGATGCACACGCAAACACGCACACACACGCCCAGATGAGCGCACGCACACACAGACACACACACAAAGGTGCAAACACTTGGCCTGCTGTGAGCTGCTGCAAACATACTGATGACTATTGTTTTTCTGGCTTAAGCATGTTGCATGTGAGCCAGCTTTGTGTGTGTGTGTGTGTGTATTTGTGTGTGTGAATTTTTTTGTGTGTTTGTGTGTGTGTGGGTGAGTGTTTATGCTTGCGTGCCTGTGTGAGTGTATGTGTTTTTGTCTGTGTGTGTGTGTGTGTGTGTGTGTGTGTGTGTGTGTGTGTGTGTGTGTGTGTGTGTTCTAGACTTCTTTCTGTGTAACTTATTGATTACAGATCACTGAAGACATAAATATCACATTTAAGTAAAAGAAATAAAACTTAAACGGTAAGAGTAGTAAATCATTGTTTTAGATACTGTTCCTTCGCTTATTGGCACAGTAAAGACGTAAAATGAGTTGTAAAGAAAAAAAGGCTTTATTGCCTATACCCAGAATCTTTAATTCAAATTATTCACTACAAATAATTGATAACATAAAAAATGTTTTAAAAATCTGTGCCACAATTATTGGCACCCCCAGCAAAATGATGTCATTAAAAGGTAACTGAAGTATATTTCCAGTCCTATTTTCTATTTATAGGCTTTTCTCTTTGAGCAGGAACTCTGAAGTGGGGAATAATGACTTCCTGTTTGACTGGGGTTGAAATATGAGGTGACACATTCCTGATTCTCTCTGAGGTTCTTCAGATGATGAAGACCAGAGAACACAGCAATGAGGAGCAAAGAAAAGTTGTAGAGCTGCACAAATCTGACAATGGAGACAAGAACATCTCTCGGCAGTTCAAAGCCTCAGTTTAAACAGTTAAAACAATAATGAAGAAGTTTAAAGAGACTGGAGATGTTAGACATCAACCTGGAAGAGGACATGTCTGCAGAGAACAGAAATAGAGCTTTCTGGCAAGAAAAATCTAAGATAGGTGTGGAGCTGCAAGAAAAAAAGCCATCAAGAAAAACCACTCATACCCCCTGTGAAGTCCGGTGGTGGATCTCTAATGCTGTGGAATGTGACATGGTTCCATGGACTCCATCAAACACCAGCAGATACTGGATGAAGACCTAAAAGTCTCTGTCAGGAACCTTAAAGTGGGTCGTGGTTGGACCTTCCAGCAGGACAATGTTCTGAAGATCACCTCAACATCAACCCAAGAATGGTTCAGAGGTCACAGAATAAAGGTTCTGTCATGACCATCCCAGTCACCTGACCTGAACCCAACAGAACATCTGTGGGATGTGCTGCAGAGGAGAGTCCACAAGCGTGGACCTCAGAACCTGAAGGAGGTGGAGAGGTTCTGTATGGAGGAATGGTCTCAGATCTTCAGATGTGTCCTCAGACCTCATCACAGACGACAGAAGGAGACTCAGGGCCAGTACTGTGGCAAAAATGGGGGGCGGAGTCAAATATTAAAAACAGGGTGCCAATAACTGTTATTTGAGTTGAAGGTTAGATTCTTTTGAATGATTTGAATTAATTGCCAGGGTCAGAAAAAAAGCTGGCATCCCTTTCAGACATTCCCACCCAGCGGATGTCAGGCTGGCCCACTGACCTCTCGCTTCCAGCTCATCCATCTCTCACGGGGATGGAAGGAGAGAAAAAAATCATAACTCTCATAAGAGCATATTAATCCCACATGCTGCCCGCGAGGCTTTTACCTCAGTCGGAGATGAGATGAGCGTTCGCACGCTCGCACATGCGCGCTCACGGATCTCACACAGCCTTGTGTTTAGAACTACCGGAAAAACCCCAAAATACGGCTATCTATTCGAGAACGGCTTCATCTCGTTGTTGAAGTGTCAAACCGTCAAAGCCGTCGCATGTTGTCATGGCAACTGTGTGACGCAACAAGTTGAAATTCTTCAGTCGCACCATTTTTTTTTTTTTCCCACATCTTTATAACCGCCTGCTCAATATTGGCTTAAAATACCTTCCGAGCCGTACGAGCGCCCAAGACCCAAGACGTCGCAAGGTGCTCCTGGAAATCTGGTACCAACACACGAGAAGAACGTTCTGGAGGAACTGTTCCGAGGTGGAGCGTCCACAAAAAAAAAAAAAAAAATGTGGAAAATACAGAATTGTAAAAATGCCCAAAAAAACTTTGGGTAAAATGAATGGAAAAAAATATTATAATGTCACCAGCAAGTCATTACCATAAAGTAGAGGAAAATAAAACTTTCTATAAAGGGAATATCGTTGTTTATCGTTGATTTCAAGGGAAAGATGTTAAAAAATAAAGTCATAGTAAAATTAGATCTGTATAATTTCCAGTAAAATACAAGTATTTTTCTTTAAAAAAAAAACATGTACCTTCATGTACAACCAAATGTTCAAATTGTCGAATTAAAATGACTTTTGAAAAATATAAAAAATACGTTTGAGCGCCAGTAGCTCTTTTATTCCCTTTCTGTTTGGTCACACTTATAATTCCCGAGGACTATAGACTTATTTCCAAAGGATCTAACTAGACTTTAAGTTTAAATTCAACTCAAAGGTAATTAAAAGTCTAAAGTTTCAAGAACTGACAATTAAATTCTCAAATGAATGAATTGGAATAGTTTGAGTATTCTCAATTTATTCAGTTTTTACAGTGTGGTGGTGAAAGTTTTTTTTGCTCTCCCATTTCCCTCACTCTCCTCTTCGGGTCATTTCTGATTAAAAGATAATATTCCTTTTTTTTTTAAATATTTTATTCCATAATTTGGAAAATGAAAAAAATCCGTTTTTAGACAGCAATCGTTTGTTTAACGTTAATTTTGGAGTCTTAAAATAAATACGTTTAATTTTTCTGAACTAAAGACCTACTTCTCTGCGCCTCCTTCTTCAGAACTCTCTTATTTTTTTGAGTATTCTCTGGGTGAAAACCCCCCAGGGTGACATTGGGTTCCCTCTTCTTGTTTACTGGGGATTGTCTACACTGTAAAAAAAAAAAAAAAAAAAGAATATTCCATAGAATTCACGGGAAAATACCGGAAGTTGCGGTTGCCAGAATTTCCTCATAAAATTACGGTAACCACTTACGAAACATTATGATACATAACCATAAAAAACAGACACTGTACCGTGGGCCACACTGTAAAACATTGTGGTTAAAAACTGTTAAATGGCAACAGTAAAAGACCATAAAATCCATATGATTGTTTTTATAGTAACAAGATGGTAATAATACGGTATATATTTGTAAAACAATGGAGATTTATATTGGGATAAAAGTCATGATTTATTGTAATCTACAGTTATTTTAAACAAACTTTATTTTTTTTACAGTCGGAATATGTAGAAAACACAGAAGTTTACTATAAAAATACAAAATTTCATAAAATTAAGAGAAAAATATCCAAATATTACAAGGTATATATTACTGTAAAAGTATGTTTATGTCTAAATTAATGATTTAAGTGGTATTTACATTTAAATTTACAGTATACTTTAACTGTAACCCTTTTACTTTTACCATTCAACCATTAAGCAAGAGCACACGATTGTTTTTACAGTAACAAGATGCTAAAAAATACGGTATAAATTTGCGAAACAATGTTTTTTTAAGAGTTAAAAAGTCTACCTAACAGTAATCTACTGTTAATTTATCTTCCGTCCTAATAAACGCAGGTTGACATTATATACATTCATATAATTTACCGCAACGTCTTAAACATCGTCACCGTATTCTTTAGGAGCAAAGATTCCAGCCACCACATCTGCTGGTGTTTTACCGTAAATTTATTTGATTTATTTTTTTACAGTGTAGGTGCCCTGGCCACACATGCGCTGTTGACGTGACTCACGGGTATGTACCTGTCCAATGTCAACACCTGCAGACTTTTTAGAGATGCCTGGACTTCAAAAGTGTCACGTTGCTCTGATAAATTACTGTTTTTTTATCCAAATAAACATGAACTCGTTCTAATCCGGATGCTGTGAGATGAAGCACCTCTCAAGGCGTCACGGGAGACACCGTGCATCCAATTACCGCCATCGTCAGGCATTATGGACCCGACCTTTAATTTCATTTAAAGAGAAACAAATTCGTCACTTAAATCGTTTTGGCGCAAAAAAGAAAAACCCCGCGAGAGATGAAAGACGTGGAAACCGGATGCGGCGTTTGACTTCATTCAGAGGGTGAAGATGGTGAGTGACGTTTGTGTCATCTGACAGTCTTCTCCGCTTCTTGCGGAGATTGCGGTGACCGGTAGAGTGCGGGAGAATGCGCCCTGCTGCTGCAGTCACATCTAAATCCTCCACCAGCGCCGGGTGACACTGCGGAGGTGAAGGTGGAGGTGGAGGTAAAGGCGCAAACGGTGAGACAAGTCTTATTCAAAAAGAGTGAGAGATCACTTTGACTCACACCAACAGCCAAGGTGCGCACACAACACGAGCATTTCCCCTTGGATGCACAATTTTTGTGGAGCGCGCTCCGCTCACACACACGCACACACACACACACACACTCGTACGGGCGCACGCGCACAAACACGCGTGCACAACTGTCATAACCAGGCAGCGGCGGCGGACGTGTCGGTGATGTGTGTTACCTCTGTGTCGTAGATTTTGGTGATGAGGGAGAACGAGTACTTCCTGGACTCCCGTATGTGCTGGATGGCCAGTTGGACTGCGGGTTCGATTCCCTGGCTGATGCTGCTCATCAGGGCCGACTCGTTCATGGGCATAAGAACCATGATGGGCAAGTTTTCCCCGTCCCTGGCGAACCAACTGTTGTCCTGCCCGTGTTTGGTGCGGTCGTTGCACACCTTGGCCACAGCCGGGTGAAGTAAGAGGACGGAGAGGAGAAGGCATCCCGCCGGGAGGAACATCTCCCAGCCGCCGCAGTCCCTCCGGGCTGGAGCCATGCGACCGTGCGGGGTGACCAGATCAGATCCCAGCTCGTATACCCTCACTGGCTGGGCATCGCGGACCAGGTCTCGCCCAGGATCCTCCGACGCCCGCCCGTCAAGATCACGGAACGTATTTCAAAAACAGACCAGCCGCAGCAGCCCCCCCGCAGTGGGGGAAGTGATGGAGTGGGTTCGGATTGCTGCAAAACGAAAAAAAATCAAATGAAATAAAATGTTTGGACTCTGTTACTGTGCCTCTGAAAAATATTCCAAGGGCGCGGGGATCGGCGTCGCAGAGGGAGATCTAGAGCCTCCCGGTGTCCGTCATCCAAACAATCTCCTTCTCAAAAACAGTCCCTTAATTCACCTCCCTCCCTCTCGCGCACGATTTGATTTAGCCTCTTATGTCAGAAGACGTCCCGGAAACAAGAAGACAAGAAGACCCCCCCACCCCCCCTTCACGTAGACGCAAATCAATCACTCTCCTTGACAAAAAAAGAAGAAGAAAAAAAAAAAGAGGAAAAAAAAAAATCACCTCTGAAGTAAATCCCCATCCAGAAGAAAGGTGACTGTGGGCATCCCGGCAGAACGCGGCGCCGAACCGGATCAATGACGAGACAAACAGGCTGAAACAAACCGGAGCCCGGTGCCGACAGCGGGACTGCGGAGGTTGTGAACGGGGATGTCGACGGAGTGAGCCCTGACAGCCCGTGGGACTGGGATGCTCATCTCCGATGGTGCGTCAGAGGAGCGCCGAAGCCGCTGCTGCTGCTGCTGCTCGCCGCGCGCGCAAGAGGGAGCACTGAACGTGGAGGAGGAGGAGGAGGAGGAGAGACGAGGGAGGAGGAGGGAGTAGGGGTGGGGGTGGAGGAGGAGGATAGGGACACAGCCTGCTGGAGAGGCTGCTCAGGCTTTAAGCAGGGCAGACTCATCAGCGGGTTGATGGCCCGGGATGATTTACCGGGTTTCTATGTTATGGAGGCAGACAACGTTTCGGACACGCGCGGATCGGACTAGTTCCAACGGACGCGCGTGCATGGTAGTGATATGTTGCGCGTCATACAACAGTCACACGTAGCTCGTCACTGCTATATTTGTATTTATGCAAATGGTTGGGATATTTCAGTCACACACAGGTTCTCTGATTTTATTTGTAACCCAAAACTGTAAAAAGAAAAAAAAAATAGTGTGTAAGAATTACAGTAGAAAAACAGTAAAATACTGTAAAATTCACAACTGTGAATGTCTCAAGTAAAGATACAGTTTAAAATTTCTGCTCGGAATAAGCTGAGAACACCAGAATTTAACTGTGAAAATAAATACTTTTTAATAATTTACTAATATTAGTAAAAAGTACTACTAATTAATGGAAAACCCGGTAAAGTCACAAGCAAGTCTTTACCGTTAAACTTCTGTCTGATAGATATTGCTGGTATGAGAACTTAAATAACCAACTTAATCTAATTTAGCAAGAACAAGATACTATATTTGTGAAACAGGTTGATCGAAAAGTCTGAATTTTGTGTCATTTAATGTGATTTTATCTAGTAAACTATGTAACTGTAAACAAATGGACATTATTTTTATGATAATTTAATTTATGGTTGTGTCAACCATATTTTTTTTAATGGTCAATCCTGGCAACTACAGCTGAAAGTATTTTTTTTTTTACAGTATAGATCAAATAGAAATGCTAAAATGTGTATAGATTCGATTTTTTACACATCATCCACTGCTATATTTATATTTATGCTTATTTTAAGGATATTGTACCCAGGCAGGTTGTCGTAAAAGTATGCTCTGTGTAGTTGGAAAGTAAATAACCACTGTAGGATACACTGTAAAAAATAAATAAATTAAAAAAATAAAAAATAGGTTGAGTTCTATCATTAAGAATACATTTACGATGTACAGAATAAGATACAACGGTGATTTACAATGAAAAAAAAGAAAAATATGTCAACCTGTTTACGGTACACAAGGAAATAGGAAATAAGAATATGAAATGAAAGTAGATAAAAATGTATTGATTTTTTTTATTACACAATGTTTTTTTATTACACAATGTTTTAATCACAATGTCACATACCCACATGTATAAATTTCACAATTCATTAGCTTTTAGCCTCTTGTTACTGTAAAAAGAATGGTAAGCTCTTGCTGAATGGTTAAAGAGTAACACTTACAGGGTCACAGTAAGAAGATACTGTAAATTTTAAATGTACCAACCAGTAAAATCTGTCATTTAGATGGAATAAAACTTTTACAGAAATGACTTGTTTGTGACATTGTGGTATTTTTCTAGTCATTCTAAGCAAGATTCTGTAATTTACTGTAAAAAAAAAAAAACCTTTTACCACCTAAACTGACTGTAAAAAATAAAGTTATTTACTATTTCTGTCTTTAAGATAATTCACTGAATCTACTAAGGGAATCTGCTGATTTGAATTTTATGGCATTTTAATGTTTCCATATGTTTGTTTCTTTACCGTATTTTCTAGGGACATGTTTTCTTAAAGTGCGTGGAGCATTGGACGAGGAGATGACAACCTTTAGTGTCTTTGATGTCAATTCACTGTAATGTCTTGTACAGGCTCAGCATATTCTTTTAATGGGGACATTTTGGTAACCACAGCTGCTGGTATTTTGCCAAAAATGAATAGAAAATGCTTTTTACAGTGCATGGACCATGGGGGCAAGGAGATGAGAACACTATCTGTTTTTGATGGTTATTTTATGGTCATGTCTTTTACAGGGTCACCATATTTTTTAATGAGGAAATTCTAGTAACCAAAGCTGCTGGTATTTTACTGTAAAATAATAAAGAATATTTTTTACAGTGTAGATGATTGCCATTTTTATAAGATCTTTGGTGCAATAAACCATTCGAATTATGACACAGTGTGCCAAAACAAATGCACTCCAGGTGTCCTTGTTTGAGGAGAAAGGGAAGCAGGAAATCTTCATTTTCAAAATAAAAGCACCCAAATCCAGTCATTGGGGAGAGAGCGAGAGAGGGGGCATTCATAATTCTTTATTCTGACTATTTGTTTAACTCTTACCTGCAAATTCTAAAAATAGATGCGGAAACTCTGGATTCCAAGCCACGAACTGATGAGGTTCAGCACCACGGACAGCGAAGTGTCCATGCTGGGAAATCCGTGCGCTGTCCGTGGTCCTGTGCAGCACTGCTGATCTCATCCTTTGCTTCTGTTGACGCGACCGTTAGCTCGTTACCTGTGTTTCCCGCGCCACAGATTTTACCCGTGTCTTTGTGCACAAGGATTAAAGCCTCATGTGGCCCCAGGTCCAAAAGGCAGGCCATTACTGCTATAGTTTACAACACAATTCACCGCACTGCCGAAGAGGCGTGGGAAGTGAACTGAATAGCTGCTAGGGGGTAACTGTTCTCCGCATGTGGGAAAAATATAAAAGCCTTTCAAGTCATCAGCTGCCTCCGTATTTCAAAACAGAGCTGCATTCTATCCGCCCAACGCAATTATATTACATTCACTTTTACAGCCGGTGTCGAAGGGAACTGAAATAAAGGCCAAGTAAGTCGTTGTCATTTTCCCACTAAGGATGAGTACTGATATTTCCTCTTCATCATCTACGTGCGGATAGAAGGGGCTAACTGTGGCGTCGTCACGGCTCACTGCTCATGCGGAGGTGAGGAAGAAAACTCCTTTAAGTTGTGAAATGTTCAAATGATGGGATATTAAAGACTAAAAAAAAGAAGCAATGTAGGTTACAGGGTTCACTTCTTGATTGTCCGAGATGATGACAAGTCTCAAAAAAGATTTGTACAATTTTCAAACTGGGCTTACACTGTCCTCAATCCCTTACTTTGTACAAGCAATCCAATCCAATCCAAGCAATAACGCTCCCCTTAGTGAGCAAAAGATGAACTATTGGTGTAAAATATTATATATGTATATAAAATGGGATTAGGATACGAGTCATATTTTCAAATTTGGACTATCGGTTAGGAAATAGTAGCTGACTTTTTGTAAAAAAGATGATAGATAATAGAAGATGTTTATTCATAAGCCCCAAAAATTTGGTCCAAATCTGCATAATTGGACTTGCGGTTTGGAAAATACAGACAAGAAACTTTGTTTTAATGGAAAAACTCCTCCTAATGAGTAAAATATGAACTAATAGTGATATAATATTTATACAAGATAGATCTCCTTTTTTTCTGGATTCATAAGAGGCAATTTCGACAAATGGATGGGAAATAACAGTCAAGAAATTGTGTTTGTTTTTGTTGTTTTTTGAAGAAAAGAAAAGCCCCCCTAGAGAGTTAAATATAAACGATTGCAGTAAAATATGACAATTACAAGTTAAATCCTATAAGAGGTGGTTGAAAGTTAAATATGAACTAAACCGGACTAATGGTAAGGAAGATAATGTCCGGGAAAACTGTATTTTCGGGGGAAAGCTCCCTCTGGTGAGTAAAATGTGAACTACTGGAATAAAATATGACATCTATACAAGAAAGATCTTCTCGAATCTATTCATTAGCACCAAATTTGGACTAAATAGAAGTTATGGCAGAAAAAAACAGTGTTTTTTCGTAAACAGGCGCCCCCTAGTGAACAAAATATGAACTATTAGAGTTAAACGCGATACATACGAGATCAATTTTCTTAAGTTCATTCATATACACCAAATATGGACTAAATCGGACAAACTGTTATGAGTTTTGTCAAAAAGAATAATGGACAGTCTGGAAGAATTCTCCATACGTTCTCAGACAGAGTTGGATTTTACGCCCCTTTTCTCAAACATAGAATTGCTCCGTCTTCATTAGGGGCTTAAAGCGTACAAGCTGTCGTGGTCGATATGGCAGCGGCGACCCCGCCGGCTTCTTAAAGCACAGGTAATTCATCACGAGGCCACAAACGGGCTGCGTACAGCCCCAGAGGATAGCCGGAGCAGCCAGGTCTCTCTGACAAGTACATCCTTTACATGAAGGATTTTCCCAAATGAGGCGTTTGAACTCCTGGAGGAACACGGGAGGCGAGAGAGGTCTTTTCTTTAGTTCTGGCCAATTGCCTGTCTTCACCTGTGTTCTGATCCGTGAAGTCAGAAAAATATCTGCTTCCTCGTTTGTGTGATGTGAACCGCGGAAGACAGAGGGAGGAAGGATGGAGGAATGAAAAGCAAAAAGCGTTTCAACTAATGAGAGGTGAAACAAAATCTACAGCAGGTTCTTGGTTCCCTCTTCTCTCCCCCACAGCAACGAATTTTCTATTCAAAGTGGTCAAGATGAAGAAGTAGGTCAAGTTGACGTCCCATCTGTTTGTTTCAAACAAGACAACATCGCTCCTTGCTCAAATAAATACTCAAACACCCAAACAGTAGAGAATGAATGATGTATAGCAGAAGTAAGAATCAAACAGGACAGGAAATTTCCTCTAAGTGCAAAGAGAATGAAGATGATAAGCAGGAATGTTCGGGGATATTGTAGAGTCTTCATCGGGTCCACCTGCGTCGGCGGATCCTTCGAGTTAAGGCGATAACTGAAAAATCCTTTCGCGGATCATATTCAAATCTTATACCGACATGGATCTAAGGGCGTGGAAAGATGGCACCGATTTTTGGGAAATGTCAGTTGCATATTTTCACCACTAGGGGATGTTTTATGTCCAAAATCAGAGTTTTTTGGTCCTCAATTTCTCAACCGCTGGTCCCATTGTATTCGTTAGGGGGAGCTTTTGGTGGAAAACAAAGTTTGTTTTGTGCCTAAATTAGCTCAAAGAATCGACTCAAGGAAATCTGTCTCGTTTTATTCCTGATCTCAGAACAAACAGTGAACTGTATTTATCTATTGAGATTATTAACGAGTCACGTTTAATGTGAGGAGTTCAATCAGGGGTGGTTGCTTGTACAACGCAGGGGATTGGGGTATTTTCTTCCTGACATATACCCCTCGCTGTCGGGGGACAACGGTGTCGGCCCTGTTACGAAAACGCTTTTCAAAATGTTCCGTTTGGTACAAAAAAATCCCCCGACCAGATGCAATCAATCAACCCCTCTAATCTGAAACCGGTCAGCTTCTTCCGCGAGACAATAGCTCCGCGTCCGGCCGATGATCGCCGCAGCTGCCTGAACCAAAACGTCCATTTCATTTCAGATTATGAATCATTCATTAAGCTTTCAATCACGGCTCTGCAATCTGCATCTCCTCACTAAACGAGATGTCAAGCCAATATAGCAGCACTAATTGGAACATACTTGTCTGGAATGGAGGGCGCAGAGTGAAATAATGATGACGATGATGATGTTGTGGCTGTATGTACATATATATATATATGAATATATATATATATATATATATATATATATATATATATGAATATATATATATATATATATATATATATATATATATATATATATATATATATATATATATATATATATATATATATATATATATATATATATATATATATTCAATCGCCATGGTCAGTCAGGGAGCGAGGTCAATCCCAGGTAGTAATTGTTTCTTTGGAAGTGCAAATTATGTTGGAATGCCATCAAAAATCTGAAAAGAATGAACAAGTTTTAACAAATGTTCTGCCAAACACCTGGTACTTGATGCTGAAGAGTCCAACACACACACACACACACACACACACACACACACACGTACACACGCACACACATACACACGCACGTACACACACGGAACTACAACACAAACACACACACACACACACACACACGCACATACACACGCACACAAATACACACGCACGTACACACACGGAACTACAACACAAACACACACACACACACACACACGCACGTACACACAGACACACACGCACGTACACACACAGAACTACAACACAAACACACACAAACACACACACACACACACACGCACGTACACACACAGAACTACAACACAAACACACACAGATGCACACACGCAAACATAACAACAGACCCACACACACAAATGCACACACATACTATCCCGCACACTCACGCACACACACACTGTCACAGTTACACACACAGACACACACACACACTCTCACAACACTCAGGCAAACATGCACACACACACTATCACAAACACATACACACTCACAACACAAGCACATACTCTCTTACACATGCACACACACTCACACACATACTCTCATACACTCTCAGCCACACACACACACCAAAAAACCACTAACTAACTCACACAAACACTCACACAAAATCACTCACACACACATACATTCCCACAGACACACACAAACACAGACACACACACACAATCGCTCCCACAGACACACACAAAGACACACACAAACATACACTCCCACAGACACACACAAACAGACACACACACACATACACTCCCACAGACACACACAAACAGACACACACACACATACACACAAACACTCACACACAATCACTCACACACACATACACACACACACACACACACAGAGCTGGCTGACATGTCCCTGTTTAATAGAGATTAATGAGGTAGCCTGAGGACGGCCCCCACCAAACCGCTGACAATACGCCACATGATGCTCTATGAATTTTAAATTGTGAGAATTCAGAGCGGGTTGAAGGAAGAATGATTATTAATGATTCTCTCAAACATTCTTGCCCAGGTGTTTGTGCTCACTGGACCTTTTGTGACTCATTACAGAATGAGCAGGTAGCCCAATGGCCTGATGGGTAATTAATCAACAGTCACTCCTGCATTATGTTGAGGGGTGCGCGAGAAGGTCATCGATTCCGTCCCGTCAATCAGAATCCAACTCGAGGCTCGGTTCTGATTCCACGTCCACCATCAGGAAGCCTGCAGCACGAAAAGGCTTGGCTGTGGTTCTTCTTCACACACCAAACAAATCCTACATTAGAAAATACTTCTTCTTTTTTATCTCATGACTGATCTCAGAAACCTCCATTCAAGGACATCGGACCATCTCAGAAAAAAGAACTCCACCAAACAACATGGAACCTTTTTCTTCCGGATTTCTCCGAGATGCTTCCTCCTTTGTTCTCGACATGCTCGCACCGCCACTTACGCCGGAGGCGGCGGCTATTTGAATAATTGGCTCCACCATCGTGAGTCATAGTCCTGCGAATTCTATGCATACCAACAAGTTGAGGAACTTCTTTTTTTTTTCTTCTTTTTTTGTTTGACGGGACGTGTTTAATGCCTGGCAACAAAGAACGCATGTTTTATGAGATGGCTGAGAACGCTGCAGACTGTTAAGTAGGTGTTTCCCAGGAGATAAGGGAGAGGGAGGTGACTCACGCTGGACTTTGATGGCGTGCGTGACACTGAGTTACAAATTATTAGAATTATTTTTTTTCAAGTTGGGCAGAGGTTTTTGTAATATATGTTTGGAGTGGTGCTTGCTTGTAAAAAAAAAAAAAACTGTCTTAATGGCACAAAATATAAGTTTTTATGTGAAGGAATTCATTCTGACGGCAGTTAAACGACATAATAAACAAGTATGCATTAACCCTTGTATTATGTTACGGGTCAATTTGACCCATTTCAGTTTTTGTGTTGACCAAAGTACTGGTTATCCTTTCTTTTTCTTCATGAAATTTTGTGACTTTTCCTCATCTAGGGTCATGAACTGGTGTGTAAAATCTGGACACTTTGATGTGTAGTGGAATGTCTGTGCAGAGTTTGTATACAAATATGATGTTGCGGGTCATTTTGACCCGGACACTTTTATGTGGGTAAGTAGCTGTTCAGATCCAAAATAAAGATGTCTCTTTGATGTACTTTATTTTGATTGCCTCTGAATAGCCATTCAGACCCAGGTGTGTGTAGAGGAGGAACTTTCTCTCCCTTGTCCTTGTCACTTTTCTCATGTCATCTCTTTGACAACACACCAAAAATGAGCTCCAGAAGGTTTACAGCTGAAGAAGCTGTATCACAGCTTTTGAACTGGGATAGTGATGCAGAGGAAGAGATTTCAGAGACAGAGGATATTTCAGAGACCGAGGACAATGTTATTGATGATCCAGATTGTCAATTTTCCTACGATGAGGAGGATTCAGAGGACGAGTCTGCCGTTGTCTCTCCATCAGATGGAAACCAAGGAATGCAGCAATCATCATCCACAGAGGGGACATGGGCATCTAAAGATGGTAATGTCAAATGGTCAACATCACCACACCAAAGCCGAGGCAGACTGTCATCTTCCAATGTCATCAAAATGACTCCAGGTCCTACAAGATTTGCTGTCACACGAGTTGATGATATTCAATCAGCATTTCAGCTCTTCATAGCCCCACCAATAGAGAGGATTATACTGGAAATGACCAACTTGGAGGGGAGGCGTGTATTTCAAGGGAAATTGAATCCACTGGATCAGACTGACTTGCATGCTTACATTGGAATTCTGGTATTAGCTTGAGTGTACAGGTCAAAAAGAGATGCAACTGCAAGTCTATGGAATGAAGAGAATGGAAGGCCAATCTTTCGAGCAACAATGTCTCTGGAGACATTTCACATGATATCTCGTGTGATCAGATTTGAAGCTGGTCGACGTGAAAGAGACAAACTAGCTGCGATCAGAGATGTATGGGATAAATGGGTTGAAATTCTACCTTTGTTGTACAATCCTGGTCCCCATGTTACTGTAGATGAGCGCCTTGTTCCATTCAGGGGACGCTGTCCTTTCCGACAGTACATGCCCAACAAACCTGCTAAGTATGGCATCAAGATATGGGCAGCCTGTGATGCAAAATCTAGCTATGCATGGAATATGCAAGTGTACACTGGAAAGCTACCTGGAGGAGCATCTGAGAAGAATCAAGGGATGCGTGTGGTGCTGGAGATGAGTGAAGGGCTGCAAGGTCATAACTTCACATGTGACAACTTCTTTACATCCTACCGCCTTGGAGATGAACTTCAGAAGAGAAAGCTGACTATGTTGGGAACAGTAACAAAAAATAAGCCAGAACTTCCCAGTGAAATTCTGAAGATGCAGGGCAGACCTCTGCATTCCTCAATATTTGTTTTCACTGAGAAAGCAACAGTTGTTTCATACTGCCCAAAGAGAAACAAGAATGTTCTTGTAATGAGCACAGTGCACACAGATGCATCTCTGAGCACAAGAGACGACATGAAGCCGCAAATGATCCTGGACTACAACTCCACCAAAGGAGGAGTTGACAATCTGGACCAAGTCCCAGCAACATACAGCTGCCAGCGCAAGACTGACGAGGAAAGAAATTAAATAAATAGTTCTTAAATATAGTGTTGGAATTAAAAATGTATTGTATGTCTCTTTTCTAAATGTTTATACAATCTAAAATAAAGTTGTTATTGGTTTAACCTGGTTTTTTGACTGTTTTGAGTGGTTTTACACAGTACGGGTCAAAATGACCCGCAACATAATCAACGTAATTTTTTTCCAACATAATACAAGGGTTAAATAAAACTTTTTTTTTTAAAAAGAAAGGCATTTTAATTGTGATGCCCCCCGCGGTTGGAATCAGATACAAAGTTGGGCCTAGGTTTTCGTCCCAGAAAGCCCCCAATCTCCTGCATCTCCCCAAGCTCAGCACCATGGGTGATCGGGCATTCTGTTCTGCTGCCCCTCGCCTGTGGAATGCCCTCCCTGACTCCACAGACGACTGACACATTTTAAAAAGCATTTTAAAACTTTCCTTTTTAGCAGAACCTATAACTTTAATTAACATTGCTGCTTTTTGGTCAGGTTTTTATATAGTTATTATTTTATTTTATCTATTTTATCCGCTTTTACTTTGTAGCACTTTGAGATTTGATCCAAATGTAAAGTGCGATATAAAATAAATCTATTGTTGTTATTATTATTACCTTTAACAACCTGAACTTGAATCTTGATGACATCATTGATAATTTATGATATTTATGTAATTCACTGCCTTTGAAAAATAATATCTGCGTATTCATGATGCTCCCTGCTTTGGCCAATATATTCTTGAGAAAACAGTTTTTTTGAATAACAGTTAGACTTTTCTTTCCTGGTTCAATGAAGGTTAATTCATTTCTCTCTTAACAAGAAGTGCATGATTGGGCATCTACGTAGTTTTTGCTAATTGTTTTTCACTGTGCACAACACTTTATTTTAATACAAACATCGATCCATGTCACAGCCACAGGTTGTAGCGTGTGGAAACTGCTCCCTCTGGTGGACATAGATGGTACTTTACAGCCAAAATCCCTCTTAAGGGTCCAAATTCCATATTTGGGGCATTTTGGGTCCATTGTCTATCCAGTTGGTCCAAATGGAGAGCCTTCCTGATCCAATCACACAGAACCGCGTAGAATGACATTACATTGGTGGTATTTCTATCAAATTTGTTGCATTAGTTATCAAAGAGTTTCTGAGCAAATTCATTGACGAGTGTTTAAGTAATATAATGATGTCATAATGTCTCGATCTAAAAAAAGAAATATTGTTATTCAATAATGGATTTATCACAAATATTAACAGACACGATATTACTGACAATGAAAATTAACAATTTTAGGTCTCATTTGTCCAAAGACATCAAGGTTATGCAAATTAAAACTGATAACTGTGGAGCTACTTTAACTTTATTTCGGGGATATAATTCATGTGATTCTCAACTTAAAATAAAAAAAAATTAACAGAACAAGCAAAATTAAAAAATAAAAAGACTCAAAATTGACTTTTCTGCTACAGACTGACGGCCTTACAGCAGATTTTTAAAGTCACAGCATGCAGACACCTGAACATAAACGTTAGTTGGGAGTTTTTTAAGACAGTAGGTGTTTTTAGTTTTACACGCTGATTAGACTTCTGCTCTATTAGCTTGAGGTTGTAAAATCCTGCAAACCAATAAAGAATAAAAAGGTCTAAGGAGACCCAGGAGTGTGAGGGTGGCAGAATGAGGGCGTTTATACGGGCTGTACCTGCTCACAGAGGAAAATGAAGTCAAAGTATCGGTGTGGGTGGTCTATGATGTCGGAGCCCGCCTGATTGAGGGAATAGGTTATTGCTTTCTGGGTTCAAAAAAAAAATAAATCTGATATTTTGCTCGGATCAGATTTGGTCATCTTCACAGTTCGTATTCATAATTGTTAGGAACTTTCTGAGGCAGGAGGCGAGTTTGGACCCAATAGCAGAGTCAAAAAACAATCCAAATTTAGGTCCATGAAAACCACAAGAAAGACACAAGGGAACTCACACAAGGGAACTTACAGTAGGGAACTTACCTGAGGAAACTTACAGGAGGGAACTTACACAAGGGAACTTACAGGAGGAAACTTACAGGAGGGAACTTACACGAGGGAACTTACACGAGGGAACTTACACGAGGGAACTTACACGAGGGAACTTACAGGAGGGGCCACTAGGATCTGGCCGGGCCGTGTGACGACGGAACTTCCACGACGAACTGTTACAGAAGGGCAGGTGAACACAGACTTTATAGACTGAGGTAACGAGACAATGAGACACAGGTGGAGGGGAAACACAGGTGAGGGTGATGAACAATCACACGAGAGGAGAACAGAAGCATGACTGGAAAAGATGGACACAGAGAGGGAAAAGGAATATAAGTGAAACAAGAAATGAAATGAAGAACAATTAACAGATAAACACAGTAAAAAGGAAGAAAAAAAAAAGAAGAAGAAGAAAGAAACATGATAGGTAATGTAAAACTAACTCAACAACATACACAACACTTTCAACATAAAACAGGAACACAGACAAAGATGATGATGAACCTTCACGATAAAAGATTACTAAATAAACACAAAGTCATGACGGTAATTACAAGCGTCCTCTTCCTGGTTGTAATGTTACGGACGTATTCGCTCCAAAATGGCTAGCAGCCACTCAACTGATACATTTTGCAGGAATCATCAGGGACAACAACCAAAACGTCACACTGGTATCAGAACCAGACTTACGCTGTCGTCCTCCGCAGCACAGGCTTGTTCCTGAACAACGATCTGCAAAAGCCACATGTTGATTAAAGTTTTGTTCTTAGTCACATGACTGCATGACCCGGAAGTTAAGCGAAGCTAGCACGGCTAATAGAAATATCATGACACTTTTTTTGTATTATATCTGTTTTATCCACCAAATGAAGCAAAAAAAAAGCACGTCTGAGGGATGCGTTACTTCACGTTACAGGACGCCGTTGCGGGGAAAGATTAGGAGCTAGCTGCTAGCGTTTATTTGTTAGCATGCCCGCGCTTACGGCAACAAAAAATACAAAGATTCCACTTCTCAGCTTTGGAAATGAAACTTTTTTTTTTTCTTTCTTGAGCTGCTTCTTCATATTTGGACCAGATAAAACAATCTGGAAAAAACAGCGGTGTTGCATGGCCGACGTTTAGCTCCAAGATTAACGGATGCGACTCAAATGTAACCTAATTATCACTGATAAATGTGTTTTTTTTAAAAAGCAAAAAGGAGGGGCGGTGCCAGGAATCCGTCCCGCCTTTGTGTCTGAATGGACAGGAAATGCTGGCTACGTGTTCCCGCCACGCGTCCTGGCGAGATAGCCTTAAGCTGGCGATGCTACGTTTGTGCTGCTCAGAAGAGGTTCTCATAGCCCCCCTGATCCCCTTGTGGAGTGAAATCAAGAATATGAGAGGAGACGGTGTAAAGTAGGCCGCTGCCTTCGGAAGAGCTTCAGCTCCAGCAGTGCTGTGGGAGGACACTATTTTGATTACTGTCAAATCTCGGTAATGGCGAGGACCGTGTCTTACATAATCGCGCTCACAATGAACGCTCGCAAGCGGCGTCTACAGCAGCGCTGCTCCGGAGAAGGACCGACCGTTTCGCACGCCTCCAGTTTGAGGACGACGGGATTCAAGCCCAGAATGTGTCCAGATGTAGTTATAGATCCATTACAGAAAAGAATGTGTGTGCTTATAGATAACACACACACACTTACATACACACGCATAAACACACACATATACGTGTATGTATACATACCTACACATATCTACATGTGACATATATATATATATATCTATATATCTAGAATATGAAGTACACGAGTGAAATATGATACATAGTAGATAGATCTCCTCTAGTCCATTCATATATACATATACATGAATGCATGTATATATACACATATATATATATATATGTATATACACACCCATCTATATACTTCAATCTATGATATAGATGGTTGATTTAATATTGACATGCAAGATATTATCATCTGACACGAGAAAATCTTCTATAAATTTCAAATTTATTTCAAAAAGTGTCCCTCAGATTTTCAATGATTCCGTTTCAGCCCTGCAGTCGCCCAACAGCAGACAAAACGAGATGGAAGTCGGCGTGGCCTCGGGTTTAAAGAAGCACAGTCTGGAGTCCAAAGTGACAAAATGTCAATATGTCCTCTCTGTTTTAGTAGTCGGACGTCAGATCAGCAGCTCGGTAATTAGGGCCCGGAGTGGCGAGAGAGCAGAGTAAACGAGCTGGTGGGAAAAGCTGGAGTCACGCTATTACACATTAGCCTCAAACTATTAATAAAAAAACCTGTCAGTGTAATTAGCGGTTCTGGAGAGATCCATACAGACAGAAGCAAGCGAGCGCGAGCGTAAACCAGACTCTGGCGGTACCGCGGCCGTTCTTCTGCACACAGAATCTCGTCCAAACTGTTGCTGGGTGTGAAAATGGAGACGCCGAGAAGATGGAGAGGGAGGCAGAAAGAGCAGGAGGGGAGATTAAAAGGCTGGGGAATAGAAAAAGAGGCATAGTAGACTTCTGGGTCAAATTGATGACGGACCCGCGGTGCGCGTGCTCGCGCTGACCCGCGGCGCACGCGCGCGCCCTCTGATGGACGGCAGCTTTCAAGACCCCCCGCCTCACCCCGCCATCATAAATTATACACAAGCCTTTTTCATCCACCTAGACAAATAAGTGTTCTCCCTTAAGAGGCTGAAGCCAGAGGATGATTTATGTATGTGTGATCTGGTCGGTGCCGCTCTTCGTGATGAAGACGAGGAAGGAAGGAAGGAAGGACAGAATCAATGGAACCCTTTCAAAAAAATGAAAGAACAAGATGAGAGATGGGCCGCTGTGGCGACCCTGAGAGGGAACAGCCGAAAGGAGGAGAAGAAAAAAGAAACTTGATCTTTAATTCAAAATTCCAGAAAAGCCGAACCTTTAACTGGGATGGAGTCCATGGAACCATGTCTTTAACAAGATGTCCAGAACCTTTGGAAGAAAAACAGCCCCACAGCATCAGAGATCCATCACCAGACTTCATAGTTGGTATGAGGGGCTTTTCTCTGTGTCTTTCTTTCCAGCTACACCACGCCCATCTTAGATGTTTGTTGCCTAAAAGTTCTACTTTGGTCTCATCTGACCTCTGACCTTGTTCCAGTGGAAACACCAGTGGCCTATTAGCTTATTAGCTTGTTTGTGGATGACAGCACTGGCTTTTTTCTTGCTACCCTCCCAAACAGCTGGTGTTGGTGTCGGCGCCATCTGATGGTGGTTAGGGAGAATTTCTAACCCTGAGACTCATCTGACCTCTGACCTCTCTAGCTGTAATCCTTGGAGAGTCTTTAGTCAGTCGAACCATCCTCCTCACAGTGTGTACTCCGTTTGCAGACAAGTCCTCTTCCAGGCGGATTTTTAACTTCACCATGTCTCTTCATTATCGATCCAACTACTGAAACTAACATTTTGTGCAGCTCTACAACTTCTTCTAGTTCATCATTGCTGTTTTCTCTGGTCTTTCACACTTTTACACTTGACTTAAAGGTTGGATCCGTCCGAAATAAACTCTGAATTAAAGATCATGGAGACAATCGGAGACAATGAAAACATTTTCTGCATCTAATTTTCATCGTTTTTTTTAAAGGTTGCCATTAATTCTGAAAAGAACTGCAGTTCATGTTTCTCACCAGTGATTTTACAAACGGACACAGGGGGATAACCGGCGTTCCTGCGCTTCAACATTTGTATTGATCTGCCATCCTGATGAATGGGAATCCTTACGGCGCACTGGAAAATGAATCTATCAGCAAAATGCCATAACTATGATTTTTATTTCCTGGGAGCCTTTTTCAGGAACATGACATCTTTCTCAATTGATTTATTTTCGATAATTGATAAGTTTAGAGTCGGCATTTCGTTGATTTTAACGGTATATGTAGACTTTAATGAATATATATCTATTCTTACATTCTCACACCTTCTCACTTTATGCACGGGAAGTAATAAAAACACAAACATATCTCTGCAACCACACAAGCAAACATGCATGGATAATAATAGAAAAAGACACACACACACATACGCACACACACATGCACAAAAACATGCATGCTTGCATATGAAATGGCAGAATCACACCGCCGCCGTCACTAGTCCTCACAGTCTCAGCCATGAACAGGAAATGGATTTCTCACATCACTTATGGTTATAAAAAGAAAAACCATTCACAGAAATGCTTTAAGAGAAATCCCCTCAGAACATTTCTGCGCACATACGTAAGCAGAACCGAGCGTTGTTGTTTCATAATGGGCCGATCGCGCCGCTGCTTGCGCGCCTCGTTCACAATGGGAAGAGGGACGTGCAAAAATACTTTTGGAGGCAAATGGTTTAACAAATGAAAAGCCATGAAAGATAGATGAGGAAGTCAGACTCCATACATATTTGATAGCCGGGCCTTAAGATGCATTACCCAACCCACAGCACAACACTCCAGCAGCAGGAAGTCCCAGAAATAATGAGCTCAGAGGAGAACCTGTGCCGACGGAGGTGTGTCTGAGAGAGAGAGAGGAGATTATGGAGGACATTTGTGTGGAGATGCTGTATTCTGGTGTGATGTGTTAGGTTTCAAATGTTTGTTCAAAATGAAAGACAGCTGACTTTATGAAGGATGGAAGGCCCTCCAGAAATACCGGCACCCTTTAAATGAATGAGTAAAATGAGATGGGAAAAAAATCATAAGTGTCTATATTCATGATCTTAAATTCAAAATATTCACAAAAAATCTAACTTTTTATCCAAGTAACATAATTAAAAGAAACTTACATGTGTTCGACAATTAATGGCAATCTTAAGAAATCCTGTGATTAAAAGATAACTGAAGAATATTTCCATTCTATTTTATATTTTTAGCTTCACTTGTTTGAGCAGGAACTCTGAAGTGGTGAACAGTGACTTCCTGTTTGACTGGGGTATAAATACGAGGTGACACGGGTCTGATTCTCTCTGAGGTTCTTCACGATTGGGAAAGACCAGAGAACACAGCAATGAGGAGCAAAGAGAAGTTGTAGAGCTGGAAAAATCTGGCAATGGCGACAAGAAAATATCTCAGCAGTTCGAAATGTCAGTTAGATCAAAAATGAAGAAGTTTAAATAGACTGGAGATGTTAGACATCAGCCTGGAAGATAACCTGTCTGCAAACTGACCCCACACACTAGGAGGAGGATGGTTCCACTGGTAAAGACACTATAAGGATTACAGCTGCAGAGGTCAGAGGTCGGTTGTATTTTAGGGTCACGGCCTCTCACCTCGATAGATTGTTGCTCCACTGGTCAAAAGACACTGGGCAAAAATGGCCTCCAGCGAGTTCTGGGTCCACCCTGGGGTCATTGTTTGCAGATATGAAACAGTTTATTGTAAGACCCTCACAAAATCGGGAGAGGGGGTCCAATCATTTTTCACATCACTGCAGAATGTGGAAGAATTCTGGATCGCACATCTTCACCCGTGTGTGTGTGGATACTTGGAACGACTCTCTTCCACCTCAGACGCTGGATAGTTTGTCACAAATGAACTGCTCACCTCTGAATCACCTCTAATAGCTTCTCAATATACCTCACACACACACACACACACACACACACACACACACGCACCCACGCACCCACGCACACACGCACACACGCACCTGTTGAGAAGAAGGTTTCCTTCCTCTCTGTGTGTGATCGTGGCCCGAGGTGCCCATTAAGGCCCCCCCAGTCTGCCAGTCAGGCAGGCATGAGATCAGCTGATGTGGCTGGATCGATAAGCAGGCAGGCACACTCTCTTCATTAGGAGTCCCCGGGGCCGGACCACCTGCCACTCACTCACCGGCCCCTCTCTGGCAGGAGCTTCAGAGCCTGGCTCGACTCAATGGATTTTGTGTCTCCCCGTCTTTCCGTGCATCTTTTATAAGATTGACTCCTGAAAGCATGTTGGCATAAACCGAAATGTACGCGCTCCACCTGCCAGAATGTCGACAGCTATCAAGACTGTTAATCTGGCGCCCAGTGGAAGATGTGCGCCGGAGGTGGACCTGAGGAGGGGGACACGCCAGAAACGATCCGCCATGGCTAAAGCCATTCCAATTCATACATCACATGGTCAGTAGAGTCACCAATTCTCCTTTATTGTCTTCTGACAGGGAATCCAGAGCAAACCCATGCAGAACTCTACGCAGACATCAGTTCAGGGTTTGAACCCCAAACCTTCTTGCTGTGAGGCCGAACGGATAATCGCTAGACTATCTTAATGCCGTAAAAGTCGATTCAGAATCGTTAAACTGGATTGTCTACGCGTCTGCACTTCAATTGATGGATTTCTGCAGGAAAGTAAGAAAAACACAAAACAATAAAACCGCAAGGGGTTAAAATTGTTTATGAGGCGATGTTTGAAAGAGAAAAAAAAAACAGCAATCAAAGAACCGCTGTGATAAGCAGTTTGGAGGTAAACACATTCTGCTTCTTCCCCCTCGACGTAACACATAGATCTGATGGCTGTGGCAGGTGAACTCGATGAAAGCAGGAGGATGGATGCAAACGCAGGCGGGGAGAGTTTAACATTGTTCTCTGCAACTTACCTGTGCTAGCATGCTAGCAAGGAATGCTAAATGAGCAAAGCCTTACATGCAGTTTATCACTATCTACTGAGCGCTTACCTCTGCAATTAGCATGCTGCGATCCTTGGAGAGACTTGCAATCAGTTTGCAGACACAGCCTTTTCCAGGCTGATTTTTATTTCAACAGTTGGAATTATTGATCTAACTGTTGAAACGGACATTTTGAGCAGCTGAGAGATTTTCTTGTCTCCATTGTCAGATTTGTGCAGCTCTACAACTTTTCTTGGCTCCTCATTGCTGTGTTCTCTGGTCTTCATCATGGTGAAGAACCTCAGAGAGAATCAGGCCTGTGTCACCTCATATTTATACCCCAGTCAAACAGGAAGTCATTGTTCAGCACTTCAGAAATCCGGGCGAAAAGATGAACCTAAGAATATAGAATAGAACTGGAAATATGCTTCAATTTGCCTTTCAATGTAATTTAGTGTAATAACACAGTAATAGCAGTTTATACAACTATAGCAAAAAAAAAACTGTTTCTTAGGATAACAATTAAAGGTTAACCCGCAGTTTATTAAACCGGTTCAAAGCCCTTTATATTTATGTTATAACATGGTAATAACAGTTTAATACAATTATAGTAATAACATACTTTTAATACAAGTTTTGCAACAAAGATTAAACCCAATTGGCCTCTCTTGTATTAAAAGGCCTTTTAAGTTTGGATTAAACTTAATCCTAATTTAACTAACTAACCTAACTTAACCATATGAAACCTAGATTAGGTCAGGGAGGTGTGAGGGACAACGAGCAGCAGGCAGTATATAACCTTTGGCTCCCCGGCTTCAACTGCCCAGTCGTCGGAAGTCGAGGGTCTTTTGCTATTACATCATCTGTGCAGGGGTCATCCAAAGGAAGTACTTTTTTACTCCACAACATTCATCAAACATGCAAATCAGAAGTCTATAATAGTAATTATAAGACTGAAGAGGCTTTATTTGACCCAGTGTGGTTCAGTGTGTTTACATACACTAAGAGCGTGTACGTTTGCCACCTTATATGACCTCAGGTATGCACGTGTCTGTGGATTCACACTCTGCAGAAGGGCCCAGGGGGGAAGGGAGGGGGGGGGGCTGGCTGGATCGTACCACGGGGATCCACCCAGCAGGGGTAGGTGAGATTAGCAAGCACAAGCAATTAGTGCATCATCTGACAGTGTGAGTCTTCTGCTCCTTGTCTCTCTGCTGAGAGATTTCCGGAGCCCTGTGATGTTGAGCCTTATCGATTGGCACCGAGGAAAGGTCAGAGAGCTGGCACACAGCCGGGACACCCCCCCATCTCAACCCCCCTCCCACCCCCCAATGCCCTGGCATTCACTGGTATCCTGCATCCCGCAACTCTCTGCTGCCCCGCCACGCTGGTACTGTGCGCCAGGAGAGGAAGGGGGTGAGGTGAAGAACTTTCCTGCTGTGTGTGTAGGAGAATGTAAAATAACGCCAACCTTTAAAACATCAGTGTTTATGCAGCGGACCTTCAACATTTCATGGTCTGGACTTTTGTGTCTCAGAGCATCTCCTTATCTCCTTTGATGTCTTTACCCATGATCTGTCATTCAAATTATTATTCTATTTAAAAATCTTACCTTTAGCTCAAGTAATAATATATATATATATATTTTAAATTCCTAACATTAAGGAAATATTCTTTTGTAAAACGTGTGTGCTACAATCATTGCCACCCTGCATTAAAGATTTTGCCCCGCCCCCTTTTGCCACAATAACAGCGCTGCGTCTCCTTCTGCAGTGTGTGATGAGGTTTGAGAACACATGGAGAAAATATCCATGGAGCCATTTCATTTAACAAAGATGTCCAGGGTGTTTGGAAGAAAAACAGCCGCACAGGATCAGATGTTCAAAACCAGACTTCACAGAGGGTATGAGGTGCTTTTCTCTATGGCTTCCTATCCTGCTACGACACACCTATCTTTGATGTTTGTTGCCTAAAAGCTCTACTTTGGTCTCATCTGACCTCTGACCTTGTTCCAATGGTGTCCCAGTGGTGTTTGTCAAACTGTAGGAGTGTTAGCTTGTGTGTGGATGACAGCAGAGGATTTTTTTTACTTGCTACCCTCCCAAACAGCTGGTGTTGGTGTCGGCGTCATCTGATGGTGTTTGAGAGACTTTCTGATCCCAAGATTCAACTGACCTCTGACCTCTCTGGCTGTAATCCTTTGAGAGTTTTTTGCCAGTCGAACCATCCTCCTCCCCGTGCATGGGGTCGGTTTGCATACAGATCCTCTTCCAGGCTGATTTGCTCCAGTCACTCCAAACTGTCAGCCTGAACCATTAACAGATGTTTCTTGTCTCCATTGCCAGACTTGTGCAGCTCTACAACTTTTTCTTCACACATCATTGCCGTGTTCTCTGATTGTTCCCGTTCTGAAGAACCTCAAAGAGAATCAGGCCTGTGTCACCGCATATTTATACCCCAGTGAAACAGGAAGTCATAATTAAACAGGTGGGTTTAATTACAGACTAGCCAAATGTGAAACATGAACAGATATCCCAACGTGTCATATTCGCAACGAGAGCAGGTCCGTTTTTACGAATAATGTATTACCCTTTCATGAACAAATAGCCGATCACGTCAGCTACGCCTCCATTCGCCGACAATGGCGGCCACATGGTGCCGCCATTGATTTTAGAGGGCGAGACAACTTCTAGAGAAATGCCGCCTGCGTGGGAGAATAACAACATCGGGAGACATCCACTGAAGAAAGTGTTTTATCAACATTGGATACGGCATCAGCTCAATGGCTTTGATGATAAATACTATATTTACTGCATAAATCTAAGTTACGTTTCCATTACCAGGGTAGCTGGTTGTCTGTCTGACCAAGCACATCATCATCATCACGTAGGTAATGAATTATGCAGAGGCAGGGATAGTTTTTTTGGGTTGTTTTTTTTTTCGCCCCCACCCTCCTAGACTTGGCGGCTGCTACAGAGTTCTAAGTGCTGCCTCTCTCTTAAAAGAACATTAGCCAGTTCTCAGAGCTCGACAGCTTCCTGACCAATTCTTTTTCTACTCTTCCTCCGCCAAAAGGTAAGATTCATTGACTGCATTGATTAATTCTCTAGAACTGTGGCGTCAAACTCCATGGCAGAGGGCGCCAAAATTAAAGACGGAGACCACAGAGAGGTCCGAGACAGGAATGAATTTGGCCTTGTTTAATCTGAGGTGTTAAGACTATTTTATTCTTATTTTATTTACTCATATTATAGAATTCTGAATGAACCAATTGAATAGAAAATACTCCAATTGCAGATTAAACTTGAAAATAAATCAGGTATAACTCATTTTTAAGTCTCCTTCTGTATTAGCAGGGTTTCAAAGACTATTTTACAATTAGAACATTTTATTCACAGACGCTTGGTGAATGGCTTTGGGGATTTAGTCGTTTTCGTAATTTTGTCACAATAAAACGATATAGAATACTGTTGCTCCTCGTATCTGTACCTGCAGCCAGGAGCAGCTGCTCCTCAGAAAACAGTCAGGTGCATGAATAGCCTTCAGGTGCATTTAACATCAAATGTAAGTAACTTAATGTTTTTTTATTTGTTCTTAATGCAACAGTGGTGACGCACCTCGCCAGTTAATTGCAATGTGCGATATATTTACTAAAACGCGCGTGCGTCGTTTTTAAAAAAAAAGTCTCATCAATATCTCCTCCAAGGATTCGCCCAAAGTTTGTTAGAGTACAATATTTAAAGGTGTAAACTGTAAGATATAGGCATGAATTTTAATTTAAAACATTACAAATTAACATCATTATCATGACAATTTGGAAAAAAACATTAAGGACATGTGGGTTAGCATGCTAACCCCATCATTTCTAGTAGTATAGTGCCTAGTATGGTTAAATATCGTAGTGGTTTAGCCGCGGTCCTGGTAGTTTCTGCTGGGTGTCATATCAAAAAAGGGAAATATTCTTATGCATATTGCAAATATATGTATGCGTCTCCATATTATATCTATATTCTGAGCTAAACTGTATAAAAGAGAACTGTTGATGAACAAAAATAAATTTAATTCGGGTTACTAGTTGAAGTATTTTTTACAGATCTGCATGAAACTTCCCTCAGAAGTAGTCTTCATCAACCGGAAATGACATAACAGGAAGTGGATTTTTATAAAAGATCAAGTTTATTGTTTTGATGGGTTCGGTTATTAAAAAGTATCCTTGATTAAAACCCTCTAATTTCCTGCTCAATTGTTGGCTTGGCCTCACTTTGACTCACAATTCCTCATTGAAATATTTGACTCAACCTGTTATGAAAAAAGCCCAGTGACAACATGTATATATGCTAAAGAGTAAGGGGCCAAGGATGGAGCCCTGGGGGTTACCATAAGTGAAAGCGGCCAAGTAGGAGTAGGCTTTAACAGGGCTATTAAGAAAGTCCTACTGGATGAGAAGACTTCCAATAAAGACTTAAAAGCCTTAATTCTATTAAAAATATCTCAATTCTGGTCTGAAAATTTAAAAAAATCCTCTCATCAAGCATGTTTCACGTCTGAAAAATAGTCTTAATGTAAGAGAGTATATCTTACTATTTATTATATTCCAATATTGGGCTTGGGTTTTAAAAGGCAACAACAATGTTTTGTATAATATATGTATATTGTGTTTTTTTTCCCCTCTTATTTTAAAAATAAGGAAATTCTATTGAAAGAAATGTTGTCTTACAGACTTTTTCTCCTTATTTAATTATTATTCTCGCATGGATGTATAGATTCAGCTCAATCAAGAGACTGAAATATCCATTTTAAATTAATAAATCTAAAAGAAATGACTTTTCATTGCTTATAATAAACCCTTTAATGTTCCGCTCACATGTTTGGTTGAGCACATTTTGAGTCTCTATTTCTTATTGGAGAATGTGAGCCTCTTGACTGAACCTGTTTATAATATGAGCCAGGTGCAGCATGTATATGCTAAAGAGGAAGGGGCCGAGGACGAGGCCTTGGGGGACACCACAGGAAATGAAGAATATATACGCAAAGAAATAATTATTCCTTTTTTTTTTTCCTTTTGATGACATTAAAGGGTTAATTTGGGTGAGCAGCTGGAGCTCAGTGGCTGGGGCTTCAGCAGGTCGATGGTTCGAGTCCAACAGCTCCTTTAGCGAGACCCCAAACCCCAATCCGTGCGCCTTGGGGCGCAAACACGAAGGATCAGTAAGAATATCCAACACAGCTGAAGCTGCCTCTGCAAAGTGATGTGGTGTTTAATTCACACATGGTTACACCCAGACAGCAAGGGATCCGTTTATTTGAGCTGCATCACTTACCACCCCCCCGCCCACGCCTCCACCTCCTACCCACCTCCACCCTGCGTGAGTGAAAAAGGCCCTCAAGAGAAGACGAAAATTCAATTTAATCATACGCTGTGAAAAGCGATGTCAAAGTCTTTGACACTCCAAATCAGGAAGACATCAAGGTGCGGAACTTATTTCATCTCCTGGGACGCCGAAGAGTTAACAGCATCAGACAGCGAGATCACGGTCTGCTTCTCCCGGTGGGTCTCATAACAGCAGGGGAGACGATTCTCCTAATATCTCATCTAATATCATCACCGCTTCCATTTCCTGTTAGCGTGATTTAGGGAGGGGGGAGTTATGTTGCTCTAACTTGAGGTGGGCGTGGTCTGAGAGGGAGCGTCATGGTTGATGTCTACAGATTGTTGTCGCTGATATTTTAAGCAATTGTATTTTTATTTATTTTTTATTCCCAAAAGCAATATGAACGTATTAAAACTAAAGTCTATACTCGGTCTCTTAAAAGCCTGGAACTGGTTAACATGGGATGGCAAAGGTTCTGGAAGAGGTTTTGAAATAGCCCAGTTCTGTCTAAAGGTACACTATGAAGAAAAAGTTGTTATGGTAAAATACTAAAAGTTGTAGTTTCCAGACATTTGTTTAAAAAAATAGGTGACTATGTGTAAATGACAGGGAAAAACCAGATATAACCTGTTTATGGTTTATAACATGATATAAAAGAATAGTATAATAATAATAATAATTCAGAGATTTGTTTTTTTACCTTAAAATCACCATTTAACCATTTAACTTTTTCTTTTAAAGTCATTACATGCTTGTGACATTATTGCATTTCTCTATTGATTTTAACAAAGGTTTTGTATCGTCTAAGTACAATTCCATGTTTTCCAGATATTCTAACTGTAAAATACTACTTTTGTGGCAGGGTGGTCCTGGATTAAACAAAGGTAAAAGTAATTAAAAAAAACAACAAAAAGGCATAACAGTGACCTAGGTAAACATTATTGTATTCAGAATGAATTGGACCACATTATTTAGGATACTTTTTAATTACTGAACTCAACTAAATAATGTGGTCTGTCATATCTAATTCCTGTGAACGAAGGACCGGAGGAGGAAATTTCAGCACTGAGAAAACGGAGGGTCCTTGAACATAACACGGTGACGTTATGGCTCAACGAGCTCTACCAGATCGCTTTATGTAGGAAAATTTCACACAGGTTTGTTCATTAATTGGAGTTATTTGTCAGCCTCTGAATCTACCATAAACTCCAAGAAACTTTCTCAGTATCTCTGAAATACTCTGGAACAATTTGTCTCTTAAAACTGACAGAGTTTCCGGTGAGCGCGTCGCCACAGTGTGACGTCATCACCCCGAATAGATTTATATTTTATTTTATTTTTAATTTTTTAAATGCTGGGACACGGGTAACGTTACCAAAAATGTAATCATCTTTAGGATAGGCCAAAAGTTACTTCTGAGTAAATTATTACGCAAATCAGGTCTGTAGTTTTTTTTTTTAAGTCTTGCTAACAAATAAATAAACAAAACGCACAGAGGTGGAAAAATAACAACATTGGTGGAGTTAAGGACAAAAGTATCAAATATGTCTCATTCTGTCCTCCGGAAATATACACAGTATTTTCCCCGGAGGGAAGCAGCAGTCCATTTCGTCAGCAATCAAGTAATCTGATGAAGTGAAATGAATGGGAGCGGGGTGGAATGCTTAATCGCCTGTGGAAGCTTTTTATCTCAGAGGAACACATTAAAGAGGTATTCTGTCAAGGCTGAGTATGTTGGGGGAGGCTGTGAAAAGAAAAACCACAGTCTGCCAGTCAGAATCAATGCGACTCTTGTGTTCTCTTAAGCAAAATACATAATTTTCTGCCAAATATGACTCGCTCTTAGGTGTCCAGGCGGCATCTAGAGTGAAAGAAAATAAAACCCAAAGGAAATGCTCTAATTGGGAACATCAGAATCTGATGAGGAAACCGACAACATGTAGAAAAAAAGTTGCATGAAATAGGTACAGAATATTGTCCCAGTTCCTATTTATATCCTAACGCATGTAGGATATAAGAGAGATGACACATGTTCTTTTTTTCCAGGTTCTGTCATGTCCATTAGCTGTGAAAGAGGACGACTCTTTTAACGGTTATCTGTGATGTGCACTGCGACTGCATGTTCTCTCTCCCTCTCAGCATGGAACTGCCTCTTAATATTCATACGTCAGTGTCTCCATATTTGTATTACACAAGAAACAGCAAAAGCAGCAAGAAAAATCCTTTAAATACACTTTGATTCAGGCCAATTAAATGTACCACATCTTCTCCTGTGTAACTTATATCTCACATCATAACTGGAACTGTAATTATGAAGAAACTCCAACACTATCAAAATATCCCATGAGTAAAATTCTGGTAAGAATTATTCCTTGATGTAGACATAGAGAAGAATAGCCATTCGTTTATAGTTCACCAAAAATCAATTTGTTACTTATTGTCGTTAATTGCCACGTTTATATTTATTGATTTGAAAACTTTATTTTGGGGGTGCTTTTATTTTGTTAATGTTTTTATCGCCCTACCACTTACATCCTATGACGTCACTTCCTGTACACTTTCGTTAACTTTTTGTTAACGCTTCAGTTTTACTTTGCTTTTTATTTTCTTATTTTACCATTATTTAAATAGTTTCTCCATTTAATCACGTGAATATGAAAAAATATGAATTAATTAAATAAACAGAATCCTTCACTTGGTCCAGCTTATTGAAACAAATAATGATGTACATCTCCTGGAATTGAAAGTCATGTCCGGATTTCATTTTAACTGAATTCTGCTCTACTGAAAAGAGCTGAGACAATGCTACTGCTAATGCTAACAGTGGGTTTAAACATGATAAAAGTGCTAAAAACTTTACTTTACGTAGGGTAGAATTATAGTTTAAAATGTTTTTGTCACAAATTAGTATATATTTAGCATTTATTGTGAACATCACTTTTATTTCAAATGCTTATTTACAGAACTCATGCTAAGCTAATGAAAAGGGTTTTCTCATGCGAGCTGCTTTTCTTTACCTTTTCAAAGCTGTGGATGTGGAAATCAGGGAATGTTGAAGGTCGCTGTACCAATATTACTGTGTTTTACTCAGGTATGTGAGCTCCCACTTTCCTAATTTTACCCTTAAAGAGGAAATTAGGAAATGTTTAAAGAATAATATGCTGTATATACAAGATTAAACTCCTCGTGTTGATCCATCTGCACCACATTTAGACTAAAACGGTTCAGAAACGGCTACGGCTAATTTGAACATGGAGCGGTTTTTGAAGTTATCGCATTAACACGAAGCATCGTCAGCAGTGGATCCAGCAGTGACGACGTTTCAGGGGATATCCCCCTTTTCGGAAACATGATCAACGACTTCCCTTTTTCGAAAGCCTCCTTTCATTCTGCACTAAATGTTCCATGTTATCAGAATCCTCGCCGTGGCGGTGAACGGGAAAAGGCGAAGCGATCTGTGCATCTAGGCCTCACATGTTCACAGCAACGTCTGCAGTCCCTCCTGAAAGTTGAAAGTGTGTCATCTAATGTATGCAGCCAGCAGTCACTGCTCCGGAGTTTCACTGGGTATTGGGGGAATACATAAATGAAACAGACATGCAGTGTGGAAATGCCCTCCTGTCAGTGTGTGTGTGTGTGTGTGTATGTCTCTGAGTGTGCGCTACTCCTGCTTTGGTTCCCTGACAACTGCAGCCTGAGCATCTCCAAAGACTCGCACCACGGGGAACCTTGTTTTGCATTATCATTAAAGAAGCATATGGGGAGTGGGAAACTGTAGTTCTGCATGTGTGCCACACCGGATTAAAAAACTAGGCCTACAGTGTGTGTGTGTGTGTGTGTGTGTGTGTGTGTGTGTGTGTGTGTGTGTGTGTGTGGCGAATGTGATGACCTACAGCGCTTCAGTGCATGCATTTGCTGATTTCAGGAGGTTTTATTTGCTGTGTTTCACACACAGAGGCCCCCCGCGTGATTAGGATGAGATGGTACGAGAGCAGCGTCACGGATTCCTGCAGCACTTCTCAATTTGTTACAAAAAGACATTTCGTGTCACTTTTGCTGCCGAATATACTAAAAGTCTGTTACCCACAATGCTCTTTGTTTTTCCCAAAGATTTTCCCAACCTACATTCTAGATCCTGTGAAATGGCGCGTCGTCAGTGAGTAAGTAAGAGAGACTGAGGAGCAGATCATCGAAACCATGTAGAACAGAAAGACGTGAAACTCTCTAATACTTTGTAGCCTGTCATCTCCTGCGCCTTCCACTTCAGCGTCTCTGTTGAGCACACTGAGCCCCCAGCTCCAACCTCAAGGGAATATCATAGGGAGTCTTAAAATAGACCCCGCAGCTCTACCCCCCCCCCCCCCCCCCCCCAAATAAACATCAAAGGCAGCAGTAGACACATTGTGACATCACTTCTCCAAAACGGTTTATTTATTTTTTCTTTTCCTTTTTTTTAAATGCTGCGAAACACGTAACGTCACCCAGATTTGACCACATCTAGATGACAAAATCTAACTCTGGGTAAAAATTTCACGCGAATCTTTGCTTTAGTTTTTCCGTAATCTCGTTCACAAACAAAGAAAAAGACAAACGCACAAGAGAGAAAAACAGAACCTCCTTCCTTGGCGGAGGAAAATATAATACATAACAAGAAAGGGCAGGAAACCTGATAGCTGACATCAGTTTTGGTCCATTTATTGGGTACAAAAAAAAAATATCTATATACTCCTATAGATTCATAATTGTAAAAAAAGGCCCCTGGTGTCGCCGGCAGCATAAAGACACCGCACGGCTGTAAAATTCATTATTTGTGCCTCTTAAAGAAGCTGAAATGTCTCCTCTGGGAATGTTTACCGCTCCAAACCGGAGACACACTGTATGTGTGCTGCTGCGTTCTGGAGGAGGGGGTTACGACACAACCAGCCACTTTACAGGTTCAAGAGCGCCAATAGATCCCTGGAATATCATTATTGTTTATGACAGCGGTTTGGTTGGTATAAAACTCTGTATGACCCGCCAGAGAAACATGATCCATGACTGACAAATGGGGATTTTATTGCAGCCGCGTGTTGCATTAGCATATAACGCTATGCTAGACATGTCATGAATAACAGCGGGTCAATAGGGACGATAAATAACCCCCCCTGTAGAAACGGCGGATGACTGTGCACAACACTCGCCGGCTGAAGACATACACTGGTGGAAATGAAGATGCTCTCACTTTTGGGAGTGTTCGAGCACCGTGTAGAAAAAAAGAAAAAAGAAAAAAAAAGACAATTTTACATGTTCCGAAAAAATCCGATCTCTCATTGAAACAGCGGAGCCGTCTTAATTCTTCCTACTGGTCACGCGGATCCGTTCCACGCATCACCGAGCATTTACTGCACCATTATTCACCACGGTGTAACGTGGAAAAGCCTCTTTTTTTTTTTAAAGGCTGGTAACTTTAGACTTTTACTGCGTGAGCAAAGATGTTACCGTGTTCCCGGACCAACATTAGATTAAACGCGTTTCTATTTGTCATCTCCTATTTGCCTTTGTTTGGTTGAGCTCATTTGGAGTCACTATTTCTTGTTGACAAATTGTGACTGAACCCGTTTATAATGTGACCCAGCGGCAGTATGTATATACCAAACAGCAAGGTGCCAAGGATAGAGCCTTGTGGGACACCGCGTGTCAAACAGGCCACTGACGAGGAGGTATTAAACTTGGCTATTGACAAATTCCTTTTCAGTAATTAAGATTATTTTGACGTATTAAAGCATGTGGGGATTTACTAAACCAGAATTATGTAACTTGATACAACCAGAAAAAGTTTACTTAGGGTCAAAGGGTTTTCTAAAAACATGCTTTAACAAAAAGTCGGGCTAATGTTATTTAAATTGATTTGTTTTCCATGAAATACAAAATTCCATCATGAAATTATTTTATACGTCTGATTTTTTGACTTTTTTTTTTTATTGTTGACGTTCTTGACTTAAAAGTTAGTCACATAATGAGTTTTTTTGTTTTTGTTACGTAAAATAAATCTTTTCTTTAAAACGTGTTTTAGAGAAAAATATATTTTCATTTTAAGAATGCAATGGGTTTTTGTTTTTTTTAAATGTTATTTTGATAGTTGAATTACTTTAATTATAGTTAATGATAAGGATGGAGTTTGCAAATTATTTAAATGAATGATTATGGGTAAAGACAATAAAGAATATTTTTTTGCATCAAACTCTTTTTTCAAAGAGTTAAAAAATCCATGTCAATAAAATCAATCACAACTTTGACAAAGCTCCCATCGGGCCGAGGGCCAACAACTTTTACCCCTTTTCCACCAAAGAACCTGGTGCTAGTTCGGTGCTGGTGCTAGTGCCGGTGCTTAGTTTGTTCAACTCGCTCTACCTCCTAAGAACCTGTTTGCTTTCCCATTGGCAAGGAGCTAGGTCGGAGCCACGCCATTACGTCAACGTATAACGTCAGGTCGCAATCGTCTGTTTACCCAGCAACGCTGGAGCCACAATAAAGCACCGCAATCAAGATGGAGGAGCTCACCGTCTCCATGGAAGGGCTTTCCCTGACTTTGCGAGATCCAGAGCCAAACAAAAAACTTTTGTTATTTTCATTTTGAAATAAAAAAATTTAAAATATTATTGCTAGTTTATCGGATGAAACTCACTCCGCTGTTGTTTTTAAAAATGGCGGTTCAGTGTTTGCGCCGGTCCTGTTGGTCACAATAACCCCGCCCCAAAGCCCCTGTTGTGATCGGTTCTTGGCTCTAGACCAGCAAAGAGTTGGTGCTTGTCTGGCGCCAGTTTTTACAACCAGGAGCTGGTGCTAAGTCTGGCTCTGGCTCCGAACTAGCCCTGGAACCAGCTCGGTGGAAAAGGGGTATCAGAGGAGCTTGATAATATGGAAGGGGTCCCAAATCGCTCCATTCAATCCGTCCCTGGATTTGCAAAATCCGCCATTTTGCTGCTGAAACCTCAAGTTCTCCGGTGAAAGTGCTCTTCTGAGCAGGGAGAAACCCAAAGGATGTTGGACACGAGGAGAGAAGTGGCGATAAAGACGTGGAAGAGGAACATAAAAATAAAAAAAACGCCATCTGGTGTCTCAGCACTCTGGAGACGCCGACACCTGTTCACGCCTCAGTCTCACTTCCCTCGGTGTCTCTATTCAGCCGGAGGATCGGCCACGGAAGTGACCACAGCTCCGAACGCAGATTCTGATGGATGGAAACCGAGGCGGCGCAGAAATCGGTACGGGCCACCGGAGAAATGCAAGGACACTCAGGGGAAAACGGACCGGGCTGTGGATGCTGGATTCTCAGCAGAGAGGCAGACATTTTTCAAAGTGGGCGGGACTTTGTCAGAACTCAAACTGGGCTTTTTTTCCTTTCATGTATATTGAGACGTAACACACATCCTGGAACACGAGCACACTCCTCATGATCTGATCCTGGAGGATTAGTAAGGCACTTTTTTATGAGAAGTTAGATGGGAGGGAAAAAAAAGAATATCGCTTTTGATTAAACAATTCAGCATTATCTAAAAAAAAAAAAAAAAGAAATTATTCATAATAAACTTAATTGACACCACATATATTAAATCCACGGAATATGGTTTTGATTTAGTCTTTCTGAAGTTGCACGTCTTGTTAAATTCAAAAAAAAAAAAGAAAAAAAAAAGAGGCAAGTGCAGGAAGTTGATTAAAAAAAAAAAAAATTTTTTTTAAATGATTCCAAAACTAGCTTTTTACCTCAAGTTAAAAAAAAGTGTCTCCCAAAATGACTGCAGTTGGAAAGAGAGCAGAAAAATGGGAGTCTCTCCTGTTATCAGTAGTTGGGTGACTAAGCGGAAGAGGTACAAGGTTTTTGCGTAGCACCGTGATCTTTGGCTTCTTTCAGAGCCACGGAAAAAGCTCTGACTCAAAGACCCGTTCCCACTTTCTCTTGACAAGAAAAAGAATAGATCCTGCACTTGTGTGCGTTGGCTCCCTCTAGAGGAGAAGACACACCGCATTTCAGACTATGTAATGGAAAACGGTCATCACAAATCCAGCATCGTCTTGATTCAAAAAAAAAAAAAAGAAGAAAATTCCACTTGGCTCCTGTCTGCTAACAGCAGCAAGTATGAAGAAAGAAAAATATATATATTCAAATTACTTCATCCGAATAACTTTCGATTGGTCGGTGAAATGTGCAAAAGGGTGACGTTTAGACGAAGCCTAGAAGCGACCTCCTTCTGGGGGGTCCGCTGAGGGCCTGGCCATCACCACAAAAACGTTCCACTATCAGGTCCGTCCATAAACTTCCAGGAGACACCGACCCGGAGTGGGAATAAATATGGCATTATTTTTTCTCCTCAAAGAACCACTTTTGGCGGACGCTGTCGGAGCAGGGCTGGAGCGAGGCGGCCGGTGTCCCGTTGTCCGTCACGTCCACCGCCTCCACGCATTTCTGACTCATCACGTGGAAGAGGGTTCCGTCCTGAAACAGACCGGTGGAGAAAAGGTTAGGATACAAAGACACAAGAGTTACATGCTGGTTAATTAAGTAAACAATCAGCCCTAAAATAATAACTATTCATGGGTGAAGTGAGAGTTACATTGACTAGATTATACACAAGGAAAAGCTGATAAAGACCCCAATCCCCTGTGTTATACAAGCAATCTTAAAGATCATAAAAAAGTAAAAGTTGAATCTGATATTTCCATCTGATGGTGGTCAGGGAGACATTCTGATCCACAGATTCAGCTGACCTCTGACCTCTCTTGCTGTAATCTTTGGACAGTCTATTGCCAGTCGGACCATCTTCCTCACAGTTTGTGGGGTCAGTTTGCGGACATGTCCTCTTCCCGGTTGATTTTTAACATCTCCAATCTTTCAAAACTTGTAAATTATTCAACATGATCCCTCCGTTCTACCCACTCATACTGCCTCCTCCTTCCCCGGACTAAGCTCAGCCCCATGGGTGATCGGGCTTTCTGTTCTGCTGCCCCTCATCTGTGGAATGCCCTCCCTGACCATCTGAGGGCTCCACAGATGACTGACACATTTAAAAAAGGACTTAAAACTTTCCTTTTTAGCAGAACCTATAACTTTAATTAACATTGCTGCTTTTTGGTCAGGCTTTTATATAGTTATTTTATTTTTTATTGATGATTTTATCTGCTTTTACTTTGTAGCACTTTGAGATTTGATCCAAATGTAAATTGCATTATAAATTAAATGTATTATTATTGTTAAATTACTGTTGAAACTGACATTCTGGACTGCTGAGAGATTTCGAAAGTATAAAAGTTTTGATTTTTGTGCATAATTTGAATTCAAAATCATGGGTTTAGAAAACAAAGACAATCTTTCTCCTTTTTTTTTTTTTTTTTTTTAAAAGGGTATCATTCTGGAGGGAGTGGATGCAGACATTAAAAAGGTAGAAAAATGTTCCTCACCTTCCTGAAGATGAATTTCTGGTCTGCAGGTACCGGTTGCCCTTGTTTCCTGCACAGCTGGACGATGAGGTAGGTGCTGATGTTGTCACCCACCATGCACCCAGCAGGCTCCCTCGTGTTGTAGCGGATCTCGCCATCCACCGAGTATTCAAAGAACTGCAGGTGGAGACGGAGCAGACTGGGATCTGATCGAAGCCTTTTCATACAAACTCATACATCAATGTTTTCTTCTGACTTTCTTGAGATTACAGTAATTTTTAAAAAAAACAAGAAACTCGGAAAAACTGGTGTTTTTGTATTTTCCTTCACAAAAAGCTCCCCGTATTGAGTGATATATGAAATATTATAGTCTACTAATTCAAATGAAAGTCAGATCTGCTGAAGTCGATTCATTTGCACCAAAATCTGGGCTAAATTAGACCATCGGTTGAGAAATGATGGCCTGAAAACTATTAGACACAAAGCTCCCTCTAGTGGCAGAAATATATAATGAAAACGATCATTGAGATAGTTTTCAGGTTATCACGTTAACATGAGGGACCTGTCGCCGCGGCGACGATTCCATAATGTCTATGATTTTTTTGGGATTTAATTATCTGGTAAATTGGAAAAATTTGGAAGTATTTACGTTTATGAGGGTTAAGATGAAGGCATTTAATCACCAATACTAACAAATAAACATTTTATGACTCTTGGAAGAAGACCGGGTTTATTACCTGGTTCTGACCCATTCCGTGACAGGGGTAGAGGATGGCCCTCTGGCCCATTATCATTTGTTCATCTCCGGGGTTGTAGTCAAAACAGTAGTTTGCCTTTCCCCGGTTCTTCAGCTGTAAAGACAAAAAAAAGAAACCAGCAGCGTCATCAGGGACTATTGATTGTTGAAGATATGAAAGTTTAACTTAAATTTTTATCTTAATCACACTTTTTATGGGATCTGGGGAATTCGGGTGCAGAACAGAGTCCGTGAGCGACTCGGATGCGTTCTCACCATTCCAAACATGCCTGGCTTGTCCGCTGGTACGGGAATGTCTGGGTAGACATTTTCCAGAAACCACCTGAAGTCCTTACAGCCCAGCTTCTCTCTAAGGATCTTCCGCTCCGTCACGTCTCCGAAGGCTTCCTGAGAGCAAAGATCACGGATCACAGTTTCACCGAATTTATCTGGTTCCATTGTTTTACCTTGGAAGCCTGAAAATCAAATGAATAAATTCGAGCCATCGCTCTAATGTCACTTTTCTCTGAGGTAGAGTGGCCTCTAGAATTATTGCAGCCTTTCAAAAAGTCACATGGGATGCAAAAAGAAAGTCCTTATAATCTAAATCCACGATCTTTAATTCATTCTAACAATGTAACTAAAATGAAACAAATATTTTCCTGTAAAACGCGCCGTGACGTGTAAAAAGTATTGGTTAAGAGACTGGAGATGTTAAAAATCTATCTGGAAGAGGACATATCTGAAAACTGACCCCACACACTGTGAGGAGGATCGTTCGACTGGGAAAAGACTCTACAAGGATCACAGCTAGAGAGGTCAGAGGTCAGTTGAATCTTGGGGTCAGAAAGTCTCCCTAACCACCAACAGATGGCGCCGACACCAACACCAGCTGTTTGGGAGGGTAGCAAGAAGCAAGCCTCTGCTGTTGTCCACACACAAGCTAACACTGCTACAGTTTGACAGACACCACTGGGACTTTCACTGGAACAAGGTCAGAGGTCAGATGAGACAGAAGTAGAACTTTTAGGCTACAAACATCTAAGATGGGTGTGGTGAAGCAAGAAATAAAGTGATAGAGAAAATCCCCTCATACCCACTGTGAAGTCTGGTGGTGGATCTCTGATGCTGTGGGGCTGTTTTTCTTCCAAAGGTCCTGGACATCTTGTTAAAAGACATGGTTCCATGGACTCCATCAAACACCAGCAGATACTGGATGAAGACCTACAAGTCTCTGTCAGGAACCTTAAAGTGGGTCGTGGTTGGACCTTCCAGCAGGACAATGTTCTGAAGATCACCTCAACATCAACCCAAGAATGGTTCAGAGGTCACAGAATAAAGGTTCTGTCCATGACCATCCCAGTCACCTGACCTGAACCCACCAGAACATCTGTGGGATGTGCTGCAGAGGAGAGTCCACAAGCGTGGACCTCAGAACCTGAAGGAGGTGGAGAGGTTCTGTGTGGAGGAATGTTCTCAGATTTTCTCCATGTGTTCTCTGACATCATCACAGACGACAGAAGGAGAATCAGGCTGTTATTCTGGCAAAAGTGGGCGGAGCTAAATATTTATTTTAATGTTGAGAATGTAAAGGCTGTTTTTTTTAATTGATACTTGAATAAAATGCTGGATTTTTGTTGGGTATAGACAACAAAAACATTTTTATATCTTATTTCTGGACACGCTTTAACCATCCGTTAGTGCAGCCTTACATTCTAAAGGTGTGTGAGTTCCTGATGCAGTGGCTGACAGATACCTGCAGTAACAGAGGACATACAGCAGTGCAAGGTTCTGTGCTGAACTCATGTGCAACAGCATCCTCTATGGGTCTATCAGAACCAAACCACTCCTACATCCCTCATGAGCAATTATCTATTACGTGTGTGTGTGTGTGTGTGTGTGTGTGTGTGTGTGTGTATAGGCTAAAAAATGTATTATACTTGTAAGACATTTTTATGCCATAAATATAATAATGATAATGTAGTTAAGAAAGTTTCCCCCCTTTCAAACAGGAATACACTTTTACTTCTTCAGGATATCATGACAATAGAAAATGTATGGTTTTTTTTCACATTAAAAATACCCCAAAATAAATAAGTAATAATAAAAAATAAAATAGTATAATTAAATAAAATCACAATCTCAGCAAAATGAACGAATATAGAATAGATTATTAACAAAACTGTCTGCGCACATGTTGGGAAACGCAAAATGTCTTTACTATCTACACCGGGGGTGTATTAAGTAAAGAAGTAGTCCACACCGAGGACCGGATCCAATCCAATCTTTATTAAACGAGGAAATTTTTATTCTTATTTTATTCACTTATTTCATAGAATTCTGAACAAACCAGCTGAAAAGAAAAAACTCAAATTACACTAAATTAAATTTAAAATATATCCAGCATAACTTATTTATATTTCCTCCTGTCCATCGGCACACCTTCAAAGATTCATTTCCAGTTGAAAGTTTTTATTCCCAGGAATCAATAACAGCCAGAAAACTATATTTTTTCAAGATTTCAAATGACATCACTAAAATAAATCGGTTTTTAATTATTCAGTGTCAACAAAGAGGAAGTTTAAATGACCCTTGGCGCATGGCTGGGCTGATTAAGCCGTTTTCTTTCTTCTGCCACAATAAAACAGTAAAAGTAAACTGTTGCTCCCCGTATCTGTTCCTGCAGCCAGGAGCAGCTGCTCCTCAGAAAACAATCAGGTGCATGAATAGCCTTAAGGTAGATTTCATATTAAATACAAGCAACTTGTTTTTTTTATCTTTTTTTTGGCGCACACGCACTGACGCCAGTTAATAAAAACGTGTATTCTAGTTACTAATACGAAAACTTACTAATACGTTTAATAATTATCCTTTCAAAAATAAAAATTCCCATCGAAATCTCCTCCTGGGCTCCGGAGCGTCACTTCCAAGGTTCATCCTAAAGTCTATCAGATTGACTGGATCAACGCTGATATCTCACAACAGATGATCGAGGGCCGACTATCGCAGTGCATTCTGGGATTTGTAGTAGCCGTGGTGTTTGTGCTGTATACCAGCGCGCCGGTTATTTTCTAAAAATTAGATATTGTCGCAACGCCCATGATCTTCAATACAAATCATTCACAAAGAAATCTAACCTCTTCCTCAAGTAATAAAATGTAGAATACCATTACAAGAGGAGGATCAAGTGTTTCTGAGGAGGCGTCCTCAGAAACACTCGGGAGTTGCGTGCCACTGCCGGGTTGGCATGGCGTTCCTTTTAGGGAGATGAGCGTCACCTGATCTGTGTTTAGAGAGCTTCTCCTCTTGAGTACACCGTCACACACTGCCCCCCCCCCAATGTGAGCACACACAAACACACACACATGGAAGAGTGGATGACACCCGTTGGCCCCACATGACACGAACGGATAGTAACCACACACCCAAACTCCCTGACGCCAATCACCTCGGGTGTCTGCGGCTCACGTATCCCAAGTGTTACTTAATCGGTTTTTGTACCGCAGCAGGAGCGCGGTGTGTGTGTGTGTGTGTGTGTGTGTGTGTGTGTGTGTGTGTGTGTGTGTGGGAAATAGAATGTGTCCACGGGTGAAATCAATCAACCCAACAGTTTAGTCGTTACTGCAGTCAAATCTACGCCACATTCACGATCATCGATTAAGATTACTTTTATTTATGCTTGACACTAATGACACACACACACACACACACACACGCTCATACACACACCATGTTTGCACACTCACTAGTCGGGCACGGGGATTTCGATGGTAGTAGATCTCCTTGAACTCGTCCATCCAGACCTCCGCCGCTCTCACGCTGTTGGCCAGAGCTTTGCTGCGCGAGTAGGGAGCCTTTTTAGGGAACACGTGGCCCACGTGGGAACATGGGTGGACTTCCAGAGAGCCGCCACACTGCCAGATCTAAGAGACACCAGCAGGAAAGGTTTGGTTGCGAAAAAGTTTCGAAGCTCCCTCTAGTGTCAGAAAAATACGAGTGACCTTTCCCCAAAATCAATGCAGTTCTTCCTCTCACTAGTCGACGCGGGTATAACATCTGATAATGGTCCGCAGACGTCGGCAGAGGGCATCTGGACTTTTTCAGAGATATAATTGTGCCGATTCTGCATAATTTCAGACATGACATACGCTGAATGTTTGAACATGGGAAGAAGATTTTTCTCACCCTGAAGGAGAATTCCAGGTTCTCTCCGCCCCAAACCTCCATCCCGGTGTCATACGTCCCGAGGTAATGGAAGTAGTTCTTGCTCACGGCGAAAAGACCGCCGGCCATAGTGGGGGATCTGAAAAAATAGGTCTAATAATTATTGATATTATTAATAGGAGTAGCAGTAGTAGTGATAACGGTAGTATAAGAAATAGTAACAGTAGTAGTAGGAATAATGGTAGAAGTGGAAGAAAGCTGACAAACTCACAGATTCTGACTATTCTGACCAGCAACTTGAAGTATTTTTAGTGTTTAGTATTTATGAAGCAGTATTCTATGAAGTCATCCTTTAAGAGGTCATTCCACAGGTTCCACAGACACACCTGATGACATCAGTGGGCGCGTGACGGCGTTTCTGTTCATAGTCAGGCACAGTGTGCCAGGTGAACACCAACCGCCAATCAAACCCTCCGATCTGCGGTTCGCCGGCGTTCCCTAAATACTCAAAGGTGTTCCAGTGGATCACATCGATGACGGGACACACCACCGCCGACGGCTCCTCCTTGATTCTGTGGGGGAGAGAGGGGGGGAGAAAAATGGAGTCGGCGGGGGGGGGATTAAAGTGAGAACAGTTGCTCAACATGTTGAGTTGCAGCTCCAGACAAAACGTTTGTCACACATGCGCCAAATAATCCGTTAGCGTGGCTAAACACGCCTTTGAGAAATGCATTGTGGGACTTTACCTACATGTAAACAAGAGGAGGAGTGAGACATCACACCCTAAGAGCACAAATCCCCTGGTTTCGAAATGGGCAATTTCCTTCAGTCAACTAAATTCTTAAACCATGAAAGGTGCGGTTCTGTGATGTCATCGTCAGCAGGTAACCATTAAACCTCCTGTCTCAAGGAAACCGGTCCCAGAATACCTAATGGTGCCGCTTCAGGCGGCTGTTAGAGGTGAATTAGTTTTCTCTCTGATTCTTCGGTCTGGCTACAGGATTGTCTTTCACAAACGCCTCATTAAAGGTACAGTCCACATTCATTTTGTCGCTATTTGCGCACGGTTCTTGATTTCACCGGACCGAACGGAGCAGCCGATCGCTGGAAATCCCCGATGACAGTACAGCCGTGATTCTGCTGTTCTTTCGTGGATGTATGAAGGTGATGCTCACGCGAACATATAAGGGCGTTGATGGACAAGTTGTTCAGAATGGACGAATATATGTTGACGACGGCGTTTAACCGGGACCGAGTTCTAAGACGGAGCCTTGAAATTCTCCCACTGTGGGTTTTTTTCTAACCTCTGGAGAAGCGGCTCCAACCAGCCCTCGTGACACTCGCAGTGGCAGTCCAGGAAGGTCAGAACGTCACCCGTTGTAATGGACGCTCCCAGCAACCGGGCGCGCACCAACCCCTCCCTCTTGGTGGCCCGGATCAGACGCACCTTCTTCAAACCGGACAGGTACCTCTCCAGCGGCTCCTTCAGATGTTCTTCAGGAAAATGGAGCAAGGAGAAGGAAAAACATAAACATATAGTCCACCATGAAACATATAGTCCTACAGCAAGGGTAGGTCCCGAAAAAACACCCCCAATCCCATGCGTTGCACGAGCAATTCCTCCGATTGAACTCGGAGGAAGAAGCCCATTCTGGAATAAGCGTCTTTGATGACATATGAAACGCTCCAAAGCCAAAACTGAAGTCCAGTTGCTTTCAATCCACGTTGAAAAATATCCTCTAGTCAATTCATTTGCAACAAATTTGGACTCAATCGGACGAACGGTTTGGAAGTTATGTCCGAAAAACGGTCTTTTTTGTAAAAAGCTCCCCCTAGGGAGTCAAAAATTAACTATTTTGTGTACAATTTAGAAATAATGACCCTAAAAACTTTTAGAATGACACTCCCTCTAGTGGCAGAAATATGCAACCCACCATCCCCAAAATCAGTCCAGTTCTTCCTCGCACCAAGGTCTATATGGCTGTTAAACTTGAAAATGATCCGTGCAACAGTTAATCAGTTACAATAATTATAATAATAAAATCCCTGACTGTCTGGGGATATAAAAAACGCAAAGGACCAAAACATTACAACCTGCAACCAAATACAGGAAATTATAATTATGAATGTTTGATAAGTAATTCTGGTCATCTATCGCGTGTCATTTTGTTGGAAATACCAACACCGGAGAAAGACGTGGGCGTTTTTTTGATTTCACTCCTCTCTTCATCCGTCCTGTAAAATGACATAGAAATACAGAAACAGAGAACAAGCCAAACCTGAACAGAAGCTCAATTCTCGGGTTCATATGTTCCGTGAGAGGCAGATGTTGCTTCACTTATTTATACAGGACTTTTTTTCTTTTTAAGGAACCACTCCCTCATCATGTCAAAGATTGTTTTATTGTGTCTGGGAACAGAAAACAAAACAAAAGGTTGAATTTAAACCGGTCCTGCCCTTTGGAGAGGAATCCCTCCCCGAGTTAATTTAGCCACAAAATTGTGTTTTTATATTTTCGTTTTTAGTTTGGACTGACAGGGAAGGCGGACAAACAGCGTGTTATATGCTGAATCCCCAAGCATTAGTTTCTGTGACTCCATCCGGGCGTGGATTCAATTTCCCTCTAGTTTCACAACCTCTGGTTTTTAAACCCATAGACTGGGCGGGTCCAACGCAGGAAATGCAGTAAGAGTTGAGACAGTGCGATGAGAACAGAGGGTACTTTAAATGTATTATTATTATTATTATTACTTCTACACAGGTGGGGTGAGTTCAATGTGTGTGGAAGTTTTCAGAGCCTTGGGTACCCGTCCCATCTGTGTCCGTGATTACATGAGAGGATGAGGGGTCAGAGGTCATGATGTTCTTGGTTAGCACAGGAATATAAAGTATGAGAGCCAGTCAGCGTTTTTACACCACACACACCACCGGATCTTTCTTTTAAAAAAACTAAAAAAACAAGCTCCCCCTTGTGAGTAAAACATGAACTAATAGTGTAAAAATATCACAGATACAATATAGATCTCCTCGTGTGGATCTATGTGCACAAAAGCTGGACTAAATCGGACCTACGGTTGAAAAATGAAGGCCTGAAAACTTTCTGAATCAAAGCTCCCCCTATTGGCAGGAATGTACCACCAACCTTTGGTTGGTAATTTTGTCATTTATAGGAAACTCCCCCTAGTGAGTAAAATCTGAACTACTACTAGTGAGTAAAAAAAAGGTGGTTTCTAAACCCAATATGGACTAAAACAGACCAACGGTTGAGAAATGATGTCCTTAAATAATTTGGAAATGAAGCTCCCCCTAGTGGCAGATATCTACAATTGATCATTTCGAAAATCAACCCAGTTCTTCCTCGCACTGAGGTCTACATTCGTAGAAAAATTTGAAAATTAGCCCTGAAACGGTTTTTGAGTTATGGCGCTAAAACGAAGAATCTGCTGCGGCGGGTGGACGCGACCGCGGCGGCGAGGGCGGCATAGAGTCCCTGTTAGAACCAGCGGTTGCTTCCGCCCGCGGAAAGAATTTGTCCGCCTGTTCCCCTTACCTCTTTCGCTGTAGTCGTCAACCAGCACCAGCTCCTTCAGCAGGACGTCGGGTGATGTTTCCAGCACGCTGTGAACCGTCCTCAGCAGCGTGGACATGGCCTCGTTGTAGAAGGCGATCACCACCGAGGTGGTGGGCAGGGAGCGGTAGTCGTACTTCAGGTCCCTGCACCTGGAACACAAGACAGGTTCTGTTCTGTAAGAACTGTTGGGTGCATCAGGACTGACATCCTGGTGCAACCAGGAGTTCTGGGTTAGCAGCTTTTTGAGTTTGCATGAAACAAGAGAAGCGGGCGGCACAACATGTTGACTTTATGATCCGGGCGCCGCAGGATGTGCAAATAATAATAATGATAATACATTTAATTTATAATAAAGCAGAAGGACGATTAAGGAGTAAAGATTAAGGAGTAAAGTAAGGACGATTAACACCGCTCATAGTTTAGAGATTTCCAAGACTGATCTATGTGAAAGAATGTGATTTCATTCTATTTTTCACCTTACTTCCGTTTCATTTTCGTAATTGGTTTTATTAAACCAACTGCAAAAAGTCCTTATTGATGCAAAAAGTCCCTATTGAAATGTCAGTTGCATATTTCAGCCACTAGGGGAGTGTAATCTCCAAAATGACAGTTTCATGGCTAGGATTTCTCAGCTGTCGTTACGATTCAGTCCAAATTTGGAGCCAATGAATCGACTCAAAGAGATTAATCTTGTACGCATCATATTTTACTAAAATAGTGTTTTTGGTTTTTTTAACCTCTCTAAAGAAAAACCCAAATTCTCGCGTTTCACTCACAAGCAGTTTTTGACCGTTACTTTTCCAACCGTACGTCCGATTATGTTCAAATCCACCTGAAAGAATCTTCACAAGGAGATCCGACTTGTATATTTACATATTATTCCACTTTAATAGTTAACATTTTCCTCACTAGGGGGAGCTTTTAATGGAATAACTTTCTCATCTGTGACTTCCCAACCACAAGTCCAATTATGTCCACTTAGCTAGTGCTAGTAAAGTTAGCTATTCCTGAGCTAGTTAACTGTATTTATCTTCATCATTGAGTCACTGTGGGATCTGATCTTAGAGCAGACTGCTGACTCCACAGAACATAGTTGGGTTGGGTCATTATGGACTGTTTGAGATTATTCGTGGTTCTTGTTTGATTTGAAGAGTTCAATCGGGTCATCTGCGTTGTATAACGCAGAGGATTGGGGGCTTTTCAGGGATGTAGCCTTCCTGTCAGCGACGACTGCATAGACCTAGATTAGATAAGGGAGGTGGCGGTTATGACTCAATTATTAATTAGTAAAAACTCATTCATTTAGACATTATTATATATCTTAATTATCCAGAGACTGATGATAGATTGTTGCGTCTTATAATTTTCCTACCAAAGATTTTTTTGGGCGCTCATTCATTTAAAGTGACAAACTTATTCCAAAAGGGTTAATCATTCAGAAGCGCTGCTCTAAAGGTGGATCCTAGTCTTATTCCTCCTTCTAGCCCGAGAGGAGATCACAATATTAACTGATGTAACTTGAGTTAAAGGTTCGAGGACTTCTAAGAAGTACGTTTGAATTAAAGACAATGGATAAACATAATACAGACAACTTCCTGCATCTTAAGAATGATTATAGTATATATGTGAAGATATATTTAAAAGCCCCCCCCATCTTTGACATGAACCTCAGCAGGTTGGATTTGGGTTTCCGTCGAACTTTATTTAATTGCCATCGTGTGTTTTGGGGTCAACTTACAGGGGGTTCCATCTCTCCGGCAGCCTGCGGTGCAAAGACAACTTGTCGCTGACATAGATGTTGATCTGGTGCTTCTGGATGCTCTCCTCCTCTTTCTCCTTCTCCTCCGGGCTCAGATCCAGTTTCACGGCTTTGCCCATCTCACCCAGCGCGGTCGGGTCGAAGGGGGGCTTCTCGCAGACGGGTCTCTTGAGGTCCTCATCGTCCACCTCCAGCTCCTCGGGGTCCCACCGTCCGTCGGGGACGCCGACTTCCGCCGGGCCGTGTCTGAAGAATATGAGGTACCCCACCAGCGTGACACCCAGGAGGCAGCAGAGCAGCTTGGCTCGGTTCCGTCTTGCGTAGACCGCCATCGGGTCGCTTCCTTCTTCTCCTGACGCAGATGTGGCACCGCTTAAGTGACCCGGCCAGTTCTACCTGCTCCTCCAGCACACCTCCTGTTCGCTCCTCATGCTCCCGGATTAAAGTTCAGCCACCGCCGCAGCTCATTCCGGATCAGACCATAAAAGTTAGTCTAGTTTCGTTACTTTGTCGGTGGGATCTTTCTCTTATCTCTGAGGGATAGTCCCCTCACCTCCGCCCGAACAGAGAAGTGTGAAAGGATTTAGATTCCTGGATTACCTGAGTTGCACCAACTCCCCGGATTAGTTTGTTAAATCGACATAATCTGTTGGCAGCCACTGTTGCGAAAACTAAACTAGGTCAAAACAAACTCTCCGTCCGCCACTTCCGTTATTCGTCGACGAGAAACGGAGTCTGCGGCGGCTGTTTAAGGGTTATATCGCTTTTGAAGTTTATCGGAACGCTGAGCGTCTTCTTATGCTCAATCTTGTTTGTTTGTTTTTTATCACAGATTTAAGTAGGATTTCGACCTATCTGTCAAGTTAGCTGTCGTAGCAACTACGTTTCCGGTTGGGGATTTTCAAAGTAAAAGTACGCGGCCGCTGTCCTCCCGTCGCCTTGATTGAATTCCAATCAAATCCGACTCATCTAAAATCTCAAAGTCCGTTTTGACTCTCCCTGATTCATAGGATCTAAATTTAGACAAAATTAAACTGATGGTTGGGAAATAAGAGAGAAAAAAATCTTGTTTTTCCATTAAAAGAAACTATAATAGTGAAATAATATCCCTACTCGATCGATCTCCTTGTGTAGATTATGAGTTGAATAACTGGCCATGTATTTAAAACTGTCAAAAAAACGGTGTTTATGCAAAAAAAAAAACTCTCCTAGTGAATAAAATCGAATAAAAATAATAGAGTTGGATATCATTCATATGATATAGATTTCCTGTAGTTGATTCATATGCTACAAATTTGGACTTAGTCAGAACAACAGTTAGTACGTTTTGTCCGAAAAGCAATGTTTTTTGTAAAAAGAAAAAGAAAAAAAGAAAAAGAAGCTCCCCCTACCTTAGTGAGAAAATTTGAACCAATAGATTCAAAGATGATACATAAAATATGAATCCCCTTGAGTCGATCATGCGACACATTTGGACTAGATCGGACATTATCGGACAAAGAGCTGAGAAATAATGGCGGGGAAACTTTTGGAGATGAAGCTCCCCCTAACGGCAGAAATGTACAACCAACATAATAATAATAATAATAATAATAATAATAATACATTTTGATTATCCTAAAATCGATCCTCATACTAAGGTCTATGTGGGTATAAAATTTGAAAATGATCAATGAAATAGTTTTGGAGTTATTGCGGAAATTCCGTATCGCTTTGATATTGAAGATTAAACAAAAATATTTTCTTTCCATTATTATAAATCTATCAAATACTTTCTTTTCAAAACTTAGAATTACCCAGTAAAGTTGGTTTCCTTTACTCTAATGAGCTGTTTCATTAAATACGTGCTGTCATTTTCATTTATATTTAATCCTGAGTTACATCCTCGTTTCGCAATAAATTCAAACTCATTTTAATACAAATGTAGGGATTTTACTTTGAAGGCGACATTGTCAAACCGGAAGTTTGCCGTCAGACCGCTAGAAACTTGACTTTGAATGGAAATTCATTAACTGTGGATCTCCAGGTAACTCAAAAAGATCTTAATATATTGGCATCAGAATTTTTTACCAAGAGTTAACTCAAGAGTTAGTTGAGTTAACTTTTGCTTTAACAAATATTTTATTGTGTCCTATTAACGGTTACATAAACTAAATCTACAGATATTTTCCATTAATCATAATTTGATCATAATCTGTTATAAATTCATATTTTCTATAACTATAACTCTGAGGAGCCTTTGACGAGTTTTAAATAGTTGAAAAAATGACTTTCTGTAGACTTTGCAGCCAGTTGTCACTCGAATGAAAGAGATACCAGAACTGTTCACACTAAAGATGAATGTTAAAGCAAATTAAAATGTTGAATAATTAAAGCGATCGTTTAGGTCTGGAAGGTAATTTGAGTGGCACAGAGTTTGATTGATTACCCGTACCGCGAAAACGACAAAGAGAAGCGACAAGTCGGCCTGGAGTCTTGTTTGCGGATGGACCAGGATACACTGAGCTCAGTGTCAGACAGCCCATAATAATGTTAATGCATGATGGGTTTTCCATTTGGGATCTGATGGGTAACATTTTCCGTGCAACAGATATTTGAGCGCGGAATCATCGACAGGAAATAATAATAATAATATGCAGCTGAGTTTGTTCCTGTTGTTTCTCATAAGGCTACAAACAAGGTTTAACCCTTTCATGCATGAATTATTAAACAGATTTATATTCCTGAACATATATTTTTTTATGTCTAAGGACATTAGATGTATAAATAAAGATGTATAATTTTTTTTTTTTTTATTATTTTTTTTTTTTTAAAGTCCACTAGAGTGGAAACATTTCATGCATGGGAAAAAAAAATCTCATTTCAAAGTTTTTCCTGGTTTAAGCTATAGCTTTCATGAAAATCCGTCATCTTGTTTTCGCATAAAACGTGCTGAGAAAATAGATCGTAAAGGGAAGTGAAAAAAAAATAATTCCGATAATTGCTCCAGCGAAAACATGGAGTTCTATACGATCAAAATCTGGATTAATGTCACACTATTCTCACCTTCCTCTTTGCAAGTCTTCATTAAATCATCTTCAGTTCGTTCAAAATGCAGTCCTATCTGATAAATAGTATTTTCTTGGTGTTATTAAAGCATGTGAAGATTTACGAAACAGAATTATGTCACTCGATTCAACCCAAAAAAAAAAAAAAGGGTGAAATAAATTTCTAAAAAACCGGCTTGACAAACGGATCCTTGTCATTAAATGGTAAATTTGCCCAAAAGAAAGTCAAAGATCCACACATAGAGGAAATTAAAGAGTTTTTTTGAAAAAACTGTGTGAATCAATTTATACCACCGATATTTATTCCCAAACATTTCTCAGTATTAAATTAAAACATTCATATCAAAGATCAATTCCACTCCATTCCAATTTCCATTTCAACATTAGCGACTTTATTTAATCATCTTTGTTCTACTTTCAAAGCTTTTTATGGACGATTTTCAATCAATTAACTTCCTTTCAGGTGTTTGCGTCTAACGTTTTTTATTGCAAACACCTGAAAAACAGTTCTTCTCTTTTCTTTTTTTTTTTCAATTCTGACTTTATTATCTGAATTCAGACTTAAACCGCAGAATTCTGACTTTATTATCTGAATTCAGACTTAAACCAAAGAATTCTGACTTTATTATCTGAATTCAGACTTAAACCAAAGAATTCTGACTTTATTCTCTGATAAAAGTCAGAATGATAAACATATCATATATTTATCATGATAAATCCTGACTTTTTGGGGAATCCTGAGATTAAAGTCAGACTTTCAAAAGCAATTTTTCACGTACAAGTCAGAATTCTGACTTCAAACTCGAGATTTCCGACATCCCTTCTCTGAAATCCAAATGCCTGTCCCCTGACATCTGTACCAATCTTTTGTGAACTTTCAAACATGTTTAATCTCTCCAAACAACAACTTCCTGTTCGAGACACATTTGCTGATTCACTACGGCAACACCATTCATCCAAAACTGGAAATCTGCTCCGCGTTTCATTATCAACTTTTTAACGACTTATCTGACCAGATCTCAAGTCTGTGGCGTAAACGAGGAAGTAATAAATGATTAAAGTATTAGGTTTTCATTTCCTGCTGCCACTAGGGGGCACTGTGGGAAAATCTGATTTTCATCATATTCTGCGAAAATTACTAAAAATCACTTTTGATACCGAGTTCAAAGTCACAGTTCTGGGATAAAAGTCAGAATTCTGTCTTTGATCCCAGAACGGAAAAAAATCCCTATGTGGCCCTAATCCTCTTCCGTACTTTACTCCTTTTATCAATATCTGAAAACATTCCCCTATTTTATTCTGATTCTCCTTTGCCTCTTCACTAGTGCTCAGAGTGAAAAAGTCACCCTCCTCTTCCTCACTGCCTCCCTCCTCTGAAGCAGATGGAAACATCAGGTATCAAAAACTACGGACTTCACTCTTCTCTTTCTTGAACTGAAGAAATAATTGACAGAAATTTCCTGAAAATAAATAAAAATACAGTATGAAGGAATCAATAATTAGGAGTAAAATAAAGGGTCATTAATATTTCACACCTTTATATTACTGATTATCTGCAGAGTATAAGCATCAAAAACATGAGCGATCCCTGTTCTTATACTCTCATCTGGACACGGTTTCCTCCACGGTGCAGACATTCACTGCCTGGATATCAAAGTCATGGAGATTCTTCTTCTTTTTCTTTTTTTTTAAAATCAAGAACATCTTTAAATAGTCATTGAAAAAAAAAAACAATAATTTATTGCATACCAGCACATACCTCCTGACCGGAGTCTGTCCCTGCAGATATTTATATAAATGTTTACTTTTGAATGTTGGCATAAAGTCACATGACCTGAGTACTGGACCACCACCCCCCCTCCCCCGCCGCCCCCTGCAGGTCTTCATCCTCCAGGACACAGAAACTATTTAAGGGCCTTAGTTTAGTGATGGGTGTTATTCTCTTTCCTACCAGTAGGTGGAGTCACATGATAAAGAATTCTATTAACCACGGTTTTTGAGGGAAGAGGAGGTGGGATGCTGTGAGGGAAGAGGAGGTGGGATGCTGTGAGGGAAGAGGAGGTGGGATGCTGTGAGGGAAGAGGAGGTGGGATGCTGTGAGGGAAGAGGAGGTGGGACGTTGTGAGGAAAAAAAAGATGACAGAGTTTATTTGAAGATTGAAACGCTGTGAAGAGCGGAGTAAGAAATAAATCGAATGACGACGTCCATGTGCGATTAGTTTTTGTTTTTTTTATTCTTCCGATCATCACACCGACTTAAATCAACCTTGAAACATCCATCCCATATCAGTCACACTCTCCTTCATATAAAATCATCGTCATCATCACCATCATCCCTTTTTTAGCATTATCAGTAGTTTTAGAGGTGCTTTACGATACGGCCATCCCAATCTGGTCCCTTCAACCAAATATTATTTTCAAAAAAGTCAAACAGAACAGGAGTCCTCTTACACGCTTTCCATCTGCGCCCGATGACCGCGATGAATATCTCATATTCATAAGGTCAAAGGTCAACGGGCGCCAAGCGTGGTGTAGTAATGAGCATAAAAAAAGCTGCTATTTCACAAACATTTCAACAACAGTTCATCTTTTGGTCCTCAAATCCCACCACAAACACCACCAGGGTCTTTTAACAAAAAAAGAAAACAGAAAAAGGAGATTTAGAATATTTTTTTTTTCACTCTGTTTCAAGTACAGTTCCCCCGTCAAAGTTTTTTTTTTTTTTTTTTATGTCTCTAACTAAAACCCAGTGCATTTAAGCCAGTGTTCATTTAGATTTTTCCTATATTGGTGAACATATTCAAAATCCACTGGCACATTTTATTGCGGCACAAACAGGTTCTTTTTTCCAAAAGGCACGTTGTGATGAGTTTTTTTTTTAAGTTTTTCATGAACTTAACTTGCATTTTTTACACAACAGTGACACCAGATTGCATCATTCCGGTCAACTTGCTATGCCCTCTGGGGCAAATTGCACTTAGCACAAATGCTTAACGAATGCTTCAAGTCTTGTTCAGGCAGAATTCAACCAGGAAAGTTCTGCTCCACAGACGAGGGATGGAGCAGAGAAGCGGCAGCGCTCTCTCTCTCTCTCTCTCTCTCTCTCTTCCATTTCCTCTCACATACTGGGACAAGAATGCGGCTGCCTCACATTCCTGGAGCGTCTTCTTTGATCATTTCCATTTTTTCGTATTTGTGATTTTCCCATCACTTTCAAACGGACGACCGTTAATAATCTAAACGTGAAAGAAGCGTTTTTCTAGTGCAGCATGTGGAGTTCTTTTTTTCTTTTTTCTTGGTGATGCTTTTGTCTTGAAAGGCGCTCGTTCCACGTCGCCGAGGCACTTGGATGAAGAGCAGCGTGAGAGTCAAAGTCATGAGTTATCAGCAGACGTGCTTCTAAAAGATGAAATAAACCTCTTTTTCTTTTACGCTGTGTCGCGGTTATTATTCAGGCGGGTTAAAAAAAAAAAAAAGCACTTTATTGGGTGAATGATTGGCTTAAAGTGCCTTTTTTTTTTTGCCACCTTTAACTTGCTTCACATTTCTATTTAAATGGAGTGCAGACTCGGAGTGCAGGACACATGGGTAGTAATTGCAATACTGTAAAACAAAGTCACTTAATGTTCCCTGCTACTTTTCCTCTTCCTCTTCCTCTTCTTCCTCCTACCACTCAAAGTTCCACAGCTGGTTATTGTCTCCTGGGCTACATCGCTTCATCTGGACATCCGTGCGGCCCTCGGCTGTGCGGTAGGACGTCACACACGTGTCTGTGTGAGAGTGGTAGATGGTCTTGTCCTGGAAGGATTCAAAGAGCAAACTTAAATCCGGGCGATGGTAAGGGTCTATATCCCCAAAAAGCCCCCAATTCCCTGCATTGTCCAAATATTCCCACCTGATTGAACTCCTAAAATTAAATGTGAAGTCTGAAAAACTGTGTGTTCAATAAAAAACTCCCCCTGGTGAGTAAAATATGAACTATTACAGTCAAGGATTGGGACTAAATCGGATAAGACATCTCGATATATCAAAAACTCCCCCTAGTGTCAGAAATATGTAACTGACCTCACCCTAAATCAATCCAGTTTTTTCTCACACTAAGGTCTATGTGGGTATAAAATTTGAAAATGACTCATGAAATAGATTTTTCAGTTATCGCGTTAACACGAACAATATGCAGACGCGGCAGCAATGACGATCCATAGTATCCACGACTTTCCCGAGAACATAATAAGGAATAGGATAAGGGGTGAAATCTAGTCCCGTCAGAGTGAGGAGTTGAACTTATATGCGTACCTGTCTGAACTCCCAGATGATACTGGGGGGCTTGAGCTCCTTGTCACTGGGGCAGTGTCTCATCCCGATGGAGTTCTGTCCCTCCAGTACTTCCGCACACAGCTCCGTCACCGAGTTGAAGCGGATCTCCTTTTGAGTCGTGTGTTCAAAGTACTGAAAAGACAAGAGGGAGGTGGTTGTTGGCTTTGTGCACACGGCACTAAATATGTGGTTTTGAAGTGGAAGTGACTTTTGAGCGAAACAAAAACCCTCCTTTCTAATCGTTTCGGTACATTAAACTCAGTTCCTTAAGAGAAGCCTCGGCTAGGATATCCTTTCATGGCCTCTCTGCCTGTGTGTCACCTGATCTCCTCAGTAAAGTCAAGTCTTTGCTCCCTCGATTAACCCGGTCAGAACACAAACAAAACTCTGCCCGTTCAGTTCAGGCCCATCGGGACACAAAATGCAACACCGGCTGGGTTCCCTGCTAAACAGGGCGTCAGGTAATCCATCTTCATGCCACGCCATCCTCTTCTTCACGTCTCATACATCTTTCAAGTGCATCCAGGCCCGTAATGGTCATTTTCTAATAAAAGGCTCCTACTGGGGCGCCACTGCCTGGCTTCAAACTTATTTACCCAGGCTGTGCTGTTCCTCCTGCGAGGCTCATGTATCTTTTAAATGGAACGAGGGTTCTTATGCGGACCAGGGACGGGAGGAGGCAGCGAAGGGCCCGCAGTTTTTTGTTTCAGTAGGCGAGTCATTAAAACATTGATTTTCAGGCACACATGGTGCTTTCTGCGACTGAGGACACCTGATGCGGCGGTTCAGGGGGGTAATCAGAGATATCAAGCAAGGAGGGGGCATTAAATATACATCCTCAGTGAGAAATTGTGTCCTGGTTGGCTGAACCGTTGAATTCGGAGGTGAAGAAGACAGGGTCGACTTCTAAAGACACGTCTCCCGCTAGGCCAGGAGGTCGTGCCAGGAGAGAACAGGTGCCCAGGGGAGAACAGGTGCCCAGGGGAGAACAGGTGCCCAGGGGAGAACAGGTGCCCAGGGGAGAACAGGTGCCCAGGGGAGAACAGGTGCCCAGGGGAGAACAGGTGCCCAGGAGAGAAAGGCTTAAAGTACCTGGTTGCCTCCCTGGCCGTGGCAGCCGAACAAAGAGAGGTGGGCTCCTGTGGGACTGTGTTCTGGGGCGTTGTAGTCCAGACACTCGGAGGGGATTCCAGAGCTCCGCACCTGGACATCGGAGCAGAAGGAATAGCAATGACATCTTAAATTCTATATATTATTGATTCGTGGGAGGCGGGTCAGACCGTGAGGTCACATACAGAACAGCGCCACTCGAGCTGGAAGATTCGACTGTAATTTTCACAATTTCAAAATAAAATGCCAATATTTCTACTTCTGAGCAGTTGTCGTATTTACAGGTTATTTCATCGCGTGAATTAAGATATAAGATGTGACGATTTCAGTGTCCTTGTTCAACGTAATGTACGACAGCGAGAAGTGGGAACAAGGCAAGATGAGGAATGTTCTGGAGTTGAAGCCCCAGATATCCGTCTGGGATCTTTCTTAAGACATAATAGCAACAACATGGTGGTAGCTGAAATGTGATCGGGTCAACTAAGAATGTTTTTTTTGCAAAGCAATTTACGTTGGTGTCTTTATCGCAGTGGTGGTGGAATGAGGAGGTTCAGGAGATTATCAGCAGGAGAAGGTTAGTGAAGAAGATGTGGGACAGCATGAGAGATTAACTTTCCCCTGGTGAGATGAATAAAGTATCTCCTCATATTATCTTCAATTATGGAGAAAGTATTTAGGAATATAAAGAGATGCAGCTTGAGGTGAAGAGTGAGGTGACGAGTTGTATGAGAGTTTTGACAGTAATGAAGAACGTGTATTGAATGGCGAGGCAAAGAGATCGAGATGGGAAGGGTGTGCAGCAGGTAATGATGATTTGAGGTTTAGATAGAAATATGTAAACAAGAAAGGGAAAGATGGTAGTTGTACTTTGGAAACCTGATGAATGACGAATATGAGACAGAGACGAATAGAAAATGTCGAATTGTAGATCAGGAAGTTCAAAGGATCAGTAAGGATGAAGGGAGAGCAGCTTTAGAGCAGATGAAGAATGGAAAGGTGGTTGGTCCTGATGACATAATGGTGGATGTATGGAGGTGTCTCGGAGAGAGGGGGGTGGAGTGTTTAACAAGATTGTTCAACATTATGCCTCTGTGGCTGCAGCAGCTGATGATCCAAACAATGAAGGTCTGTGGAAAAGTATGGAAGCTAAGTTAAGAAAAGATGTGACAGTTTGGGAGGAGCAGTTTGGTTTCATGCCAAGAAAGAGTTCTATGAATGGGATGTTTGCTTTGAGAGTGCTGATGGAGATGAACAGAAGGTCAGAAGGAGTTTCATTGTGACTTTGTTGATTTAGAGAAAGTGTGTGACAAGAGTGCTGTGAGTGGAATTGTGGGATTGCAATAAGAAGTCTGGAGTAACAGAGAAGTATGCAGTGAGTTGTGCAGGAGGAGTGACGAAGGGGTTCATGCTGGAGGTGGGACTGTATCAAGGATTGGCTCTGAGCCCCTTCTTGGTTGCTATGGTGATGGACAGACTGACAGAGAAGGTCAGACAGGAGTCCCCATGGACTCTGATGTTGGTGGAGGACATTGTGATCTGTAGTGAGAGCAGGGAGCAGGTGGAGGAAAACCTGGAGAGGTGGAGGTATGTGCTGGAGAGAAGAGGAATGAAGACAGAATACATGTGTGTGAAATAAAGGGAGGCCTGAGGAACGGTGAGGATGAAGGAGTGGAGGTGGAGGAGTTCAAAGACTTGGGGTCGACTGTTCAGAGCAACGGGGGAGTGTGGAAAAGAGGCGAATAAGCATGTGCAGGCAGGGTGGAGTGGGTGGAGAAGAGTTATTTGTGACAGAAGAGTAGCAGCAGGAGTGAAGGGAAAGGTTTCCAAGATGGAGGTGAGAGCAGTTCTGTTGGATGGTTTAGAGATGGTGGTTCTGACCGGAAGACAGGAGGCAGAGCTCAAGATGTTCATATGTTCTCTGGGAGTGAGGAGGAAGGACAGGATTAGAAAGGAGGACATCAGAGGGACAGTCCAGGTTAGACGTCCTGGACACAAAGTCAAAGAGGACAGATTGAGACGGTTTGGACCCGTGAAGAAGAGGGATAGTGGATCTACTGGTAGAAGGATGCTGGAGATGGAGCTGCCAGGTAGGAGAAAAAGGGGAAGACCAAAGAGGGGGTTTCTGGATGTGGTCAGAGAGGACATGCAGTTGGTTGGTGGGATAAGAGGAAGACACAGAGGACAGTGCAAGACAGAAATGGATGATCCGCTGTGGCGCCCCATAAATGGAAGAACCCAAAGCGGAGAAGAAGTTTGACCACAATCCATATAGATTTCAATGTCAGCCTTTTAAATTCATATCATGTCTCTCCCTAGTTTCAGACTTTAAGGAGGGATTTAAGAAAGTGAGACAACTACAGGGCAGTCTCCCTCTGACCTCAGTAATAAGGCTGTTACAAAAACAAAAGCCTACATAAAACAAAGGGTTTATAGTTTTTTGAAGAGAATAAACAGTAGAATACTGTATATTGGACCGCAGCAGACACTCACAGCACCATGCCAGCCCTGCCTGTCCTCAGGTACGTGGAGGTCTGGGTAGATGTTCTTCAGGTACCAGTCAAAACTGTTGCATTTCAACTTTTGCCTCAGCACCAGCCGCTCTGAGATGTCCCCATAGGTCTCCTGTGAAGTGAACACACACACAGTGAGAGCGAGAAGGTTTGTATTAATGATGCAATGACGCTTTGAAGTTTCTCAATATGCCACAAGGAAATGTGTATCCAAGCACACAGACATCCACGCCACTGGAAGAACTGGACTCGTTCTGATGTGGGGGGGACCGTATCCCCGTATATCATAGGGGAGTGTGAGCAGAACCATAGGAACACTGCATGAATTGAAATGAGCCTGGAAATAGTCCCTCCAGTGAGTTCTGGGTCTACTACAGGGTCTCCTCCAAGTTGGACGCGCCTGAGAAACCTCCAGAGGGAGGCGTCCTAATCAGATGATGAACCACCTCCACCGGCTCCTTTCGACAGGAAGGAGCAACGACTCTACATCCAGCTCCCTCTGGATGTCTGAGCTCTTCACCTTCTCTGAGGCTGAACCCAGCCACCCTACGAAGGAAGCTCATTTCACCTCATGAACATGGTTGAGGGTTGGAATCTAGATGGACCGGGTGTATTTAGAGCTGATAAGGAAATGACAATATTTCCTTATTTCTGAAGTCTTTCCTTATGTTACGTCTGATGAGGGAGTTGTGCACCATGCTGTCTGAAGGTTATGTAGATAGTCAGACCTGTATGTGCATGACAAGATTTCCGTATGAGACGCACCTGAGCGTGCTGGGATCTTCTCTGTGATGACAGATCTGTCTGTAATGAACACATACTTCTAATTAATGAGCTCAGGATCCTCGAGTTAATACCTGTTGCTCAAACGATTGGAAGACAATCTTTAATCTTTGGCAAACATTTTTAGGGCCACTGCAATGCATGCGTGAAATTACTGTTAATTCTGTCTATAGACTTTTCGGGTGTGGATAGGCCACGCCCACGCCCACGCCCACGCACGTCTCCTACTGACGGACGAACAAGGGTGTCTCAATATGATCACTTTAGCAGGAGTATAAAAAGTCACACCATAAAAGTAAACATTAACATCCTGCATAGCGAGGCCAAGTCCTACACACACGTCAAAGTTGACTTTGAAAGATCACCTGGAAATAAACCAGGAGGTGATGGGTTGTACCTGGACGGCTGTGTTTGCTGAAGCGAGGAGCTGCACCTTAAGCAACTCAAAAGTCAGATGATTAACAGAACTTGTTCTATGGCGCTTCCTGAGGGTGGAGCGTAGCGACCATGTCGCACGGATACTAATTAAATCATAGAATCATCTTAGTGTTTCAGCAGGTGTGTGTGGATCAGAACACACAGACAATGTTGCTGGGAAATACAGTTTTTTTTCTTTGTAAAAACCCTTGAAACATCCAGCAATTCAACATAAAACCCAGCGAAAGGTTATTAATTATAAATACTTGCCGTTTTTTTGTTAAGTGGTTATCCATGTCCTGGAAGGTTCCTAAAGATATCAAAATAAATACCCCTAATGTGAAATCCCCTGCTGTGGTTGAAGACTTTAGGGCAGCATTTTAGACCTAGAGCTGGTGATACGGTCCAGCGGGGCTCCGTTCAATCTCTGCCTGACCGGCTGATTTATTGTTTGATCAAAGATCCATGACATTAATAATTCACCTTTTCCAGATGGATGAAACTGAGATACATGAATTTTTGATTATGCGCGGTAATCAGAACCTGAGAGGCGCATGGCACACATGAACCGAACGTGCACACCTGTGTGTGTCATCAAACACACACTGGTACACCTGGTCATGTCAGACGGACAATGTTTCAGTACACAGAACCCTCCGGAATTATCGGCACCCTTTAAAAATATGAGATGCAAAACTGTCTTTATTGTCTACTTTAATTGGGGTATAAATATGAGGTGACACAGGCCTAATGCTCGTTGACGCTCTAAACAACGGGAAAGACGCGAAAACACAGCAATGCTGCGCAATAAAAAGTTGAGGAGCTGCACAAATTTGACAATGGAAGCAAGAAAATCTCTACATTCAAAACGCTTAGAGGGACTGATGATGTTATTAAAATCAGCCTGGAAGAGGACATGTCTGCAAACTGATCCAACACACTCTGAAGAGGATGGTTCGACTGACAAAGGACTCTCCAAGGATTACAGCTAGAGAGGTCAGAGGTCAGTCCAATCTTGGGGTCAGAAAGTCTCCCTAACCACCATCAGATGGCGCCGACACCAACACCAGCTGTTTGGGAGGGTAGCAAGAAGAAACCACACACACACTAACACTCCTACAGTTTGACAAACACCACTGGGACTTTCACTGGAACAAGGTCAGAGGTCAGATTGCGTTTGTTGCCTCGACATTTGTTTTCAAAATATAGCTGTTTGACAACAAATGTAAAAGATGGATGTGGCGTAGCAAAAAAGAAAGACGTGCGGACAAGCACCTCATACCCAGTGTGAAGTCTGGCGCTGTTTTTCTTCCAAAGGTTCTGGACATCTTGTTAAAGACATGGTTCCATGAACTCCATCAAACACCAGCAGATACTGGATGAAGACCTAAAAGTCTCTGTCAGGAAACTTAAAGTGGGCCGTGGTTGGACCTTCCAGCAGAACAATGATCTGAAGATGACCTCAACATCAACCCAAGAATGGTTCAGAGATCACAGAATAAAGGTTCTGTCATGACCATCCCAGTCACCTGACCTAAAACCCACAGAACATCTGTGGGATGTGCTGCAGAGGAGAGTCCACAAGTGTGGACCTCAGAACCTGAAGGAGATGGAGAGGTTCTGTGTGGAGGAATGATCTCAGATGTTCTCCATGTGTTCTCAGACCTCATCACAGACTACAGAAGGAGAATCAGGGCTGATATTGTGGCGAAAGGGGACAGAGCAAAATATTAAATGAGGGGTCCAACAATTGTGGCACACATGTTTTAGAGAAAAATTAAGATAAGATTTAAATGTGTACTTTAATTATATTGCTTCAGTAAAATGTTAGATTCTTGCAAATAATTTGAATTAAAGATCATGGGTATAGAAAATAAACATATTTTGCGTCTCATTTTCCTAATTCTCTTAAAGGTCCATTATTCTGAATTAATCTGTCTGACGACCTGTAGACAGATGAATTAAAGAACCACAATATGGTTCAGGAAGTGAACGGATAATAAACCATTTTAGCGGAGTTTTGCAATAACTACATAGAATTTGTATGAATAATAAGCACTATAAAGCATTTTTCTTCTTGTATTGAAAGCAAAAAAAAAATTAATTGCAGAATAAACAGAACGTATGGAACACACTTTAGGTGACGACGTCTCTGCAGGTGACAATGTTTTTATACCATGAAAGGAAAATGGGTTTGCACCATTTAAAAGGTGAGCTTATGCTATTTCTGGTGATAACATCACATCCATTAAGAACTTACTTAGTCCCCTACCTTTTTGGCTGGAGGATTCCTATTGTAGAAGTGTTGTTTGTAAGAGTCCATCCAGACCTCTGCCGCTCGTACGGTGTTCTGGAGGAAGTTGGGCCGTGCATATGGGGCCTTTTTAGGGAAAACATGGCCCACATGAGAACAGGGGTGAATCTCCAGGCTTCCCCCACACTGCCACACCTGAGGGGATTAAACACATGACACGCCACATTCTTTTCACCTCATTATAATTCTTTTTTGGGTGTTTGTGTGTTTTTATGGAGTACAAATGAGGTTTTGTGATATGTACAGGTAGAATATGTTAATATTTACAGTCAGGGAACGGGAAGGTGTGTTCACCTTTGACAGGTACCAAGCTCACGACGAGATTCAAATGTTGATAAGTGGAGATTACTGATTAAATGACGGCGAATCAGCAGTTACATGCGTGAGTTCACATTTAAACAGGTATATGCAGAGTTACAATTAGCCGTTTTAAACGTAGAATGTAATTGCAATAGAATAATGACACCACCGATGTTTGAATGGGTTTCCTTTGGACCTTGCTTCACGTGTCGTCTTTTAGCCGCTGAGCAGCTGGTTGTCATTCCTGCCTTCATGAAAGACGCAATAACTGCCTGACTCACAGGTTTGTCTTGTACTATTTCCAGTTACTCTAGTATTTATGACAATACAGCCGACAATAACCGCATTGGGAAAAAGAATGAGGTGTTGAAATAATGCGCCGCAACCGGTATTGAACTTTAGCATGTGTGTCTATCATTCAGATATGACACACCTGTCAATAAACTACAGCAGGTGAACTCTTCTTTCACTTGAGAACCAATGTTTTTTGATGAAATCCGAATGCATCGCCTCGAAAGCGTGGGTATATTCCCAAAAAGCCCTAATTCCCCTGCGTTATACAAGCAACTTTTCAAATGAATATGAAGATTTTGTAAAAAAAATGAACCGCTGGAATAAATACTGCACATACATGATACATTGGGACCAAAGTAGATGAATGGTTGAGAAAGTATGGCCCCGAAAACTTGAGAACAACCTCCCCATAGTGGCATGAAATTTGCTACCGATTTGTCCCAAAATCAATCCAGTTCTTCCTCGCACTAAGGTCTATGGGGGTTAAAAAATTTGAAAATAGTTTTTGTCTTATCGCGTAATCACGAAGGATCTTCAGCGCCGATGAGTGAATTTGAGAACATATTTATATCATTATTACCTAATACTTATCCTACTTCATTAATGGTCTTTTTTTTCCCGTGATGTAGCTCAGTGCCGTCTAAAAATGCATCTTTTTTGACATATAAATCTCAATTTGCACAATTCCAGTTACCATTTGGTCTTAACTGCAACTTTTCGACATTATTATTTGTTTAATTCAAAGTAGTGAATTTCAAACCCATCCCATCCCGTATCCACAGGGTTACCAGAGAATCTTTTTTCGTCATTACCCCTGATCCTTTGCTTCACTCGTCTGTCAGCTCTCAATGGGTAGATGATGCTAGAGAGGCTCGCGTCAGTGTCGGATATCCGTCAGCTATGGCATCCCAGACTGCATCCAGATTTTGATCTGATGTCTTGCTGTGACGTTTGTGTCTCTTTTCAATGTTGTGTGTCAATCAAATGGGCTCAGATTTGAGGTTTTGTGATTGTAGAGCCGTCAAGGGTAGGCAAGGTGAATTATGCGCGCACGATTTACAGTGTAAATGTGATTTCAGTCTGTTCCCTCTCTCTGGGAATTCCCGGCACACGAAAGGGTTTTCAGCACCACGTACTGAAACGTTAAGCATGTGGTGAAGCTGTTGGTGAATAAGACGGAACCGCCTGCATTTAATGACGCCACGTCTGTAGATGTATGATAATGACCTTATCTTGGGTAAATGGAACATAGCCCGTATAACTCGTTCGAAAGATTGTGTTTACAGCCTTGCATTCTTCAAGAACGCCATTATTCCACTATGAAAGATCTAGCTGTTTCGCAACGTAAAATTAGTAGAATCCATCAGCGCTGACTCCATATGCAACCTTAGGAGTCAAGAGAAGAGTCAAATATTCCAGATCAGATCTAAGGTAAACAGCACACAGCTTTATTATGTTTTCAAAGACGTTGGTTTGTTTTCCTTTTAGCAGGATTGCCCGAAAAAGGTTTCAACGGATCTTAATGATGCATGGGTACGGTCCAAAGAACAATCCATTCCATTTTAATGGGGATCCAGATCATCATGTGGCTCCAGATTTATTTATTTCTAACAGGTATGAACTATTCCCGGTGGTGAAGATTTTTTTCCTTTAACTTCATGGATAATTACCTATAAATCTTGCACAAAATTACACCCGCTCAAGATGTACGACACATCAAAGCGCGATTTGGATCCAAATAATGAAATGCCGATGAATACTCTCTTTGTTACAAAGCCAGTGAGATTAATTCAAAACACCTGCGGCACCAGACACGTAAAACAATGACTCTGTTCACTGAAGAGCTGAACTCACCCTGAATGAGAGCTCCAGGTTTTCTCCTCCCCACACCTCCATGCCCATGTCATACGTGCCCAGGTACTCAAAGTAGGCCCTGCTTACAGCAAACAGTCCACCCGCCATTGTTGGAGACCTGGAAGGAACGGTGATCGGAAAAGGACTAAATAATGATGATTTTCCATCCTAAAAATAACTAGGCGTATGCTGTCAATGATGGCATCAAGGATATATCACCGAAAAGCCATCAATCCCCTGCGTTGTACAAGCAATCCCCCTGATTGAACTCCATTAAATTAAATTTGACTCATTGATAATCTCCAACAGTCCATATTGACTCAACCTAACTGTTTCTATGAAGTCAGCAGTCTGCTCTAAGATCGGATCCCAGAGGGACTCAATAATGAAGATAAATAGTTAAATCTTCTGAGATCAGGAATAAAACAAGACAAATTTCCTCGGGTCAATTCATATGAGCTAAAATTAGGCTCATGGATGGGAAGTAATGGTCAAAATCTGTTTTCTGGAGAGAAAAAAGAAGAAGAAAAAAAAACCTCTAGTGAGAGGAATATGAACAAATACAAGTTGGATCTCCATGAGGTGGTTCGTATGCGACAGATTTGGACTTAATTTTGCGATAGATTTGGATCTGGAGCTTTGCTTTGAGGCCCTGGCAACTAAAACTGCGACATACTGTATGTACAGAAGACGGTATTCCTGTTTATGTGAAAGTTTCGCATAGATTCTGGTAGGAGTGTGGGTCGGACAAACGTAAAAGCTGAATCAAAAGCTAAGCTACAACACATGCTGCAGTAGGAGTGTAAAATCAAAACGAGTTAATAAAGATCAGTTAAACTTAATTGAGAGGTGTAATAATTGAGAGGGATATATAGATAAAAATATTTCTATACAATACATGGTGACAAATTAGCATTGACAGTGTTTTTTCTTTTTCTATAGCTGTTGTGGTACCGATCCGATAAAATGATCTCCCATGGGAGTACCTGATGGGGTCGATACGAGTCTTCCGTCTCTTGCGTTCCACATCGGGGACGGAGTGCCACTGAAAGGTGAGTCTCCAGTCAAAGCCTCCGATCATCGGCTCATCTGTTTGCATGTAAAACTCAAAGCTGTTCCAGTCGATGGTGTCGATGACGGGGCACACGATGGTACTGGCGTTTTTACCAATCCTAGACACGCAGGCGTTTAAGGCGTGAGCAGAACAAAGAGAGGGAGGGGACATGGTGAAACCGGGAAATAAATGGCTTTCGTTTTGATTGACTCCCTTTAATTTGATCACCTTACCTTTCGAGGAGAGGCTCAATCCAGCCAGGGACACATTCGCAGTGGCAATCAAGGAATGTCAGAACATCGCCTGTGGCATAGGTGGCGCCGATGAGACGTGCCCGCACCAGACCCTCTCTCTTGTTTGTGCGGATGAGCCTCACGCGTTCCAGTTTACTGATGTAGTCAGCTAGCTGTGACTTCAGGTAGACTATTCAAACACACATAATTATGATTTGTCATTAATAAATAATCACGGCATTTCTTAACTTACTGGTAATTAATAATTCTTATCACTTTTTGGTCAACTAGAGGACAAATGAAACTCAGAGGAACTGATAAGTTTCACAGCTACTGCAGGATCCGTTTCAAGTCCAGTAAATAAAAAGCAACTGCAGTATATTTGTCACCAAATGAATGTAAGTCCAATATTCTAGGGTCTTTTTCTCTCCTGTGGTATCTTTCCCAGAAGTCTTTGTCCTCACACTGGTTCCCCAGCCTTTATCTGTGGGCCAGATGGCACTGAGGTAGAGGGCAGCGAGTCTGGCAAAGGATATAGTTGATGAATTTGACTCAGACTCAACCAAAAAGCAAACTCGAGGGCTGTAAAACTAAACGGTCGGCTAAAACAGCGTCACATAAAATTCCACCAACCAGGGCCGGGGTTCCCCTGTTTGACCTCCTCCTTAAATTTGACTAATAACAGTGAAACAATAGTATCTTACTATTTCTATGAACTCAGCGATATGCTCCAAGATCAGATCAACATAGTGACTCACTAATGAAGATAAATACAGTAAACTATTTTTTTTTCTTGTTTCCCTTCTAGTAAGTATCATATGATCTATAAAAAGTAAAATATTACATATAAAAGGTAAATCTCCTCCAGTGGATTCATGTGCCCCAAATTTGGACCAAATCAGACCAAAAATTTAGAAATTATGGCAAAACCCAAAACTTTTGGGGATAAAGATCCCCCTAGAGGCAGAAACGTGCAATCAACCTTTCCTAAAAAATCAAACCAGTCCTTCCTTGTGGTGGCATAAAAATGGAAAGTGATCCATTGAATAATGTCTGAGAAATCCCGATAACACGATAAGTCCGCGGTGGATGCTGAAGCTGCAATGACGATTCCATAATATCCCGACCTTTCGCGGATATAAATACTAATGGATAGTCACCCAGCAGTATTCAAACATTATTCACCCGCTAAAATAATTCCCCATCCCTGCCACAAACATAAAAATTAAACATTTGGTGATGAGAGAATTACTTATTTCTTCTATTTAATGTCAGATGAGCAGCAAACCCTGTCAGGTCTAAAAGAAACCTGGGTCAACACATAGCTTGTATATTTTATCTCTCGTTTAACCAAATCCACAACATGAGAGAAATCAGTCTGACCTGAAGTCACTGTCCCTCCTGTTGGAGAACGGCATCTCTAGCATTCCATTTAGGTTGGGGCAGTCAGAGGAGAGGAAATTATGTAATGGGAGCTCAGTGCTAAGTCAGATATACTGTGTCGACATGTCTCTGATACTCACAAACTACACAAAGCTGGGATAGAATATTGGATAAATCAGGACATGTGGACCTAAAGTTTCTCCTATATTCATATCTGAAGCGGTTTCATTCTCAGAGGGCAACGTCTGACGTCAAAGAACTTTGGCTACTGGCTATTTTACATAAATCCCTGCATTCCAAATTGACCGTAAAGCCGACCCTCGCCTTTTCGGTCGCTCTAGGCCTCGAACCCGTTGTTAAAGAAAAGTTCCCTGACTTGTTTTCTTTGAGTGTTTTTCCCACTGCATCATCTATCCAGTGCTCCATTGAAACGACTGAATTATTCAGTTGTGCGCTGTCAGTTTGAAGAATTCAAAGCCCAGTTGATGCTTTAGTTGTCCACTGTGCCGAAGCGGGCCAAGTCTGTTCACCCTCTGTGGTTCTACGCCTGAGAGAGATGAGAACTAAAACAGTGGTTTATTTGTAGTGTGGGGGGGTCAGACCTCGTTCGCTGTAGTCGTCGATTAGGATGATCTCTCTCAACAGGATGGCAGGCGTGGTCTCCAGGACACTGTGAATGGTTCTCAGCAGGGTGGACCAGGCCTCGTTGTAGAAGGCTATGATCACAGAGGTGGTGGGTAAACTGCGGTACTCAAACTTCTTGCTTCGGCATCTGAGGGATTTTTGCGGGGGGGGAAGAAAAGAGACACGGCTGAAATGACCCAGAAGTACATTTGTAGGTAGTTAAATGAACTCTAAGGCTAACTCTGAGGAAAGAGCGTGTTCAGAACTATTGTGGAGCAGTCTGGCCTTGATCCAGATGGTTGTCTTTGGAACAATAAAGATCTGTAGAAATATAGATGTGGTGGGGAGGGTATCCCACCAGTGAGTGACATACCACAGCAGTGCTCTGGGGAGACCACAGAAACTTTAACAAACAGTCAGACAGAGCCCAGCAGAGAGAAGGGACAGTAACACAAAATTAATTTAAAAAAATAAAGTGAAATCTTTGGCTTCAAGGAAAAAAATCACAACAATAAATGGCGAGAAAGGAAAAATGTGAAGAAAAACAGTGAACTGAATTTGATGGGAGCTACATTTTTAGGAATTAAAGGCAGACAAGATCAAAAGAGAGTAACAACCAACACAGGCTGATATACGTCCCCTAAATTGTTGCCAGGGGCTGAACCCACATCTATGACGCTCTCTGAAGTGGGCAGGGATTAAAGAAAATATGTCCTTCCCTACTATTAGTCAAGTGTCAATCAGCAACTTTATTTACAGTGCCCTCTGGAATTATTGGCACCCTGCATTTAATGTTTTGCTTCGCCCCCTTTTCCCACAATAACAGCCCTGAGTTTCCTTCTGTAGTCTGTGATGAGGTCTGAGAACACATGGAGAAGATCTGAGACCATTCCTCCGCACAGAAACTCTCAAACGTTTTCAGGTTCTGAGGTCCACGTTTGTGGACTCTCCTCTGCAGCACATCCCACAGATGTTCTGTGGGAGGGGGTGGGGGGATTAGGTCAGTTGAATGGGATGGTCATACCAGAACCTTTATTTTGTTTCCAACCACGACCCACTTTAAGTTTCCTGGCAGAGGCCTTTATATCTGCTGGTATTTAATGGAGTCCATGGAACCATGTCTTTTTACATAATGTTCACGGCCTTTGGAAGAAAAATGGCCCGACAGCCAGAGGCTTTATTCATCATACCCCTCAAATAGCTTGTGTTGGTGTCGGCGCCATCTAACGGTGGTTAGGGAGACATTCTGACCCCAAGATTCAACTGACCTCTGACCTCTTTAGCTGTAATCCTTGGAGAGATGAACCATTTCCTCACAGTGCATGGGTCCAGTTTCCCAACACATCCTCTTCCAGGCGGATTTACCAACCTCTCCAGTCTCTTTAAACTTCTTAAATATTGATCTAACTGTTGAAACAGACATTTTGAACTGTTGAGAGATTTTCTTGTCTACACTGTCAGATTTGTGCAGCTCTACAACTTTTCTTTGCTCCTCATTGCTGTGTTCTCGGGTCTTTCCCATAGTGAAGAACCTCAGAGAGAATCAGGCGTGTGTCACCTCATATTTATACCCCAGTCAAACAGGAAGTCCTTGTTCACCCCTTCAGAGTTCCTGCTCAAACAGGTGAACCTGAAATTTTAAAATAAATACTACTGGAAATATGCTTCAGTTACCAGGGGGAGAGAGAACGCAGTGGATTTGTGTTTGTGTGTTTGTGTGTGTGTGTGTTTTTGTGTGTGTGTGTGTATTTGGGGGGGAGGAGAGCTTGTCATTCCTCTTTTAGTCAGAACTGCCGAGCTTACTCTAAAGAATGTGCAGGACTGCTATCTAAAAAGAAATTGCCTTGAGAGGACATAACACCATTGCCTTCACTGTTATGTTACTCATCTCCAAGAGGAAACCCTCACTGGCATATTGTTAACGAAACAAGTGTGTAAGATTATGAATAGGATCTATTCATGCAAAAATAGCGCGGCACAGAGAGCGCCACTGTGCCCGATGTCATGCACCTCTGTCATGTTTTGGGCAAATGGACAGCGAGGCACATGATTTCTGTAGACCCCTTCATAACTGGAAACTCATTCCTCACTCGCTCTCTTACCCTCATCTATTCAAAGTGTACAAACATTCACCGGAAGAATGTATAGGAAAAGGTCAAAGGTAAAGGAAACAAATGTCACACTGCTGGTGCAAAATCCTGTCTGCCCGCTTGTACAGAATGTTAACATGCTGGAGGAGTGATGCTGGTATCCTGTCTGAACATCAGCTCCGTATGAGCACATGATTCCACTTTCAAACTTCTGCAGAGAACATCAAAGCACCTCATCAGTCAAACTTTGGATTTCCGGACGTCATGCTGGTACAATAATGTGCTCTGCTTCCATCGGGGCTGCCTCTCTCACATTTTCTTTCCTGATTTAGGCGATTTAAAATCTACCCTTAAATGTTATTATGAATCCACTGCTCAGTAGAATCCATCGTTCACGTGGATGCTTCATATAAAATGGTTTTACGTTAATGGTGGTTCTCTCCAAACTGATGGAGACCACATTTCAATCTCCTAAGGGTGGGAGACAGTAAAGGATAAGGCAATGGCGGACGGAGAGACTAAAAATGAAAGAATTCGCACTCTGTGTTTCATCAAAGACGTGCCGAACTAAGAACCGCTTTGGACTATAACAACACTGGAAGGGATAAATCCATTAAAGCAGAGCACCCTGCTTAAACCAACTTCAATAAGCCCTTCGATACATTGCAAAACCTTTCATCCTTGTTTCAAACTGCCGGCGGAAAACCAATTCCAGTGAAGAGCTCGACTTAATCTCTAATTCATCCCTGACACAGATTTAGTTTAGGTATCAGCTCCATGCAGTGTTCAGGCCCGGAGATGTATCCAGCTAAAACTTTGGACACAATCATATGTGTTTTAGAAAAGAAAATAGCAACTATTTAAATTTTCTAGAAAATTTAAATCATCTTAGGCGGCGACAGTCTGTAAGTCAGCGCCTTCCTGACAGGAAGTTGTTTTGCTTTTACTCACTCATTCATCCTGTTGTCCTTTATGTGCCGATGGAGGGAGATCTTATCGCTGACAAAGATGTTGATGGCGTAGTTCTCAATGCTGTCCTGCTCTTGTTTCTTTTCTTCAGAGTTGAGGTTTAGGTGTGCGGCCCGACCCCACTCCCCCGGCGCATTGCTGTTGGGCTCGGGCTTAACATAGAAGGGACGAGCCAGCTGCTCGTCATTCGCCATCTCCTGTCTAGAGTGTTCTTTTACCAGAATGTTGTGGTCCTCCTCTTCCTCCTCCACAGAGGGAGAGGAAGGGTAAGAGGAGCGTGCCAATAGAAGGTATCCCAGCCACAGCACCCAGAGCAGGAAACCAGCCTTGGCCAGCAATCCCAGCTTTCGAGAGAAACGCCCCCTCATGACGGAAAGACCCAGGGAGGCAGGGTGACTGGCTGAGCGTCGGGGTGTCCTGCAGGACACGAGCCTCTAGAGGGTAGAAGAAATCACAGAATAAGATAATCAGCATTAACGCTTCAGAAAATCTTTACAGAATTTAAAACCGACTATCAGTGAGAAGTGAGAAGAAGAACCGGACTTTCAACCAAGAATCTTGGGAGTAACCAGCCAAGAATTCGCAGTATCGCCGATACCGCGTTGGTTTAACGCACGCGCCGCGCCGTGGTTCACGTTGCATTCACACGCACACCAAGCAAGAGCTACAAACATCTCACCAGCTTGGAAATATTTCACCGTGAATGTAAATATGAAGCTGCGGAGGAACAACCCGGCTTAATCAGACACAGCGCAGCGCAGCGCCAGCCACGAACCCACTGTATGTCATTTATGTATGATGTGAAATATGGTTACATAACGTAAAAAAAAATAGGAATCGGCCAAAATCGGTATTGACCGGTCAGACTTTATAAAAGTCAGTAATCAAAGTCGTCGAAGTTGGTGCGCATCTAGCCCAGTTAGTAATATTTGGCTGGGTGGAGGCGCTGCAGGCCATCATTACAGCCGAGTTGACTCCTCCAGCAACCTCCCGGTAGCCTCCTTCCCCGTGCAGCTACTTTGAACCAAAGATCCCTCTCCCTCTGTACCAACATGGCGGTCTCCACAGGGAAACCAGGACCCGCGCTATGGAGATAAAAAGGGATTTTCTGAACAAACATAAAAAAAATATATATTTTCAGCAGAAAGTAAACAAAAGAAACCTAGTTATGAATATTTTATTCCATTTCTTCCAAGAGATACCTACAAATACCCCCTATATCTTATATACCGAACCTAAGTTATTCACCAAAACCAGCAAACTCATTGTTTGTCTCTAAATTCCCCTGACACGTGCCTCAAGGAAACAACTCCAGTGGACCGGACCAGCAGAAAATCCTTGACGGCCCCATAGAGGTAACCGTAAGCCCTTTGCTGCATCAGGAGGCTCATGAAATATAAATTTCAAAGACAGAAGTGGCTAATATGTGGTTTTTCGTACAGCCATGTGTTAAATAATTGAGTCGGTGATGCCCTCCAATGAAAGCTGTGGGAACCCTGAGAAAGTTTTCTCACACTGCTTGTCAGGTGAACATCTGCTGGGAAATTGTTGCCAACATTGTCAGTCAAACTTTTGGAATGTTCCTTACTTATAATAACACAAAACAGCAAGTATTTGTTCCGTGGGAAACATCTCACGTTATAAAGGAAGCCCATATCTTTCACAATATCTTGGAACATCAAGTTTTGAAATAGAGCGTGACAGTAATCCAGCAGGAAAGTCAGAGATAGCTTTTTGTTTACGCCTAGATTAACCTTCTTTTGCTGAAGATTCCACATTTTACGATTTCACTTCCTCTCCTCTGAGCAGATATAAAGTTACCCAAAAAGGTGGGTGGCATATTTGCATGAGGATAGAGCCTTTTCTTCCTGTACTTAAAAGGCAGGATTAGTCTGGGTTTGTATTTTAAATATCTGGCATATCAGCCTGGCGTGCCAGGATTCAAAGGAGGGTTGTGATAAATACAGATCACTGAGCTGTGTTGACTTCAAATTGGAAGTAATCACAGAATTGTGTTGCAGTCATGTTAGAGTTAGTTCCCCCCAGAGCCAGACAGGGTTACACACTCCAGCAGTACTTCCCAATCCTCACAAAGTCAGTCTTACTTCCTTATTTTGCCCAAAATTCTTGGAAAAGTTTAATTTTAAACAGCTTCAAAGAAAGCACTGTCAAATTAATGTGAAAAGTGTGTGTGCTAAGTGCTGCTCGAGTCTGTAAATCAGTGGTCCCGAGTCAGAGGAACCTCACTTTCCACTGTGAGAGCTTCGAGGCAGCAGGAACAACCCTCGCAGTCTAGTCTGGGCCCTGGCCAGAGAACTCCGGAGTCCTGAGGTTACCAAATGAAGACGCCTGCAGACAAAACCCCCTTTTATTAGCTGTCCATCACATCGCCCAGTCTCTCTGCATCGGATAGCTTTGCTGCGGGGCCGTGTGGAATGAGCACGAGAGTAAAGAAAACTAAAAAATCTGCTTAAAATCTGTCTAATTTAAGCTAAGAGGGAATAAAAAAAACAAAAAAGTAAAAAACAAGAGAAAGCTCGCTTCACATGCTGCCATCAGTCGCTCACGTTTCACCCAAACAAGGACTTTTTGAGTCAATTATTTATGTCACAGTTAAACTGAAGAAAGAGCTTACTTCCGTTGTCAGTGATTAATTGTAGCATCGGTGCACCCAGGATGTAACGCACACTATGTGATGTAGCGACATGATGGAGCAGTTTTACCAAAATCTCCCCCTCCAGTAATGAATTTGTAAAAGATCGGATCTATGACTCCTCTGGGGATTATATTCTATGCATATATTATTGACAGCCACTGTGTTGTGTAATCAAAGCCAACGGTGTGTTGGCTTCATGCTATCGTCAGCTAAATTCTCCCAGCATAAAAGGCAAAGTGTCGTGGATGGAATGAAGGTAGTTGAGATCGGTTCCATCTGAACCTTCTTCTCTATCCTGATGCTTCTGTATTAGCTTTCTTTTAAATTTAATTCTCCTTGTTCTCAGCGACATGCTAAAAACTGGGCCTACGCCGATGTTACCAACAATATAAGTCCAATTTATTATTATTATTATTATTATTATTATTAAAAAGGGTAAATCCCCCAACTGAACTTAAAAAAAATTGTCATTATTAGTGAAAAATTTAAATATAGGAACCATTAGTACAAAAAACTGGTAATTAAAAAACAAATCTCCTTGAGTTGATTTCTATGCACCAAATTTGGACTGGATCGGATGTACAGCTGAGAAATTATGGCTCAGAAACGTTTGCCGATAAAGCTCCCCCTAGTGTTGGTGATATGCAACTGACCTTTCTCGAAATCAATCCACTTTTTCCTCATACTTCCCCTAATCTGGGTATAAAAATGGAAAAGGAGCCATGAAATAGCTTTTGAGTTATCGTGTTAACGCGAAGGATCGCGGCCCGACGAACATTTAAGTAAATCTTAGGTTCACCCCCCGAAGTACCTCAAGTTACCTCTAGGGGAGAAAACGATACAAGGACGTCAAGCATTGATATTAAATTATGCAAATTTTTGGTACAGTAAAGAAAAAAATAACTATTTATGTGGTCAACTTGATTGAGATTTATGTTAAAGTCATTAATAAGTTTGTATGACGTCGGTTAAGTTTTTATTCTGAGTCACATGATTTCACATCCTGGACGTTAAGCGAAGAGTCAAAAAATGAGACCCAGCGGACGAAAACAACATATTTACAAATGTTTGTGAATCATATCTGCACCATTCTGAGAAAAAAGAAAGAAAAAAGGAATTAAAAAGCACGTGCGGTGGTGCATCACTTTAAAGCGTCCCCTGTAAACACTTCTGTATTTGCAGCACATTTTCAAAATGCTGTGCATGTGTTTTCAAATTGATGTGAATAAATGCTTTCCTTAATTTGCTTGTATTTTGTACATTTGCACCTGCTTTCTTAAGATGCGGTACCAGATACAACCCAATACATTTGACTGGACGACTGAAAATGTTACCAAATTGGATTTTTAAAAAAGCTACGTTTTCTTGAGGGGCCATCCAACCATCTATTATCACCAACCATTAATCCTCATTAGGGTTGCGGGGGGGATTCCAGTTGACTGTGAGGTAAGAGGTGGGGTACACCCTGGACAATTCGCCAGTTCATCACCGTGACTAACACATAGAGACAGAATCTGTCACACACACATTCACACACACACGGCCAATTTAGAGTCACAGAATTCACAGAATATTGCGAAAAATATTTAATATCAAAATAATATCGGTGACGTAAGCATTGTGTTCGTGTTTCCCGGGACTTCGGGTGATTCTCAGCCTCATGATATGAAGATTATTACTTCTCTAAAATCAAATGAACCAGAAACGGACTTGAATCGAGGTCCTTTAAAAAAAAAAAGAGGCGTTGAATCTCGGCGTGCATAAAACACATTATGAATGAAATGTCATCGGTCTAACTTTTGTTTTTGGGGAAATCAGATATTCGTTAGATTCGGCCGGTTAATGTGGAAAGAGGTTTGAAAGAAGGAGAAGAAGGAGTCGTTTTTTGATCAACAGGTCTCCTCGCCTGTCAGATGAAACCAGTTTGTCTCAGCGTCAGCAGAGAGGGCTCGCGCTCAAGGAGCATTAGGAACGATTCACGAGACGAATGACAAACATCAGCTTTCCATCTACGACTAACAAGCACGAGCTTAATACTTTCTTTTTTGTTTGTTTGGGCTGCCTTTTAAGCCTGTGTTAGCTGACATTTCAAGCCACCATGACTAACTGAGACGTGTAAGACCAGCAAGGAAGTCAGGAATGCATATATCGACTTACCGACAAGGCTAACCGGAGAACTACTTTGAAAACATGGCCATTACGAAGAAGGCTAGCGTGTTAGAGTTTACCTTGACAACAAGTTACATGTCTCTCATGTTTCTTCGACGTTCAGGCCGTTGTTGCCTGATTACACGGTCGTCTTCCAGTCAAACCTCTGGCTTGCAGATGTCAGCACACACACATCCTCTCTCTCCACGTTGGGCTTCAGACCCGTGTGTCAAACCGGCCATTAAGCAATGCAGCTTCCGGTTATTTCTTTCACAATAAAAGTATCAGGAGGACCTCCCGGAAGTTGTAAGCGTAGTGTCGGAGGGTTGCTATTTCAATTGCACGATTGCAATGATTCATCAAATTTGCAGACAAATCTACGGTGACGTGAACAGAATTCAAATGTCAAGAAGAACGCACAAGTACTGATTTAATTTATTTTGATTGTTGCGACTTTGTGAAGGGATTGTTTCATAATTGATGAGAGATTAATAGGCCTCAGATGAAATCCGTACCAGGGGCGTTTCGAGATCCTTGTGATAATGGGGGTCCATGCCCCCATTTTAAAATGTACTATTCAAATTTTAACAAGTTTCCATACTTGTCTGAAGATCTAAATAAACTTACGAGGGCAAATTAAGTTTTTTGTTATCCACATAAAAAAAAACTTACTCATAAAATGAACCAACACAGATCGGAAATTGGGCCTTGAAATGTTCTATGTTCTAAAAATTTTTGTTTTTATCATAATACTAATATTGTTCATATGTAGCTCGCTGATTTTTTTTCTTTATAAGAAAATAAACAGAATTTTTTTCACCGTTACTTCTCACCCACACGACCGATTTTTCCCAAAATAGCTCATATACATCTACATAAAGAGAGTTATCTTTTATATGCAGTGTATAATCAATCAATCAGGAAAATTGCTTGAAAACGCAGTGGATTGGCCTAAGGGCTTGATAATTACTGAAACTATTTCAATGTAAAGAACATTCGTGACATGAGGGAACACCGTCAAATAAATAACATGTATATAAAAATCAAAAATGATCTAAAAATAAACTGAGTCGGTGATTTTTTTTCTCGAGCATTCAACGGCTGACGCTTTGCTTTTACATTTCACCAATATCTGATCTAAAAATCTCTCATCTAAATTAGCCTCTTGCTAAATGCATGAGGTAGTTGAAGTGCAATTATCAGATTTTATTGCGGTCCAGTAGATGAGCGTTGGCGCAGAATTGCCTTATCAGCGAGAGAGAGGAAGAGACAAGTCAAATATTCTTCCTTAACTTGACAAAATAACAGGAACAGTCTTTACTTACCCGAAATCGACTACAGAAAGCAGTTAATTTTTTTTATACCTTTCAGTCAGTTTCCAGTCAGTTTCTCTTTGCCGCAAGCTATAATTATTTTAAATCTTTCCGTGAAATATTCACCTTAACCTTCAGGTAAATTGAAGATGTGAGTTTTGGGACATTTTTTAAATTGACTGAAGCTGCAATTCAGAAAGATTCAAGAGAGCAATATGACCTTTTCTGGCAAATAAGTATCTGAGGGTGTTATCGTCCTGTTTGACCCTAAAAATGAAAGAACTCCACCTTTTGGTTTCACTTTTAGTTGAAATATCTGTTTATTCTCTCAATCTCAAAAAGTCCATAATGACTCAGCTTAACTATTTCTATGAAGTGGGCGGTCTGCTCTGAGATCAGATTCTCACAGTGACCCAATAATGAAGATTAAAAACAGTTAATTCGTTTTTCTGAGCTCAGAAATCAAATTTCCTTCGATCTGAATCTAATAATAATAATAATATTACACTTAATTTATAACTCACTTTACATTTGAATCAAATCTCAAAGTGCTAAAATGATTGTGTCTGATAAAATTAGACACAGTTGGATTTATGGTTGGGTAGAAAATATCCCCATAGTACGTAAAATATGAGCTATTACAGTGAATAAATATATATATACATATAAGCATACAAGACAATTTAGATTTAGATTAGGTTTAGTGAGTTAGGATTAGGGTTAGGGGGTTAGGGTTAGGATTAAGATTAGGTTTAGTCAGTTAGGATTAGGGTTAGGGGGTTAGGGTTAGGATTAAGATTAGGGTTAGTGAGTTAGGATTAGGGTTAGAGGTTAGGATTAAGATTAGGGTTAGTGAGTTAGGGGGTTAGGGTTAGGATTAAGATTAGGGTTAATGAGTTAGGGGGTTAGGATTAAGATTAGGGTTAGTGAGTTAGGGGGTTAGGATTAAGATTAGGGTTAGTGAGTTAGGATTAGGGTTAGAGGTTAGGGTTAGGATTACCATTAGGGTTAGTGAGTTAGGATTAGGGCCAGAGGTTAGGGTTAGGATTAACATTAGGGTAAGTGAGTTAGGATTAGGGCTTGGGGTTAGTGTTTGGGTTTGGGGGTTGGGATTCAGATTAGAGTTTGGGGGTTAGGATTAAGATTAGGATTAGTTAGTTAGGATTAGGGCTCGTGGTTAGGGTTTGGATTCGGGGGTTAGGATTAAGATTAGGGTTAGGGGGTTAGGGTTGGGGGGTTAGGATTAAGATTAGGGTTTGGGGGTTAGGATTAAGATTAGGGTTAGTGAGTTAGGATTAGGGCTCGGGGTTACGGTTCGTGGGTTAGGATTAAGATTAGGGTTAGGGGGTTAGGGTTAGGATTAAGATTATGGTTAGGGGGTTAGGACTAAGATTAGGGTTAGTGAGTTAGGATCCGGGCTCGGGGTTAGGGTTAGGGTTTGGGAGTTAGGATTAAGATTAGGGTTAGGGGGTTAGGATTTAGATTAGGGTTAGGGGGTTAGGGTTAGGATTAAGATTATGGTTAGGGGTTAAGACTAAGATTAGGGTTAGTGAGTTAGGATCCGGGGTTAGGGTTTGGGTTTGGGGGTTAGGATTAAGATTAGGGTTAGTTTTTTAGGGTTAGGGTTAGGGTTAGTGTTAGGGGGTTAGGATTAAGATTAGGGTTAGTGTTAGGGTTATGGCAGCCAGACATAGTGGAAGTGTGTTGTTGTTGTTTTTCCTTTAAACACCACATATGAGTTTGCACCATGAATACATGTGACTTTTTGATTTGTCCGCTCTCAGAAGTTTTAAATTTAGACTCTGAGGTCACATCATACGTTTTACTTGCGATGACAGAATGGATTCGACAACATTTAAAGTCACAGAGTGTCTTCAAACCCGTCTTGATGCTCACAAGAATACTGAAAGGATCTATTTGTCCTCTGCGTGAATGGACAATTACACACACACGCACAAACACACACACACAGACACACACGCACACGCACACACACACACACAGCACTTCCCTCTGTGTGTTTGCCATTATAAGCTTGGTTTGTTTTGCCAAAGTCTCCAGATCCTGCTCAGGCAGGACCACATTTGCCGACGGCGTTTAACGTAGAGACTGTTGTCAGGCAGACACCTGCGCCGCTTGATGGCCCGCCAACTTTTTCAACACCTCCCTCACTTTCCTTCTCCTTTCCTCCTTTTCTTTTTCATCTCCCAGCTTAAAGCCAGCGACACCCCATTCTGTGAGGGGGATATGCCCCCCCCCCCCCTCCGCATCCAGAACTGAAGAGGCTCCTTTCATAGTTCTGTAGTACAAGTCTCATCATTTTTGAACTTTTATCACTAAATTCATATCAGAATCATTTCAGAACCAAGATTTTTTTTTTTAAATTTTACTCTGTCCCTTGTGTCCAAAAATAATGTCCATTATTTTTAAATCAAACTATATCCTACTAACCTGCTATTTCGGTGTGGATTTCTGATCCACTTAAAGCCCAAACCAACCGCTTCTTAATTCTTCTTAAATTGCTCTCAAATGACACAAAAGCGGTTTATTTTCTCAGGAGGTTCTGAGCCAGTCCCGGCGGGTTTGACGTGTTGCTAAGCAGCCCACTAAGCCTGTGCCGTATGACCCTCCATAGTAATCTGCAGCCGGACTCCGCTCAGCAGAATTACGATCGTGATAACTCTGGTTTGACGGATTTTGAAGGAGCCGGGTCAAGAGTCTGCGTCTGACCCCAGTGACATTTGCAGAAAATCAAATGAAAAGCGTTCCGGTAAAGAGCGCCATCTTGTGACGTGCATGGAATGCAATCTGTATAACTTCCTTTGCCTCATGCCTCAAACCATGTGAAGGTCCGAACCATGAGACAAATAGCAGAAAATCTCTGTTCAGTCTTTATTTGAACTTTTTTTGGTCCAGTTTTATTTTTTTGACAATTTATTGTGCTTTTTTTGTGACAAACAAAAACATACAGAAGACGGCGACTTTTTTTTATTAGCCATTGAATTCAAAACTCTTTGAACTTAAAATATTTTATTTGTAATGACATTAGAAAAGAACATTTTTTTCTTCTTTTACATTTTAACATCTATTTTTTTTTTGCCATCTAATAGTAAAAGAAAAAAAATGATAGTGTATTTTTTCTCTGAATAGGTCAGTTTTTATTTAAAGTCAATGTATAAAAAAATAATGAAGACTCATTTATTATAGAGTTTAAAATCTTTTTTTTGTTGCCATCTAATAGTAAAAGAAAGAAAAATGATAGTGTATTTTTTCTGAATAGGTCAGTTTTTATTTAAAGTCAGTGTAAAAAAAAAAAGAAGACAATTATAAAGACTCATTTATCATCATGCAACATGTTTCAAATTATAAAAAACACAATGTAGACTAAAAATATCTAAATATCCAATCATATTTTTGACTTTCAAACATATACCTTCTTATTTGAACAATCCCTAAAGTGTATGTTGTTCCATGGAATGCATAATGCATGAAATGCAATAAAATGACAATTGATGGATTTAAATGAATATTAAATAAATAACTGCTGCATCAAATTCGACACAGACGTTTTTAAAATGGTTTTATTATTTAATTCATTTGATCATTTGAATGTATTATTCATTGCAACAATCCATCAAATATGTATATTGAATTACGCAGTAAAAGTTTCTATTTTCAGCTTTCATACTGTAACTTTATCAAAATTGGAGGAAATAGTAAAATCACATGTGCACTGTAAAAATTGCGTGTATAAATTTACGGTATGAAACTGTTAAATAGAAACAGTAGAAGATCGTAAAATTCAATCCATGAAATCACCGTAGTAGATAGAACGAATTACCATAAATCTAGACAAGTAAACAATTATTATTTTAATTTTAGTCAGAATATCTGTAAAAAAAGATATTTAACTTAATAAAAAAAAGTAACATAATGTCAAAAGCAAAATTTTTTCTACATTAACTAAATCAATGGTTGTTGTTTTTTTATCTACAATCAACAAATTTAAACCATTCTTCAAAAATAAACTGTTATTTCTACAGAATTAATTTATTAAATATATTTATAAAATTTATATTTGTGAAATATTTATGTTATGATTTCAAAATTTCGAAAACATCTGAATTTATTTTAATTTACTATCATTTCATGTATTATCCTTGTAAACACGCATAGCATAGCATAACATAGCATAGCATATTTGTTATTATATTTTTTTTACAATGATGGTTACTCACGTTTGACAGCCACCCTGGATATCTGAACTGAAGGTCCACTGCTTCCCTCTGCCCCCTGGTGGACTACCTGTGTATTGCATGCATCTGATGTGTCATACATTTAGTTTTTGAGAAAAAATAAATTGAAATTATGATTTAGAGGTCTCAAAATCTCATGAATGGGCGCGTCAAAGCGGTTGCCCACTGCTCCCTCAGGGAAAGGTCGAATGCAGATAAATAATTTAATTCTGTTGTACTTAGTGTGTATTACCGAATGTGATTAATAAAGGATAAATTATTATTATTATAATTATTATTATTATCTAGGCCTATGCTGTCATCCATGGCAGCAAGAGTATATCCCCAAAAAAGTCCAAAATCCCCTCCGTACGAGAAGCAACCCCCCTGATTGAAATGAAATGTGAATTTATTTCTACAGTATTTTTCATTAAAAAGATCATTAAATCGAGTAAAATAGGATTCATACAAGACAGATCTCCTCGAGTCGATTCAAACGCACCGAATCTGGGTTAAACCAGACGAATGGTTGAGAAATTATATAATCTCCCCCTAGTGTCAGAAATATACAACTGACCTTTCCCAAAATCAATGCAGTTCTTCCTCACACTAAAACCTATGTGGGTATAAAATTAGAAAAGAATCCCTGCGTTTTTGAGTTATCGCGGCAATGATTCTATAAAATCACCGACTGTTTTAGGGGGTTATAAATATTATAATAATAATAATAATAATAATAAATTTAATTTCTAACACACTTTACATTTGGATCAAATCTCAAAGGGCTACAAGGTAAAAGCAGATAAAAGCATCAATAAAAGATATAATAATTATTATATAGAAATATGACCAAAAAGCAGCAATTAATTAATTAACTAAAAGTTATAGGTTCTGCTAAAAAGGAAAGTTTTAAGTCCTTTTTTAAATGTGTCAGTCGTCTGTGGAGCCCTCAGATGGTCAGGGAATGCATTCCACAGACGAGGGCTAGCAGAACAGAAGGACCGATCACCCATGGTGCTGAGCTTAGTCCGGGGAAGGAGGAGGCGGTATGAGTGGGTAGAACAGAGGGATCGTGTCGAGGTCAGTGGGGTGAGTAGTTCAAATAAAACATATATGTTCATACAAAACATTTGGTGTTACAGGGTCATTCTGCAACCTAACCTGGTTGCAGAAGTGTGCAAACATAATGATAGCGTAGCTATGTAGCCCGGAAGGTTAAATCTCACAGGACGCAACTTGGAGCCAGCAAAGTGGTGTCCACTTGTAGAATTGATCGAAGTCTTGATTCTGGTAGTTCTGTCACCCATGAAAGAATAGTGGATTATTACAACATTCATCAAATCGCTAGAATTGAAAGCGAAGAGCTGACGTACATGCCGAGATCGCTGAAGGCCTGATCAAAAAAAAAGCTAAACCTGCGGCCAGCATTGATTCATGCCCGCCTGGGTCTTCTACTTCTTTAAAAGTCAATCAATTGCAGCTTCATTCACATCTGAATTGACTGAACTGTTAGGCCAGTGATTTCATTAGCTGTGTGTCCTTTGTACTTAACGCCGATTTACTCTGCTCACGCGATAAATCACAGAGTATAGGGGTCACTTTGTGGGAACCGGGCTCCTCTAATGTAATTGAGATGGATTCTAGCCGACACACATCCTTTGGCTTATTAGCCCCTCCAGGAGCAGAAGATACAACGACCTTCAGCCACAAGGAGTGAATACGATTATCACTTAGCGATTCTCGCGCTGAAGGTTAGCACTCTTTTACGACCTTGGCCATGATATGAATAAATGGGCTATTATCGCACGGAGCAGCCAGATCGCACTCAGACTCAGGTTTTCTGAACGGAGGCTTCAGATGTAAATCTGGGCTGAAATCAAAGTCAAAGGCTCCAAAACAAATTTTATTAAAAGGTGGCATATAACATCAGATTTCGCTGATTTTCAACTCATAAAACAAACTTTTTTTTTGTGAAATGAAACAATTTTTTTTTTTTGATTTTTCAAAATTTTGAAAAAATATCTGTCGGAGCTGCATTATTATGCCAACAGTGCACGTTAATATTTCATTTCTATACAAATCTACGATCCGTTTTTGGAGCTGGGTGAAATCATACGTGTTTTAAACTGTCACACCAGATTAGGGGCCTGCGGTCATGTAATGGAAAGAAAAAAACAGATAATGCTAAAATAAAGTAAATATTAATATTTGTTTACAGCTCTGTGCTATAAATGGAATTTCTGTATGATTCCAACAATTTCATCATTTTTTTTTAACGAAAATCGCTGAATTTGCGTTTTTCCCTTTCAAATAGAGGTGAGGCGGCTATGAGCTGAGCCTCGTCTCAGATTGAGCAGCACCTCGCAAACCGGGTCGCGCCTCTTTCTATCTCACTGTTTGTCACCGATGTGACGTTTGTAGTCACTTTTATCATCTTTTATACTTTTATAGTTCTGCTTTTTCTTATGTTTTGCTCTGACTGCAAAAATGGAAGATTCTAAATCTAAGCCAACCCAGGAAAATTAAATCATTATTAAATCTAAGAATATGAACCTGTAATTTTATGTATATCTTTTTTAAATCATTTTTTTTCGATCTTCTTCCCGTATTAATCCAATATAATGTAAGAATGTGATGAGAAAAAGTTTTTTTTCAACTTAAATTCCCTCCATCGCCCTGAGCTGGGGCTGTGACAGCGACTTTTATGAACCACTCGTCTTCAGTGGTTTTTATGTTAGTGTCTCTCTCCCACCTTCATTTAATGCGCATTGTGGAATGACCTCAGTTCAACTGTGAGGCTGAACAAATCCTGGAGATCCGTTTCATGTTCGCATTGCCTTTATATGCATGGTTGAATATCCTCATTAAACTCCTTTCTTCCTCTCCAGTAGCTCCAATACATTTTTCGTTCAAAGTGAAGAGGCCTGAAGAAGTCTCGTTTCCCTGAATCATGAACTTCTGTAACTCGGTATGAAGTTTTTTTTTCCTCTTTAGAGTGACCTCTCTTAAGTAAAAGTGTGCTGTGCTGGATTCTCCCTGCATGCTAATTGTGCCTATAGAGAGAACGGTTCTGGTCGGCAAGGACAAGTGCGTCCTTGTTGCTAATGGTTGCCAAACAAAGCTGATGGGGTGTGTACCTGGTGACACGGTGGTGTGTGTTGTTGCTGCTGTGTATGAGTGAGAGAGTTGATGTGGGTGCAAGAGCTCGTTCATACACCAATCAGCTTCATCACTCCTCAGCGCCTCCTCGTCAGCCAGCGGGAAAACACTCCAACATCTCAAGTCCCTCGTTAAGCTTTATGGCCCGGCGTCACATTCAGCTCCTCGTCTGATCCTGGTTCAGAATTAGAACGCATCGGGTCACAAGGGGGTGTTCGGAAAAGAATTTCTGTATTTTCCTCCTCAACCCATTTATGTCCAGCTCAACTGTTTGGTTGAAAACATTTTGAGTCATTATTTCCTATTGAAAACTGTGACTCAATCTGTTTTAATATACGACACAGTGGCAGCGTGTATATGATGAATAGTATGGGGCCGAGGATGGAGCCCTGGGGAACCCCTCAGCTCAAGTGAGCGACCAAGGAGGAGGAAGAAAGTCGACAAGTCAACAAAGTTGAATAAAAATCAACAGGTTTACCAAAAACATGTTTCACCACAAGGTTGTCTTATAAAAACTGACTATTTTCCATTAAATGCAAAATTTCTTCATGAAATAATTTCCAATTGAAGTCCAATGAATTTTTTACTGTTAACATTTTAATGTCCTGCTCAACTTGCTGGTTGTGATTTTTTTGATTCTCTTTCTGATTGAAAAATGTGACAAAACCTGTTTGTAATAGAACCCGGCAGCAGCATCTATATGCTAAAGATCATGGGGCCAATGATGGGGCCCTGGGGTACACCATAAGTCCAAAGAGGCCACAGAGAAGGAGGCATTAACCTCGGCTATTGAGAAAGTCCTATTGGATGATTAGGATTTATTGTGGCATGTGAGAACTGACTAAAAACAGAATTATGTAACTTGATACAACCAACAAAGTCTAATCAGGGTCAAATAGTTTTCTAAAAACATTCTTTACCAAACGTTTGAGCTAATGTGATTAAAACTTTTTTTTTTTTAAAGTTCAAATATAGTCTTATGCCCCAAAGAAAGAAAATATGCAAAAACAATCATTTTTACCAGATTATTTTTTTCTTGGTGAGGACATTAAAGGGTTTTAAAATATGCCTGAAAGAAGAACTCTTTCTCTTGGAATATCTTCTGGTTAGCATAAACCATGAGGGCTGGTAGACTTCGAGCGAGCTGTTCATATTTAGTTCAATTTTCAGACTCGTGGCAGCCGATCGTCAAGTGGAATTATCACACAGCTGCCAGAGATTAAAGTTATGTCTTCGTTCTGAATAATGACTCTGTTTGCTGTGGTTAAGTCGTCAAAGCAACGCCCACGTCGGACAAATGGGTTTCAGCCCGAGCCTCATTTGTCAGGATTTATCTAGGTTTAAAATATATAGGCATTACGAAACGAAAAGGTGAAAACCAAAGTGAGACTGAGCTTCTCTCTCGGAGGCAGCCGGGAAAAACAAATGGACTGTCAGCCGGGTCAAATCTATCAGCAGCTGAATACAGGGGAAGGGAGATTTTCAATCATGTGTGGGGTAAACACACACACACACACACACACACACACACACACACACACGCACGCACACGCACACACAGCTAAACAGAAACATAACAGATGCTACCTATCAGCCGTATTAATCAAAGCCAGGCTGTTAAGGGGTCCGCTAATGGGGTCCCTGCTTGACTTTAGGGCCCCGGGTCTCCCTCTGTTTGCTCCTGATAGCACCGCTGGAATTGTTCCTTAACCGCCCCACAGATAAATCAATAACCTGGGATAATACAATTGTCGAGACGCCGTCCACACAATGGTGCTTTCACGACCGCCGGCCTCATAAAAACATCATCGCCCATACATCACCGGTGGCTGCCGCAGCAAAGTCCTGCTCCCAAACGAGACCCCTTGTTTCCACCGGTGCATGATGGAGGGTTTTTAATATCTCGCTTTCCTCTACACTGTAAAAAAACAAGCAAAAGAAACTACAGATTCATTCAGAACTGTCAGATTCATGCATCAGGAACAAAGTCATTTTTATTTTGCTATTTTAGTTTTTTAGTTTTTTAGAAGGTAAACCCTTGAGGAGGGAATTCAAAATGAAAAAAAAAAAAAAAAGATCTGAACAATCTCCAAATCTGGAATTTCACTTGTAATTATAATTATACACAGTTAAGAGAACATTTTATCGATGAACACTGAAGGAATCACCTCAATGAGTAATGAGTACCATCCAATGAGGTCATCAAACAATCTTCTTTTTACAGCGTACCTTTGTTCCCGAACCCCAAGCTTTTTATCCGGTTAAGATTTTTAGAAAGTTCCTGAAAATCCATTTTTTTCTTCGGCCTCTCTTTTCAGAGAGGATTGCTTCACTTCCACCAGGAAGTCTATACAGATGTCATTTTTTATTTTTTGTAAGGATCGGTGTACCGCAAGGTGAATATTTTTCTATTTTTCTTCCGTGCAATTATATTTAACTTATACATAATAAGAAAAACCTTACTTACTCTCTCTGCTTCTCCTGGAACCTGAGCGCATTAAACTCACATTCCACTGATGTATTGCGATCGTTACCGCTTTCACAAAAAGCTGCTGAAGTGCTGTTGAAAACACATTAACCTAAGCAGTGGGTAAACATGACAATTCATCACTTCAGTTTTTTGTTTTCCATTCCGATTGTATAGCTCTGCCCTTCAGCTCCCTCGCCATCGGCCTCGCTTAATTATACCCCCGGAAAGTCGGGGATATTGTGGAAGCGGCGTCGCTGCGTCTGCAGCTGACTCTAAAGTGTTGATATAATATCTCAAAAACGTGTTTCGTGAATTTTTATCACATTTTGATCCCACATAGATGATTTTGGGAAAGGTCAGTTGCACATTTCCACCACTAGGGGAGCTTTATCTCGAAAAATTTTCAGTTTTCAGGTCATAGTTTCTCAACCGTTGGTCCGACTTAGTCCAAATTTGGTGCATATGAATCAACTCAAAGAGATCTATCTTGTGTATATCATACACTACTCTATTAGTTCATATTTTACTCGCTAGGAGGAGCTAAATTGCAAGAATCCCATCCCATATGTCCAAATGAGCCTCATATGAATTAACTAAAGGAGATCTACCTTGTATATTATTTCACCACAATAGTTCATATTTCACTAATCAGGTGAAACAGACAGGAGCAAACGCACTGCAACTTAAAAATAGAGATTTAGAGAAAAAACCTTCATCAATTTGACAACAGACACGCTCTGCAAAAGCCACAGGACAACGGAAGCGTTTATGGAGGACACTGTAAAGTGATGCACCCCTGGAAGTGAATAAAACAGATATAATACACAGACATTTCATGATGTTTTGATTAGCCGTGCTAGCTCCGCTTAAATATGGGGTCATGTGACTTATGATAAAACGTTAATCGACAGCGTGGAAATAGTTTATTAAATAAACTTAATAATAACCCTAACATGCACAGAACGAAAACAAAGGTGTGTTCCACTTGCTTAAGAAAACTCTGAACCTTGACTTTTATGTCTATTATCGCCATGGCAACGTGTGTACAACGGACTCTCTGACCGTTGTACACACGTTGCCATGGCGATAACTGAAGTCGGTGTCCGCGATGGTGGTTAACAGAGGGTCCGGTGCTGTCCGGGACGACAGCGTAGGCCTAGATCCCACGTGAAACCGACATGGTGTCAAGGATTATTATCCGTGCAGCTGTTTGATTCATGTCCAACCTGCAGGGGGGGCCTGTTTACCTTAAATCCAGAATGAAAGAGTGAGCCAGAATGACTGCAAGCTGGAAGTGAACCTTCGTCCCTGTCAGCAGTCTGCCTCAGCCACACAAGGTCACCTTGTGTCTACGGGAGCCGAGCAGCGGACTGACAGCTGATAACTCAGCTCTGGACTATAGAAAGGGACACCTATCAGAACTGAACCCGATCTCCAGCTGGCCAGAGATTCGTTTTCTAATGTTTTGCAGCTTGTTTCGTTCTGTCGTCTGCATCTCCTCTCTCCTCTTTCGCCTCCATTCCATTGTGTAGTTCTCACATCTGTCACATCTGGATCTTTTTTAATAGGTTTTCTATTCTTTATATTTCTTGCAGGAACTGACTTTTTAAAGCCGTCTGGTTCTGGCTCTCATATTCTTCCCCGTAGGCTTCCTTTCAGATTCATTTTTTTTTAATTACTTCTGGCTGTTTGATGTCTACCATTTCATCTCACCACCTGTCTCTGGATGATAACATTCCATTTAGCTATTTTTATGTGGATTCGGCTGGTTTAACCCCTTCGCCTCACTTGTGGAACTGCTGATTGTACCCGATCGAGAACCTCTCTTTTCCTTGTTTCTCTTAGTACACACAGAAACTAACACACTCTCCCTCCTTCTACACACCAGGAGCGATTGAGCTGGAACAGGAGTACTCACGGGTGCTGACAGGAAGTAGGACGGCGGTCATCCAATCCAACAAGAGAGATGAGAACACTTTCCTCTGATCAAATTTCCTCCCATCCCTTTTTACCGCTCTGCTGTGGATATTACATATAATAGACAAGCTCAGGTTTTTATTGACTTTACAAAAACGGTTTCAGCTCTGGATTTTAAAGTCCATTTATTTTCACCACAAAAGGACGTCCCCTTGAAAAGCTTTGGGAATTGATTTGACCTCAGGTGTCAGCACACTCTGATGTAAGAAACGATGTTCATTCGAATTGAAGGCAAAAATTCTTTAAGCCCACTGAGGCGGGGCTTAAATTATGTTTGCGACATCAAAGTCACAGTCTGCCGTCTTACAAGACCTATCACGAAATATCTGACTGCCTGTTCCTTCAAAAAATGGTTGTCGGATTCACAGGAAATGTTTCATCTAAATCGCTCCTTCAACTCGATGTACCTCTCAAGGGGAACCCCCCAGTGCAACGACCCCCTGAATATCCACAGTACATCCCCCAGGAAGAACTTGATGGATTTTGGGAAAGGTCAGTTGCATATTTCCACCACTAGGGGGAAATTTATCTCGAAAGTAACCCATTCATCCGATTCAGTCCAAATTTGGTGCAAATGGATCTACACACAGAGATCTTCCCTGTATATATATATATATATATATATATATATATATATATAAATATGTTATTGTCACTATAATATACACTACATACACACATAGACCTTTGTTCAAGGACGCAGTAGGAGTAACTTTGGGAAAGGTCAGTTGCAATTTTCTAGCACTAGCACCACTTTGGTTTTTTTGCATAACTGTTCCTTCTTCCATTTTTTTTGGAAGCTCACGTCCAAGTGTGCTGGGCGCGCTCGAAGCAGGCGGCTAAACTGCGTGCTACACCTTTAAAAAAGGCAATGGCTGCAAATATTTCTTGTTAATTCCTCCTCTGAACGCTTGTAACGCTTTGAGATTCTTTGTGTGATTTGCTGCATGTCTTCTGTGTATCTGTGACCTTCACTGCCCAATTATGTAATATATCTCAGAGCTTTTTCTTTTTTTTTTCCCTCCACACTTGCACAAAGTTTTTGTTTCTATTGACTGATGTGTCACTGTCACTGGCCCTGCCTCATACCCAGTGAGAAGCGGCGGCTGCATCTGAAGTGACGCCTCGCTCAGTTTTAATAAATCATTCCCTGTCACTGTGTTTTCCACTCGCTCCCTCTCTCTCCCTCTCTCTCTCCCCCCCGCCTCTCCAACTGTGTCCCTTTCGTAGCTTATCTAGGTCTGCAGTCTTGCCCTTCCTCCACTTCTCTCTATCTCCGTTTTGCTATTCTCTCTCTTTACTTTCCCCTTTTCTGCCTGTCTGTCTCCATCACTTCCAGCTGTCAATCTCAGTGTCCCTCTACTCTCATCTTCAACTCCCCCCCACATTTAATAACTAGCTTTCCCTTCCATCGGTTTCACTGACCCCCTCGCATCTGCACTCTCTGTGGAAGCTCCTACAATCAGTCCCTCAAAAAAGAGCCACTTCGCCTGTAATCATCTCTGGGAGTGCTGCAATATTCAACCTGTTCAAAAAGCTCAGGGTCTTTAAATGGGATCAGGTTCTGTGGGTCCCTCGCTATTTCAGAGTAAGTGCAGAGGCATGGGTCCCCAAGAACTATTGGCACCCTTGCGACGTGCGTAAAATTGTAGTTTGATTGTCTATACCCATGGTCTTTAATTCAAATTATTGTCTATTGTTTTATTCAATAAACAACATTTCATTAAAAAATAAATAAATAAGAAAACATTCTTAATGTAAACCAAAGATTTTTCTCTTGAACATGAATTGTACAATTATTCCCATCAATAGCAAATCCTGTGATTAAAATGTATCTGAAGCATATTTCCATTCCTAATTTATATTTTTACATTCACCGGTTTGAGTAGAATTTCTAAAGTGGTGAGCAATGAGTTCCCGTTTGACTGGGGTATAAATATGAGGTGACACATGCCTGAATCTTACTGAGGTTCTTCACCATGATGAAGACCAGAGAACACAGCAATGAGGAGCAAAGAAAAGTTGTAGGGCTGCACAAATCTGGCAATGGAGACAAGAACATCTCTCAGCAGCTCAAAATGTCTGTTTGATCAATAATTAAGAAGTTTACAGAGACATGTTTAAAATTAGCCTGGAAGAGGACGTGTCTGTAAACTAACCCTACGGACTATGAGGAGGATGGTTTGGCTGAAAAAGACTCTCGAATGGCACCATCTGTTTGGGAGGGTAGCAAGAAAAACACCTCTGCTGTCATTCACACACAAGATAAAGCCCCTACAGTTTGACAAACACCACTGGGACTTTCACTGGTGCAAGGTCAGAGGTCATATGACACCAAAGTAGAGCTTTTGGGCAACAAATTACTAAGATGGGTTTGGCATAGTAAGATTAGAAGCCATGGATAAAAGCACCTCATAGCCACTGTGAAGTCTGGTGGTGGATCTCTGATGCAGTGGGGCGGTTTTTCTTCGAAAGGTTCTGGACATCTTGTTAAAGACATGGTTCCATGGACTCCATCAAACACCAGCAGATACTGGATGAAGACCTAAAAGTCTCTGTCAGGAACCTTAAAGTGGGTCGTGGTTGGACCTTCCAGCTGGACAATGATCTGAAGTTCACCTCAACATCAACCCAAGAATAGTTCAGAGGTCACAGAATAAAGGTTCTGTTATGACCGTCCCAGTCACCTCACCTGAACCCCACAAAACATCTGTGGGATGTGCTGCAGAGGAGAGTCCACCAGCGTGGACCTCAGAACCTGAAGGAGGTGGAGAGTTTCTGTTCTCAGATCTTCTCCATGTGTCCTCAGACCTCATCACAGGCGACAGAAGGAGACTCAGGAAACTGTGTTGATGTAACTGCAGGAGGAAACCGCTCTCATACAATCTGCCCTTTCTCCAGTATGCTTCCTCTCCGGTTGTTTTCCATTAACTCCCACTGTCTCTCCTCCTTTGGCCTCTAGTTGTTTATAGGGAACAAAACACAGAATGCCTAACAACCTTGTGAGCCCGAATAGATATTACCATCACTAGGATAGATTGAGCAATTGATTATGTTGCCACGTACTCCATCTCATAAATGAGCCGACTATAAATTGGCAATCCTTTATCCCAGTGAGAGAGCCTGACTCTTCGAGGCCTCTGTGTTCACTCTTTGTCACCGCCTACATTTAATATGCTGTAAACGATCCTTTGTCTTCGCTTCAGCATGAATTACCGCACCGCTAATTAACCCCAAACTCTGAGATGAAATGCTTGTGGTGTATTTTTTTTTATACTTTTCTTTCTTGTTCTCTAAATGAACTTCTTCTTCTTCTTCTTGTAATCTCTTATTCAGAGCATGTGTTCCATGTAGTTGAGCCTCAGTAATCTGTTACGTCTGTCTGATCTGTCGCGCTCACTTCCTTTAGTTGTAAAATGTATCATATGGTATGCTTCACAAAATTTAGCTTTTTTAGCATTGGGTTTTAGGAACAAATTGTTTCTTTATGGACAACAGAGTGAAGAAAACATTTCATTGTTCAGTATCAAGGGGGTGGTGTTACGCTGAGTAATGCAGAGTGAACCCCAAAAAGCAGAACTAGAATTTGACTTTACCAAGATTAGGTTCATAACAGGTACAGAATTCATTATTCAAATTATCCGCTGTGAAAAAACAAAGATGTTTCTCATCAGCATTATGAGTGAGTCCTGAGTAGGTGACACTAACTTTCCAAGTGGGAAGGGGTGTCCGGTGTCAAGCCAGGTGAGCAGGATTGCAAGGCACCGCACCCCTGGGCGAAGACGGCGAGACCCCACCGGAAACGGAAACAAGTAGCTGAGGTCTTTGGGTCTGAAATCTGAAATCCAGGAACAAGAGGCTTAGTACACTTCAGCAGTGTACTAAAGTCACAGCGGAAGTCACTGGAGGAGTCACTGGGGTACTGGGACAATTAGTTACTGAGGTACTTGGGTACCGGGAAAGATCGTCACTGGGTAACAGAGGATAGTAGTCACCACGGTACTGAGAAAGGTTGTCACTAGGATACTGGGAAAAGTATTCACTAGGGTAGAGGGAAAGGTAGTCACTAGGTAACAGTGGAAAGTAGTCACCACGGTACTGGGAAATGTAGTCACTAGGGTAGAGGGAAAGGTAGTCACTAGGATACAGGGGAAAGTAGTCACTGGGGTACTGAGAAAAATTGTCACTAGGGTACCAGTAAAGGTCTTCACCAGTGAACGGGGAAAAGTAGTCACTGTGGTACTGGGGAAAGTAGTTGCTTTGTATCAGGGAAATGTATTCGCTGGGCTACGGGGAAAGTATTATTTGGGGTACTGGAAAAGATAGACACTGGGCTACAGGGAAAAGTAGTCACTGGGCGAGGGTGAGCCTTGCAGTTGGCGAGAAGGCGACAGGCTAGAAATGACGGGGACTCTGCGGCTCAGAGGTCGAAAGCTTTGGAGACTGGATTAATTGAGGATTAATCGGAAAATTCAGCCAGTTGTTAACTATTAACTCTTTGTGTGTCCAAAACAGAGTACAGAGCCTGCTCATGTTTGCCAAGCATCATGCCTGGATAACCGAGCGCTTCTGTAAGAGAAAGCCTGATTGCTGGTTCCACTTTTAGCCAGTTTGTTCTGTTATGGTTGAGTTGACATCAAAGGACCCAAATGCAAACATCAGACAAAAGGGGAATGTGAACAAAAATGAGATTTAATCTAAAGGATCTGGATCTACAAAAGCAGGCAAACAGTAAATGGAAACAGAGGCAAAATGATCGTTACCCAAAAACAAGGGCAAAGAGATGAAAACATCCAAACCAATAAAATAAAAGTGCAAAATAATGAGCCAGTGGGGGGAAACAAAACTTAGACAGGGAACGCTGAAGGGAAACATAAGGGAGGTTTCACGGGAGATAACACGGACGAACTGACACGGACAATGTTTCAAAACAAAGAGACACAGCTGGGGAGAAATCAGGGCTATAGAGGTGAGACAGGTAGACAGGTAGACAGGTAGAGGGGAGGGAGAGGGTGAAAACCTGAGGAAGAAAAAAATTCCTGAAACTAGAGATCCACAGACATGAAAGACAAAAAAAAAAAAAGGCTAACTCCAGTACATCAAAAGGAAAACAATGACAGGAAGTGTAAAGCAAGAGATGAGGCAGGAGGAATACTTTCAAAATAAAATGTGAATCAGTAATAGGAACTCAGAATTATGAACTTATGACTTCACTTTCACGTCTTTATACGAGACTATTAGATGCCAAGCCTGCTGCCGACCGGCTCCACTGAGCATGAAGGTTGCAAACAGGGAAAGTGGTGAAGCAGAACCGTCAGCTGGTAAGAAAATCTGACAGCCAGGATTTTTTCCTCTCTCACTCAAAATGTAAAAAAAAGAAATAGCCTTTTTTTCCCTTAAATGTGACAAATTGGATACAATAATCATAAACTGGCGTCTAAATCAGGTTTGGTTAACATTTGGTTTAAAAAAAAAAGGAAAAAAAAGTATGGAATGAATTATAAGTTATGAATTATAAATTATGTCTTTCCGGCATAATCTCCTGACCGTTCGTTGATTGAGTCAAAAACGAAATCAATGCAAAGAAATCTGTCTTGTTTTATTACTGAGCTCAGAAAAAAACGAATTCACTTTATTCAGCTTCATCATTGAGAAAATATGGGATCTGATCCCAGAGCAGAATGCTGACTTCAAAAACATCCAACTTGGGAAACATGACTGTAACTTGTTTTCACAGCCAGCCTATTGTTTCCATCCGTTATGTTAAGCTACCTCAGCTAGCTGTAGCTAATTTAGCATAAAGACATGATCTCTTTCAACTCAAAGCAAAGAAGTGAATAATCAGATTTTAAAGAATATCAAACCAGATGTTTTATTTTATCTTTGAACTAAACTCTTAAGAAACTAAAGAGATCATTCAAATTCAAAATATAACATTTAAAGTTAATTTACCGTGAAGTAGCTTTTCCCAACATGCCGTTTAAGATTTGTTTCACTTTTAGCCTTAGAAGGTTCTGTTCATGAAACATTCCAAGTGTTGTGCAACCAAATATATTGGCCCCACTTGTGCAGTAGGAGTGACGGATGGGTTCAGGGTTGAGGTGGGACTGCACCGAGGGTTGGCTCTGAGCCCCTTCTTGTTTGCTATGGTGATGGAGGGACTAGCAGGTTAAGTCAAGCAAGAGTCTGTGTGAATGAAAGGAGGCAGGAGGATGACGGGTGAGGATGAAGGGGTAGAGGTGGAGAAGGTGCAGGAGTTTAAGTTCCTGGGGTCAACTGTTCAGAGCAACGGGTAGTGCGGAAAAGAGGTGGAGAAGCGAGGGCAGGCAGGTTGGATTGGGTGGAGAAGAGTGTCAATAATTATCTGTGACTCAAGAGGAGCAGCAGGAGTGAAGGGAAAGGTTTCCAAGATGGTGGTGAGAGTAGTTCTGCCCTATTAGTTTAGAGACGGTGGTTCTGACCAGAAGACAGGAGGCAGATGATGAAAATGTTCAGATGTTCTCTGGTAGTAAGGAGGAAGGACAGGATTAGAAAGGAGGACATCAGAGGGACAGTCCAGGTTAGACGTCTTGGAGACAAAGTCAGAAAAGCCAGATTGAGATTGTTTGGACCTGTGAAGAAGAGGAGGGATAGTGGATCTACTAGTTGATAAATGCTAGAGATGGAGCTGCCAGGCAGGAGAAAAAGGAGGAGACCAAAGAGGAGGTTTCTGGATGTGGTCAGAGAGGACATGCAGTTGGTTGCTGTGATAAGAGGAAGAGACAGAGGACAGGGCAAAATGGAAATAGATGGTCCTAAAGGGAACAGCCCAAAGAAGAAGAAGGACATCTTCATCAGCATGGGGTGGATTCAGTGAGCCAATATCAGCTCAAAAGATTCAGCACACAGCCTCCTTTCAATCTCTCTGGTAAACAATCAGGGCGGCGGGGGGAAAGGAAGCAGCAAGAACTCCTATCCGGATTTACATTCCAATCAAATGACACCCCTGTCAGAAAATGACTTCATTTTGCCTGAAGCCAATCCACTCTCTTTTTCTGGCCTGATTCTGAATTGCTGGTGCAGGAATGGACGGTTAAAGGTCACAGAAGGCATTGAACTGCATCTCTGTTGTCTTCCAAACTCCCTCGGCTCCTTTTCCACGAAGAGCGTACGAAGACGATGGCTGTATCCCGTCATTATCAAGCCTATTCATCATCAATACTGCTGATACCTTAAAGAGGAAGATGAGGAGGGTTGAAGACAGCAAAACACCAAAGCGTGGGCGGCACTTTCCTGCCTCACCTTAAAGTACATGATTGATTGGTTGAGCAAAAGCTCCTGATAGCAGAAAATCAATCATTATTTGATCCAAGACAAGGGTCATTAAAAACCTCAGGTGTTTGGATTGCCTTGGTTTCAAATGTATAAAATTCCATGCTGGTTCTAACTTTGCTATAAAATGGCAAAGGATGCAAATTTCAGTGGAGCTCTCAGCTTCATGTATTTAAAAGAATAACAGAAGTCATAACATTTTTCTCTAAAACATTTTATTGCATTTTTTTTTTAAACAAGAACCCACAATTCTCATGTTGAAAACTACATAACGAATGACAGTTATAAGTTATGGGATGCCATTTGTTAAGTAGCATTTGCTAATTTCAACAGAAATATTTTTGCCACATTAAGTTGCAAATGTTGAATCTGAATCTAAATGTTATATCTAAACATTAAATCGAAAAAATAAATGTTATATCTAAACATTAAATCCAAAAAATACATTTTATATCAAAATGTTTATATAAATACCAATGTTAAATCTAGGTGTTAAATATAAATATAAATGTTGTATCTAAATAATAATAATAATAATAATAATACATTTAATTTATAATGCAATGTTGAAAATATAAATACAAATGTTATATCTAAATGTTAAATATAAATGTTGAATATAAATGCAATAGCTAAATGTTAAAAAATAAATGTTATATCTAAAAATAAATGTTATATCTAAATATTAAATATAAATTTTAATCTTATATCTATATGATAAATATAAATATGATATTTAAATGTTAAATGTAAATGTATATCTAAATGTTAACCATGAATATAATTGTTATGTTTAGATGTTAAATATAAGTCTGATATATAAATGTTAAATATAAATATAAATGTTATATCTAAATGTTGAATCTTATTCCAAATGTTATTACAAAATGTTAAATATAAATATATATATTCATAGCTAAATGTTGAATCTAAAGCCAAATGCTATATGTAAATGTTAAATAAAAATGTTATAACTAAATGTTGAATCTAAATCTAAAATCTAAATGTTAATCCGAATACAAATGTTACATCTAAATGTTAAATCTGAATGCAAATGTTATATCTAAATGTCAAATCTAAATGTTATATCTAAATGTTAAGTACAAATAAAAATGTTATAGCTAAATATTAAGTCTACATCCAAATGTCATATATAAATGTTAAATATAAATGTTAAAGTTAAATCTAGAGGTTTATTTTGAATCTAAATTTTATATCTGAAGCCGATTAAAAGCTCGAAAAAGAAAACCAATTCTTTTGCACCAAACCCCAGTCTCTGACATCACTTCTTCTTGATTTTAACCCAGCAAGCTTTCGGTTGCATGTTTTCTAAACATCTAGGTTTCAATATTTAGATTTAGATTCAACATTAGATAAAACATTCATATTTATATTTAACATTTAGGTTCAACATTTAGATTTATATTCAACATTAACATTGAAGATTTAGATTTAGACTTAACATTTATATATAAAATTTATATATAGATTTAGCATTTAGGTTCAACAGTCAGATATAACATGTAGATATAAGATTTAGATTTAATGTTTAGATTCAGGATTTAGAATTAGATCTAACATTTAGGTTCAAATTTTGGATTTAGAGATAACCTTTGTATTCAACATTTATATTTACCACTTATGTTCAACATTTAGATTTAACATTTAGATTCAAAATTTATATTTATATTTGACATTTAGGTTCAACATTTATATTTATATTCAATATTTATATTTATATTTAATATTTATATTCAACATTGAGATTTAGATTCAACATTTATATTTATTTTCAACATTTATATTTATATTCAACATTTAGATTTATTTAACATTTAAATTTAACATTTATATTTTGATGTAACATTTAGGTTCAACATTTAGTTTTGGATTTAGATTTAACATTTAGATACAAAGTTTAGATTTAACATTTATATTCAAAATTAATATTTAGCATTTAGGTTAAACAATTAGATTTAGATATGAATCACAATCAGAAATACTTGATTGATCCCCGGAGGGGTACATTTTTTAAATTTTGTGGGTTAACATTTAGGGGGTTAACATTTAGGTTCAACATTTAGATGAACCTAAATGTTAAATCTAACTGCCGCTCTTATATATAACAATTATAGATATAACTTTTAGATTTAGATTCATCATTTAAGTTCAACATTTAGATTTCTATTCAACATTTAGATTTAAGATTTAGATTTCTATTCAATATTTATATTTGGCATCTAGGTTCAATATTTCGATTTCGATTAAGCATTTAGGTTCAACGTTAGATTTGGATTTAGATTAACATTTAAATTCAGAAATTCACATTCAGAAATGTTGCTGTTAACATCGACATGTACTGCTTTTACAAACGCCGCCCCATAATAAGTCTTCTGTAAGGTGAGGAGCAAGAAGGACAGTTCCGTTGCTGATGAGGTCCGTCTGTTCTGGGAGTTCAGTCCTGCAGCAGTGGGCAGACGGACCGACAGGGAGGCAGCTCCACTGGCTGCAACACAAGACACGAGCGGGGAAGAGAGGCTGGACCCATGTCCTGTGTTGCAGCCCCTGGCCCAGCCAACGGGTCACCTTCAGCTCGGGCCGACGACAGCTTATCCACTGGTGCAGAGGGACAGTGAGGAGGGGGGAGAGAGAGGAGCAAGGGGAGAAAGAGAGATAAAATCATTTACAGCAGATACACCGTGAGGCAGTGGGTGAAAACGGGAGAAAACCACATGAGGAGGGTGACGTCGAGCAAGTGGGGCTGAATGGATGTGACAGGGAATGGAGGGGAGAATGAACTGGAGCCGCGACGCAATGAAGGAAATACTGATGGAGGGCGAACGAGGGTGAGAGAGAGAACGAGCCGAAAGAGCAGTGCACCTCCGCAGTAACCACATTCATCATCTGACCAATAGAAATAGCATTTGTCACCTTCAAATAGGGGGTTGGCCTTCTGAGCTACGCAGTCTTCTGGTCCAAATCACCTGATTACTTCTTTTTTCGCTGTTCCCCTTAACTGACTCCACAGAAGATCTGTTTCCATCTTGTCCTGTCCTCTGCATCTTCATCTGTCACACAAACCAACTGCATGTCCTCTCTCATCACATCCAGAAATGTCCTCCTTGGTCTTCTTCCTTTTTTCTCCTGCCTGCAGCTCCATCTCCAGCATCCTTCTACCGGTAGATCCACTATCCCTCCTCTTCACGGGTCAGAACCATCTCAATCTGTCCTCTCTGACTTTGTGTCCAAGACGTCTAACCTGGACTGTCCCTCTGATGTCCCTCTGATGTCCCTCTGATGTCCTCCTTTCTAATCCTGTCCTTCCTCCTCTCTCCCTGAGAACATCTGAACATCTTCAGTTCTGCCTCCTGTCTTCTGGTCAGAACCACCGTCTCTACCCAAACACCCAGATTGATACACCCACTCCACCCTGTCTCGCCTCTTCACCTCTTTTCAACACTTCCCATTCCTCTGAGCAGCTGACCCCAGTTTCTTTAACTCCTCCACCTTCTCCACCGCTACTCCTTCATTCTCACCATTCCTCCTGCCTCCCTTCTACCTCTCCAGGTTTTCTTCACCTGCTCTACTACTCTGGACTACGTATCACAATGTCATCCACCAACGTCAGAGACCATGGAAACTCCAGTCTGACCTCATCTGTCAGACTGTCCATAACCATAGAAAAACAAGAAGGTGCCGAGAGTCAATCCTTGGAGCGGTCCCGCCTCCATCTTGAACCCATTCGTCACTCCTACTGCCCTCGGACATATCCTCTACCACTTTAACATCCTTCTCCAGACTTCCTCAATCAATCCCACAATTCCTCCCTAGTCCAAACCAACTGACTCGAAGGTTGATAATGAGTTTTAGGGATTGACAGAAAAAAATAAATCTTTTTCCAATGCTCTCATACTGAAGCTGGTCGAAGATACATTTAATCATTATTATAATTATCCATTGTGTATTGAAAGTAAATAAAATCTGTTGGGAGTGATTTCAATGACATAATCTTTTTTTTTTTAATAAATAATAATAATAATAATAATAATAATAATAATAATAATAATAATAATAAAATGAAGAGAAAGAAGAATTTAAGGATGAAATCTGTATTTAATGGGAAATAGCCTATAGATAAGCTCCACCCTTTTGGTAAAACTTTTTTTATAGAACTTTTCGGCTCTTACCTAGACTGTTTTTTTTCGGTCGTATTAAGATTCATAATTCTTTTGAGTTGATCTTCACATGTTTTAGTACTTCAGGAAAAAATGTTTTACCTGTTGTCTAGGACTTTCAACAGTCATGGTTAATGCCTCCTCTTTTGTGGCCCTTTTGACCTGTGGTGTCCCCCATGGCTCCATCCTTGGCCCCTTGTTGTTCTGGTATATTCCAATAAGAAACAGTGAATGAAGATGTGCTCAACCAAACAGTTGAGCAGGACATTAAAGGGTTTTAAGCCGATCTGCTGGTTTTATGATGGAGTACGGCGAGACTTTTACAATTACACTTCCATCCCTCTCTCACCTGGTTCCTCGTATGAAAACGGGTCCAAACCTGATTTGGGTCTCCAGGGAAATGAACTCTGAGGACAGATGAAGGACAAGGCCAGCAGAAGGAGAAAGCAGAGCAGGGCCAGGAGACGCCTTCAATTTCTTTTAGCCCACTTTCCTATTCTGTATTTTTAAAAACTGATGGAAAAAAAGGAAATGAATGCATTTGGGATTTTGAGTGTGTATGGAGTCCGAGTGAAACCTTTGAAAGCTTTAGAGGGAACAATGTCAGATGCAATTACACAGATATTTTATAAGAGAGGAGATGAAAAAAGGATCCTCTCCTCCTTTGAAGATGCAGTCAGGAGGAGCTGATGTTGTGCATCGTATTGATGAGGCATTCGTTTAGCGATCCGCCACAGAGCGTCCTCGCTTTCATTTAGGACATTCGACAAAAATAGCCACTAATAATGGATGGCACGCTAACGCAAACCGCTGCAGGCAACAACTTGGCTTTGGAAAGGGGCCACCCCCGATTCTACATTACCCCGTTTGCACGAATCGTCCCTCATGACCGCAGCACCGATGGCTTTCGACAGAACTGAAATGACTTTGCCAGATGATTTAAATGCATTAAAAAAAGGATTCAGTGAAATGGGACTTGGAATGGAAGTATTCATGTTGAGTAATTAGTGTCACTTATTCCCCGCGATCAGGACAATAATCACACAGAGTGCCCTGTAATTTGTAATAAGTAGATTTATCTTTTCTTATTTTTAAAAAAAGACAAGATACTGATTATGTTTTAACTAAAGCAGATAATTCATTCTAGGTCATTCAAGAAATAAACACATTTCAGCTTTAGCCACTTAAAAAGGAGAATATACTTGCAAATAAGGAATTAATCAGTTTCCGATTTTTTTTTCTTATATATATATATACATACATAAATATATGTATGTATATATATATATATATATATATATATATATATATGTATATATATATATATAAATATACACACACACACACATACACAGATAAATATATATATAAATTGGATATATGACATATGTATATTGGAAATTAGGCTCACTTTGTCCTCCCTCAGCTTAGTAACAATAAAAACCCTTAAATTTGTCTGTGTCTGTGTCTGTATTTGGGTCCACTAGTTAGTAATCTTAGGGATCATTAAGGCGAAACGCCTGAAGCTCCTGACTCTGCAGATTGACTGTGGAACGATCCGTCAGCTGTCACAGATCTGATATAAGAGGGGAAAAAAATGGCCGACACTTTTGTAATGAGGCTCTGCACCCATTGACTTTCTCAGCAAGGTTTTTTTTTTACGGTGCTAAATTATTTACTTTTTCACTGCTCCCCCTCTCCCTGAATGACGCTCCCTCCCAATGAGGAGAGGAGCCTCCTCAGAAAATATAATAATATTTGTTTTCCTACTTATCTTTGACTTTTATTGGTTAACATTTCTAAATATTTTTGATCTAACAGTAGATGATAGATGCCACTAAAATTGACACAACGGCCCTTTAAAGCTGACAAGCAGCCATTTTTAATGACCTTCAGTGACGTCCAGTAGAAAATGATTGTAATAGAAGTACAATATTTTTCTATATACTGATATCTGTCAATCTACCATTGCTAAGCCATCATCTGTGTGAGTCTTTGACCTTAGCCGGTCCCTCCACTGGGTCGTTTCCCTCTGCGTCTTATGAAAGAGTCACTGTTCTCTTGGGTTCTGGATGCTGGTATCGTCCTGATCCTAACGAACACAATTCGCAGAACTGACATCATGTTTGTTTGTTTTTAAACCTGATAATCCATGCTGTGGAGAAGTGGACCACGCTCACACCGTGAGAATGTCACACACGTTCATATAGACTCACGTTGTGTCGCTCAAGCGCACCCAAACCCACATCTTGTCATATCATACCCCTGATTCTGATGCTGGAATTGTTTTTCCCTCTCAGCTGTTGGTGAAAAAAAAAATCGATGTCAAAGGAGAAATATGCAACAAGGTCGTGTAACCAGGACCCCGCCTTGAGTTCTCGGTTTTGTTCCAGCACAAAGGACAATATGGACAAGAGGGTTTCTGCAGGAAATCAACGGGGGGAAAAAAAAAGTAAAGTATCTTTGCCAGGTGAGTGACTCATCCCTCTTCACAAATGATCTCAACAGAGAGAGAGAGAGAGAGGGAGATGAAGCACTTCAAACGTTTAATATAAAATTGTATTTGTCTCACTGTTCTCCCTGAGTGGGTCGCGGATGAAGAGCGGATGTGAGAGATTTTTGTCCTCGAAGTAATGTGATTAACGTATATTAAGATTCGGCCGGCGTGCAGAGAAAGATTTGTTAAGACGAGTGATGCTGTGACCTTGCCGTTCTCAAACTCGTGCCTCGGACTATTCGCTCCACCCTAATAAGTAAAATATGAGCTTATATGCTAAAATGAGATATAAGATAGATCTCCTCGACTTGATTTATATGCCTCCAATTTGGATTAAATCAGGCCAACGGTTAGGAAGTTATGTAAAAAACAAATAGTGTTTATTGTAAAAAGGCGCCCCCTAGTGTAAAATCTGAACTATTAGAGTAAAATGTAATATATATGTATATATACACAAGATAGAGCTCCGAAGGTCAATTCATATTCACCACATGTGGACAAAGCTGGACCAACGTTTTGGAAGTTATGTCTGAAAAACAGTGTTATTTGAAAAAACAAAGTTCCCCCTAGTAAGTAAAACTTTAACTATAAGCGTAAATAATATGATATATACTGGATAGATCTCCTGTAGTTAATACATATGCACCAATTTTGGACTACATCGGATCAGAAACTGTAATTTTGGAGATAAAGCTCCACCTAGTCTCGGAAATATACGGCCAAATCTTTTCTAAAATCCATCCAGTTCTTCCTCGCACTAAGGTCTATGTGGTTATAAATTAGAAAATGTTCCATAAGTCATCTTTTTGAGTTATCACATGAACGGAAGACATGACAGGCACGAGTCGACACTCCTTACAGAAGAAAGTGAGAATGCCGACTCAGCAGGTTTTCCGGCTGGATGTGGTTCAAGTCGGGTAGTTTTGCTGGAGAACGGCCCGACATTGACAGACACAGACAAATGCGTTACTGCACTTCAGTAAAAAAGAGAAAGTCGGACCCTGAAGTTATTGAAGCTGCACAACTCTCAAGAATGCGTCACTCTTTAAACACACGCTGCAGATCGCCACACGGCGCCTTTTTCCCGCTGGGATTTCTACGCCCTTAAATGCAGCACAGGTGCTGGGGTTTTCTCTCAGAGGTGATGGCATGGTTCAATGGTTTGCCGCGGCCGGGATTGGCTTTATCTCTGCAGATGCTGACAGGACACTTTGGGGGTATCGCTGCCACCCCTGTGACGACCTCCGTGTGAGGCAGCAGAAACTGCATCCCTCGAGACTCAGTGGGTGGAGCTTTACTGCAACCAGGGGCGGAGATCTCATCCTTTTTAGAGTCAGTGCAGAGTTTGGCCTTTTTGCAAATTCAGGGCTTAACAGCAAATCCCCGACTGGTCAGATTTATTCTAAAATCTGCACAGCTGTGAACTAATACGCCAAAACATCCATTCCATTCTCGAATGTCACCATGTTGGCTGGAAATCTCCTCCCACACATAAAAGACGCCCCTCCAAGACTTACTGACCCCACACTGCTGCCTATCGGATCTTGCTTAGGATTCGGGGTTCTGTGTTGTGCATAAAAATTTGGGACCAGCATCTTCGATCGAGCATCTTAGCTCATCAAAACATCAAAACACTCTAGATTTAAGTTGGGACTAGTTTCAAGGCAATCAGCCTGCCTTTAGATTATTTCAGCAGTCAGGAAGCGATGCTGAGAGTGCGCCACATGTTTTGGACACCAGATTAGTCTGACTGCCTATCCGTCTCCCTCTGCTCGGCTCCCTCTGAAGGCAATTTAGTCGCCGGCAGTGAAGGGGAAATCTGTTTATCCGCGGACTGCGCTGATCCGAGCGGCTCAGATCTGACGCCTGACAGCGCCTGGCGGAGGGAAGATTTACTCGCAGACAAAGTGAGGAGCAATCCTTTTCCCTTTAGCTCACCTCATCAGTTTCTGCTCGCTCTGCACCGGCTCGGTGATTTAATATCTCACATCCTGTGCCCCCTCAAACGGACGCAGACAAATTAAGACCGCAGGCTCGCCATCAGCGGGATGTCAGCCGTTGATGGTAATTAAATAAAGATGATTAATTATCCTGCTCAGCTGCTTGGTTGAGGACATTTTGAGTCAGTGTTTTTTATTGAGAAATGTCTGCAACGTGACTTAATCTGTTTATTATATGAGCCAGTGGTAATATTGATGATAAAGAGTAAGGGGTTGAGGGTGGGGCCCTGGGGGACACCACAGTTCAAAAGGGAGGGGTCTAATGAGAAAGTCTAATTCATTAGAATAAGGTTATTTAGCATTTTAAAGCATGTGAGGTCAGACAAACAGAATTACGTTACTTGAAACAACCAAAAAAAAACATCTAATAAAGGTCAAATAGTTTTCTAAAAACATTCTTTACAAAAAGGTTGAGCTAATCAAATAAAGATTTTTCATGAAATTCAAATTTTTTTAACTCTAAATTTCTTTTACTGTAAAATAATGCTTAACCAAATATCTTCTTTTTTTTTTTAAATTCATTTAATATTAAATTTGGGGTTTCTAAGAGATTAAATCCACAAATTTAAGAAATAAAATATGCAATGAAAAAAAATACATTTTTCCTTTTTTTTTCTTCTTGTGAAATGATGTACTCAGTATCAAAAGGGGAATAGTGTTTTATTTGTAATTATTTTATTCCCATGCCCTCTAGTAGGAACACCTCATGATCTACTTTATCTACAGTGCCAAAGTTCCATAAGCAGCTTCCAGGGATGGAAATAAAACAACCTGACGTCAAAGACTCATTTATTTTTAACTCAGCTTGACGTGGAAACATGATTAATTATAAAAGGCTGCAATAAAAAACGCGTCAACATTCGTCCTGCATGAAGGCGACTCACCTTAATCGCGGTTATTCCGTGAGGAGATGCGCGTAAAACGCACCGGTCCGGTGATCAACCCATGGAGACCAGCTGGAACCTTTCCATAGAGTGCGGAATAAAAATCATCATTTCCCCTTCTGTTCTGTCATCTGGGGGTCTTCGTGCACTTCTGTTCCGTCTGGCTTGTGCAGGATCCTCTGGTATCCGCACCCTCTCCTCTCTGCGCGCTCAGACTCCTGCGCGCTGCCGCTGTCGCCGCGTCTGAGAGTCATTTTATACCGCCTAGTTCTCTTCTCCTCAGCACAATTTCCCTTCAAGCCATGATGCAGCAATGTCATTAGAAGGACGACGGAAGGAGTTGTAAAGTCTCAAGCGATGCCTCCAGCCCCCTTTGTCGCATGGCAGAGGTTAATTTATGCGCTATTGGACTCAGGAAACCAATGATATGCGCAGGTTACTGTAATGATGTCAACCTGATCCAGTGTCATCTGGATGTTTATTAGTTCTGACTGTCCAATAAGAGCTGAGGAGTGATGTCATCAGATGATCTATTTTCAATAGACTGGTTTATGCTAAATGAATAAATCCATACTGACGGATCTTTTTCTTTAATGTCTGCCGCTGCTTGGTTAATGAATATACACTCTGTGTCCCATACAGCAAGGGTATAACCCCCCCATCCCCTGCGTTGTACAAGCATTTCCCTTGATTGAACTCATCAGATTAAACGTGACTCATTGATCATCTCAAACAGTCGATATTGACTGAACCTAACTATTTCTTGGAAGTCAGCAGTCTGTTCTAAGATCAGAGCCCATGGTGACTCCATAATGAAGATTAATTAGTTAACTTTTTTTTTCTTCTTTTGAGACAATTTGGACAAAATCGGAAATATGGTTGGGAAGTAGCATAATGGTCAAAAAAATCAGTTTTTAAATTTGGAAAAAACAAACCCTAGTGAGTGAAATACAAACAATCAAAGTCTGAGAAATACAAGTTAGCTCTCCTTGAGGCAGTTCATATGATCTAAATTGGACCAAATTGGACCAACGGTCAGGAAGTTATGCGCGAAAAAATTTCGATTTTCGTTTTTAAAAAAAGCTCCCTCTCATGAGTAAACTATTAACTATTAGCGTAAAATATGACGTTATCAAGTAGGATTTCCTCAATTTTATTCATATCCATCAAATTTGGACTAAATTGGACCATAACTTGATAAATTATGGCCCAAAAATATTTTAAGATAAAGCTCACCCTGGTGAAGGAACTGACCTTTCCCAAAATATATCCAGTTCTTCTTCGCACTAATGTCTATGTGGGTATACAATTTGAAAGTGATCCATGAAACAGTTTTTCAGTTATCCCATGGGCGGCAATGAAAATTCTATAATATCCCTGACTTTTCCAGTTTATAGTTATTGTCTGATGATAACATACATGGAAAATCTTACATGTTTAAATACGACTTATTTTGACAGATAATTTTTTAAAACTTTTGTTACTGCCTTTTTGTTCTGACCTGTTTTTAAAAATTAAATACTTGTTATAAAAGAAGGCTCTGTCATATGAAAATAGCATCCGATGCATTTTTAAACCGCTCTCTCTGCATGTATCCGATATACTCCACGTCCCACAATGCCCCGCGACTGACGTCACAATTCCGCGACCCAACGTGGATATCAGTTGTGTAGTTGCTGGCGTTAGCTTTAGCTAGATTAAAAGTAGTTAACACTTTGTTCAGCACAACTACACTTGGCTGTTGGTGAACGCCTGTCAGCCTGTATTTCCACACCACTATCTAAACAATCCTTTTTTTTCGACACGGTTTCTAACAAGGGTACGAAGTTTTCCACGAGTCGCGCCAGCTTCCTGTACGAAAATGAAGAATTTGCTTCCTAAAGGAAAATCCGAAAACTTTCTGCAGAATGCCTCTCTGCTGTATAAAGACAAATGTCCGGAGCTGTCACGCTACCTCATGTAAGAATCTTTATTTTTAAAATGTGTCTTGAATGTGACTCTCATTATTAACACGCTGAGTTTATTATATATATTGTTGTAATAGTGACTTGTAGACGCTGGGTGGCAGAGCTCGACCGGTGTTAACGGATGATAAACGTAACCGAATTGAAGTACAGATATTAGACTAGTCCAAAGTTGGATAACAAAGATTACTATCTAATATTTGTTGGTCTGTATGAAAAAAATGTTGACAGGATGCTGTTATTTCCTTTGTACAGTCATTTGAAAATGATGACTCCAAATTACTGAACGTTAACAAATGATTAACATCTGAGATGGCTTTCCATAGAACTAAATATTTACTCAGTGCAAATGGGATTTAGCACAGAAAACCTCCCTTGTATTGTTGCATACCCAATTTACCAAAACATAATCACCACCTGCATCTTGTAGGTCTCCTTTTGCTGACAGAGCAGCTCTTTAATGGGTTGTGTGTTCCGACACCTGCTCTGCAGAACTATCATTCCCATCTTCAGCAATTTGTACGACAGTAGGTCTTCTGTGGGATTGGACAACACAGACTTGCCTTTGCTTGACCAGCACGTACAGGCTTCGCCCGCGAGAGTTTCCTCTTAAGGCCTTGTCCACAAAGCTGCTGAGAGTAAAAATTACTAAGGGATTGTGAGAAACCGTTTAGCAAAGGGAACGGGAGTGGTTGACCCACCTGCTAAGGAGGACGTCACGTTTTCGTCAATCTGTGGTGGGCTGTTTGGTATTTGGGGTGTTTGGAGTCTCTGGCGGTCAATTCATGACAAAAATGATGTCGGAGATTAGATGGGAAAAGATTACACTAGATATTAATCCCACACTGGGGAAATTAACATGATTCCGTTGTTCCACAGAGGACATAAACTGATTATTGGGAACTATTTATATGAATAGAATAAAAAATAAACACTGTAAACTAATACACTTTTCTTGTAAAAAGTACAAATGGGAAGTAATGGCGGCAGAGGTAATCAGCAGGTGGAGATATGTTGAAGAAAAACAATATGTCACTGTTGGTGGTTTACTTCATGATCAGTAAATCTTAGAGATGTATCAACTGGATCAACACAAAAGAGTAACTTTTTCAATAATCCTGCTATTTTAGGGGCAAACAAACAAACCAAAGCCGGCAAAAAATGGCCTCTGGTGGAGGTAACAATCAGTAGGATAAGTGATGTGTTCTATTAGGCTGTATAGTCTGTCAATCATTATTCTGAGTCCTGTCACAGATGTGGTGTGGCATGTTAAGACGTAAATTCAAAGCTTGGTTTGTAATCGGGCTTGTACCTCCATATAAAAGAATCAACCATCCAGCAATAAGGTTTGGTCGTTGCTTACTTTTGTCTTTAGTGATGATACATTTAAGATGTAGTTGTTGTTTTTGTTTACTTGAATGTGGAATAAAGGTCCTCATTATTACATCCCCGAAAAGTAAGTGACCTTATGGAATCGTCATTACCGCTGCAACGTCAGATCCTGAGTGTAAACGCGACAACTCCAAAACTATTTCACGGATTGTTTTCAAATTATTCACTCAAAAACCCTCGTGTGTGGAAGAACTGGATTGATTTTTGGAAAAAGGTCGGTTTCATATTTCCGACACCGGAAGGAGCTTTATCTCTAAAAGTGTTCGGCCCACAATGTATCGATCGTTGGTTTATTTTAGTCCAGATTTGGTGCCTATGAATCGACTCAAGGAAATATATCATTTATATTTTGTATTTTACTCAAATGTTTCAAATTCTTCTCACTAGAGGGAGATTGTTATGAAAAACAGTGTTTTCCGAATATAACTTCTCGTTGGTCCAATTTAGTTCAAATTTGGTGCACATGAATTGATTTGAGATTTATCTTGTATATCATAGTTTGATCACTGGGGGGAGATTTTTTTATTTTGTTTTGTTCCTAAGCTCAGAAAAACTAGTTAGCTGTATTTACCTTCGTTATTGAGTCCCTGTGGGATCTGATCCTAGAGCAGACTGCTGTCTTCATAGAAATAGTTAGGTTGAGTCAACATGGGCTGTTTGAGATTATTAATGAGTCACATTTCATTTGAGGTGTTCAATCAGGGGAATTGCTTGTACTATGCTATGGGGGAGAAAATGGACCCATGTGGATCCACATGGGTGACCGTCTACCAAAACAAAGCGGAGAGAAACTCCGACTACAACACACGCGCGTAGTTTGATGTCATTTCCTGTTCAAGACGTCTTTACTCTTGAACTTTACACAACAAACACTTGTTTATTCCTCCGACTACCTCCAAGGTCGGACTAAAAGCAGGGATATGGTGGGAATAAACGGTTATAGTTGGGGTTCACGGGAAATACATTTAATGTCATTTAGGAAAGAGTGACATGAATAGAAATAGTTTATATGAATTTTGAGTGTGAAGACTCGACTCTGCTTGTGTTTGAGTCGAGTTCCAGCCGTTTTGTCCCCGTGCTTTCGGGCTCGTATCCACTTTCCCCTGAGCCAGGAAATTTGCCGGCAGGGCCGAGCGCGGAAACAAAAACAGAGCTTTAAATAGCGAAACCTCAACTTGGGGTTCTCTTTCAGACACGAGTGGGAAACGACCGCTAATGCGTTACCTCGATTTGCTTCCCAGATTACCTGGCTACGACGGCCTGTAGATGTAGAGACCATTTCGAGCGCACTCAAACATGCCGAGCTGTCATGTCAGCAAGATTTGAATCTGAACTTTTGGAGCACCAGCTGTGAAATTCGATTTGGTTTCATTCCGAAGTGCCTGGTAGAGAAGACAATATCAGCCGTCCCTGATAAATGTCGCACAAGGTGTCATGTGACAGCTGAATGTCAGATTCAGACGGTGATAATGCTGAAGACATACACAGAGGGAAATTACGTTTAAGTACCGACACCGGTGATCTGTTGAGTGAGGCGAAATTAAAATTGTTTTTATCAGCATCCACTCAAAAAAATCTGGCAGATGGGCTTGAATATATTTTTTTATTCTCTGTTTTCTCCTGAGGATCTTCTAATGTCTTTGCTTTCACCAGCCATGGTTTTGGTCCTGCGTCACACTACAAACAGTTGTCCGAGATGGCGTTTCTGCCTTCCGCTCCCGTCTTCACCTTCTGTCGATGATGTTCATGACGACTAAAAGTGTGTGTAGGTTTGCTTTATGGTTAGAAGTGGTTTTGAGAACTGGATATTCTTTCAGTACGTTTCTTTTACAAATATTGACTTTTCATATGAAATGGAATATTGTGCGCGTGTGTGTGTGTGAGTGTGACTGTATTTAGTCAATGCGACAGCCTCTTTCATTCACGTGTCTTTGGTCTTTAATCTGAACTGACATCACTTAATTATGGCTCCGGTTGCCAGATGCCTTCCAGTTCATCACGGTTGTGCGTTTGGTAACCGGAGACTGATCGGAATGTTCTGATAAACGTGCGATGCTGGATGTCTGCTGGAAAGTGACTGCGCCTTTACGTGGCAAACGAGCGGTGGTTTTCTTTTCTTTATATGGACCAGCATGTTGTCTTCAGTCGCATCGGAATCATTGGCACGCTTTAAAAAAATGAGATGTAAAAAACGTCTTTATTGACTTCGCTCATGATCTTCAATTCAAATAAAACCCCCAAAATATGTCATTTTACTCGGGGAACAATCTTTAAAAAAAACCACTCATAACATAAAACATGTGCGCCACAATTTTTGCCAACCGCTGCATTTAATCGGTTGATTTTGAGGTGTGCATCAGATCTTTGCCCTGTTGGAAGGTCCAACCACGACCCACTTTAAGGTTTTCATCCAGTATCTGCTGGTGTTTGATGGAGTATATGGAACCATGTCTTTAACAAGATGTCCAGAACCTTTGGAAGAAAAACAGCCCAAAGGCACCATCTTCATTCCTGAGCAGTAATAAGGATGGTGTTAAGCAGCTACCACCAGACTTCACAGTGGGTACGAAGGGCTTTTCTCTATGGCTTTTTTTGTCAGCACACAAAACTCGTCTCTGATGAAAAAAACCTCTACTTTGGTCTCATCTGACCTCTGACCTTGTTCCAGTGAAAGTCCCAGTGGTGTCTGTCAAACTGTAGGAGCGTCAGCTTGTGTGGATGACAGCAGAAGCTTTTTTTCCAAACAGCTGGTGTTGGTGTCGGCGCCATCTGATGGTGGTTAGGGAGACTTTCTGACCCCAAGATTCAACTGACCTCTAACCTCTCTAGCTATAATCCTTGAGTCTTCTGCCAGTCAAAGCCATCCTCCCCACAGTGTGTGGAGGCAGTTTGCAGACACTTCCTCTTTGAAACAGAGCTTTTGAACTGTTGAGACATTTTTTTTGTATCCATTACCAGGCTTGTGCTGCTCTACAACCTTTCTTCAGTTTCAGTGTGTCACCTCATATTTATACCCAAGTAAAACAGGAAGTCATTGTCTTTGTTCACCACAAAGGTTCCTGACTGAGGCGTCGAGTTTTCATCTGTTACCTGCTGGTATCCATGGAAAGCTGTTCTTTAACAAGATATATTAAGATAATTATCTCGTTATGTTTCCACCCTTTTCCTTTTTCCGAGACTCTTCATCTCTGCGTCTGTCACTCATCAGCAGTTCATATGTAGGGCTCTTCTCTTGAGGGTTCATCAGGACAACGAAGTGTGCACTTAAAAGGAGATGCATGACAAGTATGTTGATATGACTGGAGCTGGGTGGGGGTGGGGGGGGGGGGGGGGGGTGCTGTACTGTAGTGTACAGTTTCTGAGAGTCAGAGGAGCAGCGGGACACATTAACCAACAATCCATCCAGCCCCTCTACACTTGAGTCATCGCGACCTCTTCGTAGCCTTGGCACATTCCTTTTTTTTCTTTTGAAGCTGCTCAGCGCTGAAGTCGGTGGCATTTTATGTAACCGTAACTTATTTGTCTCTGATTGTCATTAGTGGGGCTCACACCTCAGGAACTGTGTTCAAAAACCTCACCGTTCTAAAGAGAGCATGAACATTGGCTAAGAATGACGAGAGCCGTTTTCTAAGGAGAGTGCTGCATGTCCGTCTTCTACAGACTCACCAGTCCACCACCATCGACACGAGTCGCCGTTTCAGTACTTTCCGACGGGGTTTCTTTATAATCTGACAACCTAATCCCCTTGACGATTGTTAGATTTCTGAGGGGATCAAGGGACAGTGACTCAGACTGTGGAATGAGTGATGGCAGGTACGCTGCAGATCTTTCTCATCCGACATTGTCCAGCCATGGGACGCCCCGTCTCCTGCACTCAGCTTTGGAGAACGTAGACGTAGAACGCAAGAACTGCTGCCACCAGACTCCACAGCAGCAGCCAGTGGGTTAACCCCGGATCAAAGTTAACCCCGCAGTCTCTCCTGCTTCCGGCTTCTCCCTGCCGCACGTGCTGCCGGAGAGGATGTTTCCCTACATCAGTTGGAGCCCTGGGCTAATCATAGCGGCATTTAGCAGCGGCTTCGTTACAATGCTAGCGCAAATATCTCATTCTGAGCTTTCCAGTAATAGAGCCAGGCCGGTGGTTGCAGAGGCAGACTTGTGGGATCTGGGTCTTGGGTGGGGGGGGGGGGACTGAAGATATGGTTTTGGAGTCTTGCCCCACATTGTTGGAGAGGAAACCTGTTTGCCTTTCCAGTTGCATGTTTTCCATCATACATATTGCTTTTTTTCCCCCCCAACTGGTGTTTCCATCATGTAATGGATTTACATACACAGAAGTCAAATTTGAATTTACTCAGTGTGGAAGAATATCCTTTAGAGCAAAATGAGTCCAGATACTCTTTACTTATCATCCATGTCCTTATCATTCATCTTTTAATATGTTTATCTTATTATAACAGTGTTCCATTGTAAAAAAACAAAAAGGGCCAATTCTAACGCAATGGGAATAATGATGGAAATCTTTATCCATGCAGAGTTATGTATGAATGCCTTTCTCCGGTAATTTAGAGATCATAATCATAATACAAATAATTCATAACCTTCAAAACCCTCTTTTGTTTGGTTTTTTTCAAAACAAAAAAATGAAATTGTCAGTTCTAAGGAAGAAAAAGAGGGCCATATATATTTTTTTTTCTTCTTTATTTGAATTCTTACTTAGTTCACAAAATAGGGTAAAATGATCAATTTTGGGGGAATTCTGAATTTAAAGTCAGAATACTGGGGGAAAAGTCAGAATTTTCGGGAATCTTTTTTTTCATCTGGCCCTAATAGTTTTCCGTACTTCTGAGAATTCTGACTTAATTTTTCGGAATAGGGCAAACATGATACATCTTTTATAATTCTGGGATTAAAGTCAGAATCCTGAGATAAAAATCCAAATTCTCAGATTCATATCAGAATCCTAATAATGAAGTCTGGATTTCCAAAACGAAACCCATTCCTGTAATTCTCTTCTGCACAATTCACTATTTGCTTAACTGCTCAGAATGTCTCATCTTGTCTCTCCGCTTTTTTTTGTCCCCCCCAGGCAGTGGTCCGTGACATCTACGGGTAAGTTAAGACATCGGTTCATCCTTGAAGACTCGACAATTGATTTACCATTTCCTGTTTTCATTTCATGTGCTTGTCGGTCGAGCCCTGGGTGTATAACAGCCACAGATCAGAATGCAATAGCAATCAGGACCTTGTCACCGGATTTTCAAGGTTGATAAACCTCCCTAAACCCTCAGCCAAACATATTGAGTGAGCCAGCTGTCTGAAGCAGACTGCCTGGTCGGATCAAATACACACACACACACACACACACACACACACACCGGTCCATGCCGGCCAAAAACCGCAGCTCAGTGGCAAGTTGGCGGTGCCGTCTACTATGGCTGTGTGAGCCTCTCCTCTCAAAATAACTCCAGAGACTGTCCCTGAGAGACAAACACAGTGTTTGTTCACAGGCAGATTTAAAAACAAAAGAAAAAAGTGTAATAATTAGTTCAGTGCAGGATACTTTACTTTATTTGACATTTTGCCTCATGAAGCCCAGCTGTTCAGGAGAATAAAGGAGAATAAAGGAGATGGAGTCCAGCAGAAATTAATGTGTCTTAATGTAGATTCTTCCTGTTTGAATTTCTAAATAAAAGATATTTAATGAGGCACAGTATTAGCTGAGAAAGCTTATACAAATGTTTATATAAGCCTCTTTCAGTTATACATCTTATAATTATATATATATATATATATATATATATATATATATATATATATATATATATATATATATATGTTATATTTCTCCACTACAGTCACCTCCTTCCTTCTTTTCTTAGTGGGATTTCTTAAAAGTACAGAAAAATGTGAACAGAACTTCTCATTCTTATTCCAGCTAACTGGATCCCTTTGAATCTAATTCTGCACGACGACACAGCAGAATATTTGCTGATGGGTTTCGTCTCTCCTCTTCTCAGCACCATCGAAGCAGAAGACCTCCAGCCTGCCCCCGAACACCCCCGTCTGTCCGTTCTGCTATCAGTGGCGGCAGCCCGACAATCACAGGGTGCGACTTCGGCCCAAGCCGCGTCCGTCGGCGCGGGTGCAGAGCGTCCTGCGCAGAAAAGCCAAGGGCAAAAGACTAACCCTGGTGCAGAGAGATCTGCTGCACGACTTCCTCAAGTCCTCCTCGGCAATGGTGAGAAGACGGAACACTCCAATCCCACAGACCCCATTACGTGTTTTTACTGCACTGCAGCATATTGTGCTTGCAGGAAAAACATCCAGTCATGTGCCTGCATTGTGTCCACAGCTATAGTCCATTTTGCAGCATGGACAACAGAACAGGATGATGTGGCGTTTCTTTTATAGTCGCACTGTGGTTGGATTTTAGGTAACAGATGCTGATATTGGTATTTTTTTGAAAATAACGCTGGCGAGGAAACTGTTTTGTTAATTATGTCCATTCTGAATGTTTTACCCTCTCATCCATGAAGGAGGTCAGACACAAAAGATATTTACATTAAATAATGAATCAAAGAATTATCTTTATTATTATAAGTTATCCGTTTAATGTCCTCGCCAAGAAAAAAAAAACAAAAAACTATGGAATTTTTTTTTTCTTTTTTTATATTTTTTTTTTGGGGGGCATCCAAGATCTATCTTCGACACAATTCCCCATAAAACGGCAAATTGCGTCGCCAAGCATTTTCTTTTCTTATTTCATGCTGTTATTTGGTATTTTTCGTGGAAAATAGTCAACTTTCCTTCGATTTGCTCAACCATTCTGTAAAAGCATGTTTTTCGAAAACTATGACCGTTAGACTGTTTTGTTGTATCAAGTCACATAATTCTGTTTAGTCAGTCCCCACATGCTTTAAAATGCCCCCCAAAATATTCCAATTGTGGAATAGGACTCTCACAATAACCAGGGTCAATACTTCCGCCACAGTGGCCCCTTTAACCTGCAATGTCCCACCAGGGCTCCATCCGTGGTCCCTTACTCTTTGGGACCACGTTGCGGGTCACGTTATAAACGGGTTCAGTCAAGTGGCTCCAAATGTGCTCATCCAAATAGTTGAGCAGGGCATTAAAAGTGTCAAAAAGCCCTTTATTTTCTCCTGATGCTTCAGGATTCCCGGTTTCGTCGGGTCGTTGCCGTGTTTGCAGTGGCTATTTTACGTCTCCAGGCGAGGCTTCCTAAATGGTCACGGTCTCTTTAATTGTCGCGACGGATCCTTCAACCTGTTTTATCTGTTAATTCACCCACTCGACTGATAAGCCCAAGTAGCCGGGGAAACAGTGGAGAACCTCTGAAGTGCTTCTATGGCGGTGTGACATCAGCCCTAACGAAGAGCAGCTCCTCTGGAACCGCAGCGGTCTCCTTACAGCGTGGTTCGGTTCATTTAGTATGCAGGTGCTCGCCATGTGAAGCACTCCGAACCCACTCATCATGATCCATCTGTCGACTCCGAGGGCAACGAGAGCTACAGAGATTGAAGGAGGGAGCAGGGAACGCGAGTGTAGTGGAACAAAAGGTGAAAAATAGCGAGCGGCTTAAATGCAGATAAGGAGCATCCAGAGGGGGAATTAAATAATGGACCTCAGAACGGAGATTGCTTCGTCTCCTCTTCCATGTCTACTTTTGTGTACAGTGTTTAAGGTCAGATTCAGGGTCGCCTGCGGATACCCACTGCTCTTTTGATCTGTGGAGGAGGGTCTAAGCCCTACAGCTAAATCCTACTCATTCAAAGTGAATTATTGTGAGTTCCATTAAAAACGCGCCGTGTCGAACTCTCAACACGGCCAACTTCATCACACGTGAACTTGAATGTCCAACAATATCCAGAAGTAATATTCCTGATTCCATGACGCACACTGCAATTATGCTTCTTTGTCTACGCTGCACATTCAGGTTCGATGGCGAAGGTTCTGTGAGTCACTGGGGTAAGCGGAGCTCTTGAATGCATCTCCCCAACCGTAGTCAAACATAACTCTGTTGTTTGTTGTACGTCAGAGGTGACTCCGCCGTGACTGTACGCCTTTCCTCTTACACATTTGTCAGGGTTGTTTTTGGTGCGGACGGTAAATGCTGATACTCATCGGCTCATTATGCGACCAACCAATGCACCACAAGTATAATCATCGAGGTATTAGTAGCCCCTTTTCACGGCCGCTCACCTGTCATAAAGTGATGTTTGAAGGGGCAAAAGGTCAAGCAACATACGGCCGATAGCCTTCACCTAGGGTCCGCTGAAGAGAGAGAGAGAGATTTATGATACCCTTAAGATATAGAAATGCATGAGGTGCAGTGAGATAAGAGGAGAATGCAGAGATATTTCCTTTCTGTGCCTCCATGAGTCTAAGTTAAGTTCACGTTGCGAGGCAATCAGTTGTAATAAAGGTACGCTGGCGTTTGGAGAAGATACTGCTGTTGGTTTTCAACTCTATGGGATGTATGTTCACAGACTTCACTAGAAAGGACACAGAAAGTACGTTCCTCTGTCATCACCATTGTCCCTCAAACATCAACAGTGAAAAAAAATATCCATTGGAATAACGGCCGTTATTTCACGCCCGTAAAACAACAACTCCAAAACAGTTTCATGGATCATTTTCAAAGTTCTTACCCCTATAGACCTTAGTGAGAGGAAGAATTGGATTGGTTTTGTGAAAGGCCTGTTGCATTAATTTTCTTTGTTGAGAAAGATATCACAACCATTGGTCCAATTTAGTTCAGATTTTATGAATCAAATACTGGGGAGCTTTTTTTTGTATGTCATGTTTTACACACTAGGGGGAGTTTTTTTAATGAAAAACACTTGTTTTCTGACATAACTTCCTAACCATTTGTCCGATTTCGACTCTTTGAGATTATATATGAGTGATATTCAATATGAGGAGTTAAACAGAGGGGGTTGGGGGCTTTTTTCATGGATATACCTTTACTGTTGGAGACGATAGCGAATCTGCATTATACAGAGATGGGCCTTTGAAACCAATTTGACATAAAGCCCCTGATCATGTGATGCACACATGCCCAAAAGTCACATGAACAATGTGTGAGTATTTACAGACGCAAACATTCAGCTTGGCTTCAGTGTTTCTGCGCTTTTTCAAAAAGAAAAACCTCCCGCAAAATATAATTGAAGTTCTTCCAACATGTCTGCGACACACTGAAGTCATTTTGTCAATTTATTTCTTAGAGGAAGTGCGTCACTGCTTTAATAGAAATGAGCATAAGAACATCGTACGAACGTACGCATGTGGCCATTAGATGCATCCTCTCGCTCGTGCACTTGGACGACGTGCAGTATTTACACTCCAGGATGTAAATCCTTCATTTCCCACCATTGCTCGCCCTTTAGGATTTATGGCCGCATCGCCCTGAACGTGGCTGCCAGGACTTGATGTGCTTCATTCAGCTCTGTGATCTCGTGCCTCGGAGGTGTTATAAATAAGATGAATTTATGCGCGCCGGGCAGGTTATCCAGCCATGGATGTGAAAGGAAGTTGGACCGTTGCCCCACAGAACAGGCCGACTCCCCTAAATGGAGTAAAGGATGGCCCGTTCTCCGCCGTCTTCGTTCTCTTCTCCTTCCTCCAAGCCAAGATTTATCCTTCCCAGTAGCGGCCCTTCCTATCCGTATGCTTTCATAACGTTCCTGCGGGTGAATTTATGTCCCCGGTCTAATCCCGACGGTTGCGTACTGGAACAGAAAGAGGTCATTCCACCCGATGGCTTCAAGCATGGGCAGGCAAGTTTGACTTTGGGCCATTCTTTAAAATCGAGTGTTTTTCTCTGAAAACGACCCTTGCTTTCAAAAAGAGATTAACCAGGCATGACGAAACACACAGACAAACATAAGTGGTAGAAAAAGCTCTCCTCTTCCCAGAAGGGCCATTTGTTTCTGACGCGAGTCCAGCCTATCTTCGTAATTTATGTCACCGCTTCCTCTCAACCTCCCCGACCGCCACTCACTCCCCGTTCTTCTGTTGTTGTTTGTTTTCCTGACACCATGCGGTACCTCCCATTCTGCACCGCGTGTGTTTTACCTCAACACCCCGTCGAGCCGACCTCTCTCTGACCCCTCGCATTATCTTCATCTGTCTCCTGTCCTCCTTCGCTTTCTCGGCCATCACTCCACCCCAACACTCTGTCATATTTTATCTTCACTGGAGCCATGTCGCCGGAGGAGGTGACAGGAACCGGGAGACAGCCATGTCGGGCCGATTCTTTGCCTGTTTGCTCCCACAGAGAACAGAAAAAGCTCCGCCGAGGGGCTTTATGACACCTCAAGGGTGAGCAGCGAGTGATGGGAAGACAAGAGGGGGATGCATTTGGGATGAGAGTGAGTCCAGCAACAGTCAAGGTGACCTTGGGCTTTTTTAGATACAAACAGTACTTGCCGAGGAGTGGAAGCAGTCACGCTGCACGTGTGCTGACTTATTTTGAGCACGTCAACATGCGCCGCTCAGAGCAGGACTCAAGGCACCTGAATGCCGGCGTGGTTTTCTGGACTGGCATTTTCTTCAGAAAACACTGGAGAACCTCTACACCAAATACAAACTGAGATAAACAGTTTAACACGTGGAGTCAGGATACGTTTGTGTCACGGCTGTGGAAAAGTAATAGCCACCCTTGCTGATTTATTCTGTTTTCGTGGCTCGTCTCAAACTAAACCCTGCCAGATTCTTCAAGCAAAGATTTAACGTGTCACAAAGACGAGCTGAGTAAACACACACTAGATTAGAACCGTATTTAATGAGGCCAGAAGGTCACGCAACACAAATGAGCAAAGTGAAAAAGTATTCACCCCCCTCCCTTGCAGCAACTAAGTGCTTCCAGACACGCATTGGAATCTTGGCCCACTCCCCTATGAAGAACTGCTTTAGCGCCGGTTTGAGAGCGTTGACTCCTCTTTTCCCCGCCGCAGCATCTCAGCGGAGGGTTCAGGTCGCGATTTTGACGAGGTCACTCCAAACGCAAATCTTCGTCGTGAATACCCGACATTCTCCTTGGATTTTCTTGGGGCGGGGGTTTGCAGTGGCCTCGGTTTTATATTGGATTTTGTTTGAGGATTCTAACGCAGTATAATATGAGATACATGATCAAGAAGAAGTGGTCAGTCGGGTGTCCAATACTTTTGCACAGCACTGCGCAATAAAACCTCACGCAATTTCTGCTCAATGCTGTCATCAGGTCTGTGGCCCGGCTCTCTAGAGAGTAAACCCCCACGATGACAACTTAATGCTGCACCACAACGGCATTTCATCTCTGCTAATCTCAATACCTCTCTTCATTTCATTCCCTCATCACTGCTTTTGGTGTCAACACAGGAACCTGGAAATCCCTGCTGAATGTTTGACGGTCAGCTGACTCAGGTGTCAAGGTTCTGAAACTGCCAATTTTCTTTTCTTTTTTTTTTGGGATCTAAGCATACCAGCAATTACAGGTTGTTGTTTTTCTGTCAGCATGTGTGCACATCTATTACTCATTTTCCAATTACCTAAGAGGACAGATCTGTTCTCTTAGCTTTACTGTTTATTTCTAACCCCCTGCACTCCACTGGGGGTCGGAGCACAGAGCTGGTGCTCCAGGACCAAACCTAGTCCACCCAGGGATCAGATAAATAAACACATGTAGATCTTGCCCTGTCCTCTGCATCTTCTTCTGTCACTTCAACCAACTACATGTCCTCTCTCACCACATCCAGAAACTCCCTCTTTGGTCTTTCCCTTCTTTTACTGCTCTAAGGTAAGAGAGGCCAGCTCTGTCTTTGTCTCCAGGACGTCTAACCTGGACTGTCCCTCTGATGTCCTCCTTTCTAATCCTGTCCATCCTCCTCACTCCCAGAGAACAACTGAACATTTATAACGCTGCCTCCTGTCTTCTGGTCAGACCCACCGTCTCTAAATCATCCGGCAGACCTGCTCTTACCACCCTCTTGTAAACCTTTCCCAAACAGGAAGAGGCTCAGAGCCAATCCTTGATGCAGTCCCACCTCCAATGTATACCGATCCGTCACTCCTACTGCTCACAGACGTATCATGTACCACTCCTACATAGTTCTTTGTCACTCCAGACTTCCTCGTATAATTCAGCAATCCCCTTGACACTCTGTCGTAGACTTTCTCTGAACCCACCGACACACAATGCAGTTCCTTCTCACCTCCTCCATGCTTCTCCATCAGCACTCTCAAAGAAAACCATCTCATCTGTAGTTCTCTTTCCTAGCATGAAACCTCCCTGCTGCACAAATACCGTCACCTCTTTTCCTAACGTAGCCTCCACTACTCTTCCACAGACCTTCACTGTGTGGCTCATCAGCTTCACATCCCTGTAGCTGCTGCAGCTCTGAAAGTCACCCTTGTTCTTCAGAATCAGCATCAGGGTACTTGTCCTCATTTCTCATATTCATCAGGCCCCCTCTCCCTCTCCAGCCTAGTATAGAACAACCTTGTTAAATACTCTACTGCCCTCTCTCTTAAACACCTCCTCAACTCCAGCGGCTACAGTATGTGTGTGGCGTTCACATTCGCTCGTAACTATTAATAGACGTGTTGTTTTTTTTCCCGCCGAGATTCTAGAAACAGGAAAATAAGATACCGACTCAAATTAGTCCGTTTATTCGGCATTTTAAAATGTCATGAATGTAAAAATGCAAAAGACAAAAGTTCAGGAGGGTCTAAATGGAACAGATGATACTAAGAACACGACCGTTCTTTGAATTAAGCTTCAATCAAATCAAATTTAAATAATTCAGTTATTTATTTTTCGCCAGTTCATTTTAGGATTATTTCATTTATTTTGTTTTGGAGTCTGAAACAGCTTCGTGAAGCTGTTGTCAAAGTAAGATATCGCTGATTGACTAGAGTTCCAGCCGTTTATTGAGCGCCCAGCGGGTCGTACAGTTCGCTGACACAAACAACCCAAAGCATCGCGAATGCTACAATAATGGTACTCCGTGAAAGCGATGGGACGCATGACCGTTAAATGAAGATAAATGAAGACTGTTAAACGAAGACACCTTTCCCGTAGCCTTGAGTCGGGTTGATTTTACCCACAGGTCTGTCGCTGGGATGCAGGATGAATGGCGACATTTATCACCACCAATACAAAGACACAAAGACGGAAAAGACGCACGTGTGAACTGTCTTTGTAATGGCCGAATCCAGCCGCCTCACATTCAGATGGGCTGTTGGTGAGCATTTACCGGGGCAGTCTGCCTCCAGACGGCGTGACTAAGTGGCGGCCTGCGCCATCCCAGCCTGCCTCATATCGATCCCCCCCCCCTCGCTTTGGGCTTTATTGTGTCGTATTGACGCGCTCTCAAATGACTTTCACATACGAAGCACAGACATTTGTGCTCCTTGAGTGTGTTTCAAACGCCACTCAGCACTTTTTCAAGCTCGTATCCAACTCTGAAGACTCTTACAGTCACGTGGCGCTGCTCTGTGGTCGTATTTTTATGTTATTATTGTATTTTTTATTGCCACCTTTATCTGCTTTTACCTCGTAGCACTTTGAGATTTGATCCAAATGTCAAGTGCGTTATAAATTAAGTATATTATTATTATTATTATTACTTTCTTTGTTGCCACACTCATCCTCCCTCTCTCTCCCAGGTGGTATCCTCCCGCGTAGGTCAAATTAATCAACCGAAGCTGACCTCTGGCAGCAGATAGAGAGAGAGACAGGGAGAGAGGTATTTGTGGAGCAAGGCCTATTAATAGACAAGAATCCTTCTGCTGAGTAGAACTATGTCTGTGTGTCGGGTTTATATTTCAGAAGCAAATTCTTGAAGCCGGTGTTACAGTCATGAGTAATCCCGGGCTTATGGTCATGCAAGCCCGTCACATCTTGGCAGAAATGCTGCATATGTTTACGTGGACCAAACGTATACGTTAATGTGTGCCGTGACCCCGCAGGTCATACACAACGCAGTTTAAGACTGGTTTTAAAATAGAACGTCAACAACCCTGTCCCCTTTGCTCCTTTGCCTCTATATTTGGATTCATATGATAATGGGCACGACTTCAGCTGCACGAGACAAAGTAGGAGAATATTTACGAGAGATACCGCGTTTATCAGTTACCTCTTAAACATCGTGCTGTTACGACCTCACGTACGACGCGTGCCTAAAGTGTCAAAGCTAACGATTAAAGAGTTCCTGCCAATTTGTCAGCATGCCGTCAAGCCTTTATTGGTTTGGTAAGCTGAAGGAGTAACTAGGACTACATTGTCGTCGCTGACAGCAAGGCCATATATCCCGAAAGTCCTTAACCGGCGCCGATGTCAAGTCCATAACATCCGCGACTTTTCCGGCGCTGGATAAATGATTGAAACAAGAATTACACTATTGGAGCCGGCTGTCATTGAGGTATGCGAGCGCTGATGAGCAGCAGGTGTTGGCATTCCTTGCTCTGTGAATGAACGCTGTGGTGTGTGTGTGTGTGTGTGTGCGTGTGTGTGTGGGGTCAGGGTTAAGTGGGACTGCGGCGACTCACGTTTCACTTTAAACACAAACGTGTAGAATGTAGCCTGCATGTCTTGTTCAAAAACCCAACGGCTCCTTACTTAGTTTGGACGAGTGGGTCAAGAGTCTGTCCTTGTATGAAGGCGTACTGGTTATTCTGTACGGACTGTGTAAGAACCAGTTGGGATTGGTAATTCTTTTTTTTTTTCATTATATTTAATCTGCTGCCTCGGCATGCAGACGGTGGTTTTGGCCGCCTCGCAGTGCCAGACCGATTTTAGTCTGCAAAGGAAGATTCGGGATACGGGAGACAGCTGCAGTACAGCAGAACCGACAACGTCAACAACCAAACAAGAACAACATTTTTAATGACAAGTCCAACTCTCTTCACATTGTTTCGTGGTGAACCTGGATTATCCTGACAGGAACTCAACACACCGCCAAAGAAATAGATTACCCTTAATGCCCCTCTCCCAGCTGCATGAGTGGGTATTTATCCTTTTGCGACCCTGAAGCTCCAAAATGTTGCCCTTGCCATAAAAGGCAGACCGGCCTGCCGCCAGGATCAGTGGCACAAGATGAAAAAAAATCAAATCTCTCTGTGGCATCATCGGTTCACAGATGAGCGACGCTGTGGCTAGATGTCGGAGGATTAGCGTAAATAAGACGGGCGCACGTGACGGGCGGGATTTCACATCAGGTTATTTGTGAGGTGTCACGCAGTGGCGATAACGCCGTTGTTGTTTGGGAGTGGACGTTATTGTAACTCTGTTGATGCTTCGGGCGGTCGGGTTTATGCACACACACACAGTTTGCACACACAGTTTGCACACGCCTTTGCCGGGCAACGGTTTCTATTCCTGTCATATCAGTGCCTGCTTGCAGGCCAGCCGGCAATGGCGGGGCCTCTGCTGATCACCAGCGGACGAGAGGATAAACAGCTGTAAACATCCATCAGTGGCCATTTGTCTGTGTGTGTGTGTGTGTGTGTGTGTGTGTGTGTGTTCTTTGTTTGTTCTTACGAAAACAACTGTTTCTCCGAGATAACCTTATATTTTATTAATTGTGTGGGTGGGTGGGTGTCACTGCCAGGCTCTGACCCTACTCCAGAATGTCAACAAATATGTCCAGAGTCCTGATGACCTACAGCATCTGTTATAACACATCTATAACAGCATTTAGAATTATTCTGTGATATGGATCTATACGGATTATTGAAGTTGAAGATTGACTCCGGGTCCATTTCTCAAAGACAAAATCATTCAAATTTTAAAATAGAAGTTATTTTCCCCAGTTGTTTCCCATATGCAAACATAATTATACCCCCGAAATGTCGGGGATGTTATCGTCCTCAGATCCTTTCTGTTAGCGCGATAACTCCAAAAGCATTCAATAGATCATTTTCATCAATCAGTTTTACACTCATATAAACCTCAATGCGAGGAAGAGCCGGAGTGATATTTGCAAAGATCAGTAGCATATGTTTGACACTAGGGGGCGCTCTATCGGGGGAAAAAAATTTGGCCGAAAATTTCTTGACCATCTACCCGATTTAGTCCAAGTTTAGTTCGTATGAGTCAGCTTACGTATGTCATATTTTACTCCCTAGGGGGAACTTTCATGCAAAACTTCATAACTTCATATCTAATTTGAGGAGTTAAATCAAGGGAATTGTTTGTGCGGTACGGAGGATCGGGGGCTTTTAAGGTTTTTTTTTCTCCTCGTTGTCAAAACAACAGCCTAGAAATAGTTTTAACGTTCAACTTTTGAGTATTTTATGAAAAGCACTCTATAAATAAAATGGGTTCAAAATGTATTATTCTCGAATACGCAAAGAAAACCCAGGAAAGACGATGAGATCCTGGACGATTTATTTGAAGGGACATTTTACCCTCAGCGTATCAAAGCGTTGAGTAGCAACTTTATCGGCATCATCGGTGAGTTTATACGACTTGTCTTCATGCAGCGACGGCACTGAGCTTTAACCGACTTAAGAGGAGTCCTGGACGGCCACTTCAGAGAAAATGAGTTTGAAGAAAAGGCTTTTTTTTTTCTTTTTCTTTTTTATGACCACTGAAGGTTCTGTTTCCGCGGGATATCTCGTTTCATCACGCCTCGCCTATTTAGGACTTGGAAGTAGATTGGTTTTATATCACTTATACGATCATAGCAAGTCCAGAGCGGCACGTGGGAGTGTGACGGTGTGATATTTAGACTGTGGTTCTGTCAGTTATTCAGCAAAGACATCTGTTTTTGTCTGTGGTGCTGAAAACTGAATCTACTACTGCCTGGTTTCCCCTCAGCTGAAAAGCTGTCTTTGGTTTTAAAAAAAGCACTTTATTATTGTATTATCATTCCCAAATGGGGGGGAAAATTGATCACATGATTTTGCTGGCATTTTAATCAGTACGCTACATTTTTACATCTCGATGGATTTGATTTTATCCACACCGTCTGGACGTGAACGTCTTCCCCCACGCCGTAAACCTTGTTTGCAAACAACGATGTTTCTGGAAGAGGCCAGGGTTTTGTTTCGAGTGTCACCACTTAAGAGGGCTGCAGCAGTTTGCCATACATCCCACAGATGAGTCACCACGTTCCACAGGGCATTGGTCAGACCTCCCTTGAGCCACACCCCTGTGATGGGCGGGAGAGTTGCTGCCTATGGGCTGTATAAAGCCGGACACAAAGACTCGTGTAGTAAACACTCGACACGCCGTCACGCGGGAGAGAAGACGAACTCCGTACTCCAGACTCCGTACTCCAGACTCCAGACTCCGTACTCCAGACTCCAGGCTCCGTACTCCAGACTCCGTACTCCAGACTCCAGGCTCCGTACTCCAGGCTCCGTACTCCAGACTCCGTACTCCAGACTCCGTACTCCAGACTCCGTACTCCAGACTCCGTACTTCAGACTCCAACCCACCACAGATAGCCGTAAATCCTGAAATGGCTACCTTCGTGTCGGTGAGTTTTGCACCTCAGCAGCAGTCAGGAATGCCGAAAGGTCGTCCCGAACCCGCTGAACCCTGCGGCGGCGGTCTGCTCAGACCATTTTTAACCTCCTGCATCTCTGAGGGTCTTGTAAAGTGAATGTGATTGATGTCCCTGAAGGCATGTAGAGGTCTTCACCGCACAGATGTTGGTTCTGCATTCAAGGCTGTGAGAAAAGTCCCCGAGGAGGAGCGTTGGAGTGTTTGATAGAGTCAGTTTTTCATTCAGAAAACAAAGAAACAACATCCTCCTTTTGTCTTGTCTTGCTATCAGGCATCTTCCCTCCATCTGATGTCTGCATGGACATCAGGCAGCAACCAGTGACAGCGTTTGTCACACGCTGTAAATGTTAAGAAGTGATTGAGGGAGCAGTAGTTGTTGATGATTCATCCGCACCCTCTGTGATAAACATTTAGTCTAACGTGTCCCCGTGATCCTTCTTGACGAGATCCAGTGGCAGCCGGAGTCCCGGAAGCCCATTGTTTTGTTCTTCAGTTGTGATGCTCTCATGCTCCGGCATTCGTTTTCTCGCAGGCCAACACAAGTGTCTGAATACTTTGCCTAATATAGCTCCTCTGTAGTAAGCGCCAGGAAAGTCCCTCAGAAGTCGTCACACGAGGCTCTGCTGGCCGATGCGCCTGAGTAGTAGTTGGAAAAGAGTTCAAAGGGATGGACCCACAACTTTTCCAACGCCGCTCTCGGATTCCACGCCTCGAAAAAAACTGCATGGTAACAGCTCCACCCGAGGGCCCGTCACCAGACGGGTCGGTGTTTCCCTTCTGCCTGCTTATTCAAAAGGATAGAAAGTTTAGATTCGACAGTTACTTTATTAATCGGTCCTTAATTTGTCGCGATTAATTAGTCGTCGCTGTAGCTGCAACAAAGTGTAAGAAATACTGTGATTAGAAATATTAGATTCGTGTAAAAATAATTTTTATACATACATAGAACATATATACGTATAGAAATAAGATAAAAAGCTAGAAAGACTCATGTACGTTTGAATAAAGGAATAAAGGACACACATTCTCTGAGTCGAGATCATCTGTGGGAAGGAGCTTCAGCTGTGGGAGGAATCATCACTCGCCGTGACTCTTGCCTTCCTGTCCCCTCTGTGAACCGATCCGCCCTCAGCCGTGAGACAACGATGGATGGGTTTGACATCTGTCAGGCTTAATGCCGACCCGGGTCTCACCAGCACGTCTCATTACGGCCCGTCTGCTCGCCACAGCGCCAGCTAGTCCTGCAGCCCTTGGGCCCCGGAGTCACTCCGGCTCTGCAAACGATGCCACATCACAATTCCTGCGCGTCCCACCGGAACCTGTGGAGGTTCTGGGTTCGATGAAGTGCTTCACCTTCACTTACAAGAGCTGCCATATAATCGCTTTTATCTAACAGTTGTCTTTGAGGCCCTTCGTAAACCTGCTGAGGGGTTTGAGGAACACTCCTGTGGGGGATTCTCTGTATAACTTCACTTCCAAACGTTTTTTTTTATGCTTCAGGAGGAATTCAGGTAGTCGGTGTTGATGAATGTCCTCCTCTCCTCACCCCAGATGGCCACATGCCACACTTGCCACATGCCGTCCAGACACAGAGGAATGAACAGGGACTTCATGGCGAGCCTCGCGAAGACCCACGGCACACCGGGGAGCGCCGGCAAGTTCAAGACCCCGCAGTCCAGCAACAGAGCCCACATGACGCCCCCGAAGACCCCCGCCAAAGACAAGACCCCCAGCCACACACCGAGGTGAGTTGAAATAATGACGCTGGTATTAATTTGCCCCCTGAAACTTTCCTCCGCTGACCTTGGCCGGTGTTGCAGACATTTGAGAGATGGAAAGATCTGGAGTATTCCTGGTTAGGAGAGCTGCAGTAAGATGTCTGCGTGGGGGGTCCTACTTAAAGTCGGGCTCTAACTCGTATGTGTCGTAATTTACTCTTATGGTTCCTCTTCTACTCGTTGTTGGGAGCTTTTTGGATAACATACCGTTTTGCAGACGTGACTTAATAACCCTTGGTATGATTTCATCCAAATTTGGTGAATTTGAATCGACACCAGAAGATCCATCTTCCGTATATCAATATTTGACTCTAGCAGTTCATATATTGCTCACTAGGGGGAGCTTTGTTACGAAAAGCTCTGTTTTTTGGACGTATCTTCCTAACCATTGGCCTAATCTCGTCCAACTATGCTGCATATGAATCGACTCAGAGAGATCTATCTTGTATAAATCATTATTTTGATTTTACTCACCAGTCGAAACTTTTTTTTGTTTCACTCAATCTGGGTTTTTTTGTACAATGCACGGGATTGGGGCTTTTCTGAGTTATACCCTTGCGGTCGGGACGACAGCGTAGGCCCAGTTAAAAACTTTTTTTTTTCTATATATATATTTTTCTCTCTCTCTCTCTCCTGCAGGTCATCCACCTCCTCCACTTCTTCTGGGTCAGGCTCCTCCTCCTCCTCCAAGGCCCCCTCTAAATCCAAGAACTGGGTTGTCCAGCGCCTCAGCAAGATCCTCATGCGAGAGGACAACAAAGAAAGCAAGAAGGGGGGCTTGAAAGATTTTCTCTCTTCACTTTGAGTAACTCGCAAACACACTTTTGAATTTATGTTTACGTTAAATAAAAACATAAGAAGCAGGGCCGCGCGGCGACCTGTTTGCACCGAAGGCTGAGGGGGGAGGGGGGGGACCCCCGAGAGAGGAGCTCCGGTTTCTCAGCCGGTGCTGGAGGACTTACGGTCTGCCTGCCGACACAGCTGCTACTGGGGCTGAGCGACGCTCCCGGTGTCCTGAACGCAACACACGGCCGGCCGGTCCGGCTATTTGAGTTTTTTAATCCGGATTCCTCCATCCTCTGCCGAAGCAGTCAGAGGAGAACGCTGGTCTAATTTACAAACGTGTCTCTTCACCTGCGGAGACACCATTCAGGGATATTTTCCGGTGGTATTTGTCAAACGTTTCAAACACGGCCGCCTCTGTTCTGTCGCTGGCGTTCGTGACGCGACAAACTGCTTCACCTGATACATCTGCTTCTTTTTGATATTTCTTTTTCTAAAACGACACGTATGCATTTGTACGATGAAAATACATCAGATTTATTTTGTACTCGTACTACTTCATGTAAATGTTTTGTATTTACTTGATTTTACTACTTAAGGCCGTTTATTTTAGATTTGACGGATTCCTGCGTTCATGCAGCAACGTTGTTGCCGCTGATGAGTTTTTGTACGCGCGTATAAATGAGTTTGTAGCTGTGCAGCGTGAACATATTTGTCATTATCAACCAAAGAAGGACTCATGAGTGGGTGTTAACATTGAACCGACACCGACAGTCACGCCAAGGCTTTTCCTTTTCTTTTCTTTCTTTCTTTCTTTCTTTTGTCAGTTTGTTTTCCCAAAGTTTAAATATATCCACTGAATTTGGTACCGCCTGGTTTCCTCTAGCTAGTCAGTGTACAGTCTGTGTTCAGATCCCGAAATACCTCACGTTTGTACTCCACCCACACCTGAAATAAAAACCTTTTCACTCTTCACTCTTCACATTTCACATTTCTACAACTCCGATGACGTCCAGCATGAGAGACGCTTAAAAAACGTCTTTTATTGCAACTTTATTCTCATGATGTTATGGATATTTAAAACAAGTCAAACGTACGATAATCCACCCGCCCATCAACATTAGAGTTAAGAACCCCAAACTGGTTTAAGTTTAATAATACTATTATTATCATTACTATCTTACCCACAAATAGTCGTTGATATTGTTGAATTATCAGCGCCGATTCAAATTTGATATGGTTTTCTTTGGCATATTAAAGCCTGTGAGGATTTACTAAACAAAATTAACTAACTTAATCCAACCAAAAAGATCGAGTAGTTTACTTAAAACATGATTTAGCCAAACGGTTAAGAGATTCGTATTTACCATGGGCGAGCTGATCTAATTAAAATCTATTTAAAACTATATTCTATGAAATACAACAATTTTTTTTTTTTTACCGTTAAAAAACTTACTGGACCAAATGATTTATCATTTTATGGTAAAATTGGAAAATCTAAGATAGTAAGTTAATAAATGCCCCCCAAAGAAATTAAAATGAGGAAAGAAATTACATTTCCACACTTGTTTTTTTCTTTCTTTGTTTGGACATTAAAGGGTTAAAGCAGTTTAAAAGTATTAAGTCAGGATCGACGGGTCGGACTAAAGTAGATTGGACTGAGCCAGAACAGGGTTGAGCGGTTAATAATAGATTTGACAGAAAGCAGATGTGGGCCGGCGGTGTGGAGGACTTCTCGCTGAGATCTTGTCTGGATGATGTCGAGTTGAACTTTATTCCGGGACGAGCTCCTCCACTGATGTCAAAGGGAGGAAAACTGGCAAGACCTCACACACCTGAGGAGATCAGAACCAGTACAGCTGTTTGATGTCATCCGTCTTCATCATGAAAGTCTGGAGAAAGTGTTCATAAATCAGGTTTTTTTGCGGGTAAGAGGAAAGTCTAACCCCAGAGGGTTTTTATCATTTTACGGTAATTTTACAGTAGTTTTGGGTCCAGTTGTGAAATTTGATGGAAGAAAAAAAGAAGTGACTCCATCCTAATCTTTCTTTTTTTTTAATGTGTATCTTCTTTAGATATTAAAATCAAATTTAACATAAAACAAAGGCATTTTAATGAACATAAAATACCTGTTTTTATAAATGATTGTTTACATTTGACCAAAAAAGGTTATGTAAGGTGAGCTGGGTCCACGGGGGAAAAGGAACTACAACTATGAAAAGCAAAAAAAACTACCAAACAGCATAAATAACGGATTGTGCCTGTTTACTACACTGTAAAAATTGTTCGTACATTTTGCTGTTAAAAAATCAGTCAAATGGAAATAGTAAAAAATTCAAAACAGTAGTAAACTGTGGTAGATTCGTTGAACTGTTTAACTTCAGATGTCTTCAGCTGTGTTCTGCACTGTAAAAAAGAAAACAGTATAATTAACTATGAAATTCCAGCAGCTTTGGTTGCCAAAATTTTGCCTTAAAAGAATATGTTTCACCATTTACAATAAAAATTACCATGAAAAAAACAGATACAACTCCAGCCTGTGTACACTACTCTGTAAAAAAAAATCTCCAGAAACTACTGTAAAAAACAGTCCAATGGCAGCAGTAAAATACTGTAAAATTCCAAACAGTAAATCATTGCAGTAGATCGAGTGAGTTACTTTAAATAAAGATGTCTGCTCATTTGTGATGCACTTTAAAAAACAAAAAACTGTATAATTATCATTTTCTAATTTATACCCTTATGAACCTTAGTGCGAGGAAGAACTGGCTTGATTTTGGGAAAGGTCGGTTGCATATTTCCAACACTAGAGGGAAAGTTACGTCCGCAATTTTTCAGGTCGTAGTTTCAAAACCTCTGGTCCGATTCTGTCCAAATTGGGTTCATACGAATCGACTCGACATATTTTACTCTAATGCTTCATATTTTACTCATTAAGGGGAGTTTCTAAACAAAAACAAATGCTGTTTTTAGGGCGTTACAAATAGATCTTTTTCCTTTACACAAATAGATTTTCATCTACTTGTGTAAAGGAAAAAGATGACGAAGATTCAGGCGGTTTGTTGAACAGTGAGGAAGAGGCCAGAAAAGACCCGTTTTCCCCAGGCTCTGGAATGTCACAGCAAGAGACTCTAATCGATTGTGGAGATTAATTATCCATGATGTCATCACTACCCACGTGTCCCATTAGTGAATGAGCAGAGGAGTGGGGGTCAGTAGACACTGGTGAGATCCCCCTCATTTTTCCCCATTATTATTGATTTAAATAAATCCACTGCCAAATATAGAAGGTTACGGATCATTAGATTCAAGTCTTACGTAAGCACGGGGGACCAAAACTGGGATATTAAAAAACGATGGGTCTAAAGACGGCTTTTACATAGTTTTTTTAATTTATATTGATTAATATTTTTCTTTTTTTTTCATTTGAGAGTGTATTAAATTTATAATATCAGAAACAACCTCTGTAAGGTTTTGTTATTCTGTCACTACGATGGACGGATGGATTGAACGATAGAGGACATTTAGATGTTACGGGCATACAATAAGAAAATATAATACATATATATGAATATATCTGTACATACATGTTATGAGGTTCCATTGAAAATGTAAAAACATGAAATGACAATTTTCAATATTATATTTTAAGTGTATTCTAAGGCTTGCACTTCTTGAACTGCAACTTAAAGAATCAGCACCTCTTATTTCACCAATTTATTTTTAGACTTAAGTTAATATAACAGTTAATTCAGTAAAAAGGAAAAAAGTGTGTACTACTTACCATTTCTGCCAACAGCATCCTGAAGTTCCATGGACTGAACTCCATAGAATAAGAAGATGGGACTTCATAAATTTTCATAATATTTACATCCAAATGTCCTGTTTTTTCTTTTATTGTTTGAACCTGGACATCATTGTTGGACTCTAGCGCCACCATTCGATGGAAAAAGAGTCTTTGTGGGAAAATGTAATCCTGCAGCACTTCATGTGTTACTGCGCATGTCCTGCAGGGGGCGATGGAGTTCAAGCAACCGGACCAAACAGGAAGTGCAGTCTCTACAGGGGAATGAGTGTTTGCTAGTTAGCATTAACAAGATAGCCGTCTTTGCTGGATAGGTAACTAATTATCTTCCAATTCACAGCCTTTTATTTACGAGTTAAGAACTCGTAGGGAGGGGAAACTGATTGGATATCACAGCGATGTCGGACAGAAAGAGATCCAGAGATCGAGAGGAGCGACGAGAGTCAAAAAGGCACAAGACCTCCAAAGAGGATTTAGAGAAACTCAAAAAACACACGAAGAAACTCAACCTAGAAGTCCAAAAACTAAAACACGTGGAGACTTTGTGAGTAATCGCAGTGAGAGATTTTCTGTGTCACTTTGCAAACTTGTGCATGAATTATAGAGGATCGGTGGTAATAGTCAGAAAATCCTCCTCTGCGTTAATGTCCCTGAACTAGAAGCAGTTCGGAACCGATGGACAGACAGACAGATGGTATCTAGACACATTTTGTTGATCTCTAACAATTAACTTAGGTGTTGTCGATCTGTCATGCAGCTACGAGAAACCTCCACCAGGATACATAAAGGTAACATTTCCTACTTTCCGTCGTGCCTTTTTTACTGTATTTTACTGAGAGGGGAGTTCAGGACTGACTGTTTCTGTTACAGGAGCATGAGGACAAACCCGAGGACTGTATTCCTGCTGAGCCCGGGAATGAGCAGGCCAGGGACTTTCTGGCACACGCCCCGACCAGGGGGCTGTGGATGCCCCTGGGGAAGGAGGTGAAGGTGATGCAGTGTGAGTACTGTTGAAATACATCTGCAACATTAGCTGAGGTTTGAGTGACAGAGAGTTGGGCGGCTCATTTCTGTATCCACCACTGGATATTCCCTCACCGACTGTTAAAAACAAAATACACAGCTACAGAAGTGAAGGGTGGATGAGTATCTTTAATCTTTCATATTCAACCAACGGGGTCCTCAAACCGGCATATACAGGAAATGTAACAGAAGAAGACAAGCAGATACGTTCATACATCACAGACAAAAAGTCTCCCAGGTCCAACTACTACCTCACTCACTGCCTCCCCTATGGATCTTCTCCTTTCATCTGTTCCCTTTAGGGCCCGCCACAGCAGATCACCTTATTCCATCTACCTCTGACATACCAACCAACTGCATGTCCCCTTTACCACATAAAGAAACCTCCTCTTAGGTCTTCCCCTTTTCTCCTGCCTGCCAGCTCCATCTCCAGCATCCTTCTACCGGTAGATCCACTATCCCTCCTCTTCACGGGTCCAAACCAAATGTCCTCCTCGCCTCCCAGATGCCACCTCCAGCTCTGCTTCCTGCCACCGTCGCTAACCCATCCAGCAGAGCTGCTCTCACCATCATCTTGGAAACCTTTGCTTTCCCTCCTGCTGCTACGCTTGTGTCACAGATAACTCCTCACACATTTTTTCCCACCCTCCATGCACTCGCTTCCTCACTTTTTTTCCACACTCCCCGTTGCTCTGAACAGTTGACCCCAGGTACTGAAACTCCTCCACCTTCTCCACCTCTACTCCTTCCTCCTCACTGTTCCTCCTGCCTCCCTTTCATTCACACACATGGAATCTGTCTCGCTGCCAATGACCTTCATTCCTCTTCTCTTGAGCGCATTCCTCCACCCCTCCAGGTTTTCCTCCACCCCCCTGTTCTCAATACGACACACAATGTCCTCCACCAACATCATAGTCCACGGAGACTCTGAACTCCTCTCTCAGTCTGTCCATCACCATAGCAAACAGGAAGGGGCTCAGAGCCCATCCTTGGTGCAGTCCCACCTTTACTTTGAACCCATCCATCTCTTCTACTCCTCGCTGTCATGCTGCTCTCATGCACATCCATATCTATCCTTCACCTCTATAACAGGAGGATTATATATACAAGTACAGCAGTAACTCAAAGTACATGAAGAGATTTGAAAACCGCAAACAGCCGCAGGTCAAATTTATCATGTGCAGTAAATGTGATCCGGTGAGAACTTCAGGCTATCTGACATCAACACACTGTCACTTCTTTTGACCCCCTAAATACTGTTTTTTTTCTAATTTTACTTTTCATTTCTGTAAACGTTTTTTTGTCATTTTTTAACTAACTTTTCTGAATTTTCTGTTTTTATTCCGGTGAGTCAAAGACCGACATTTTTATCCGCTGCCAATTTATTCGTTCGCGCCGCTCCTTCACATGCTCTGTGACTTCCAGAGTCCGGTCACACACATTCACACGGGCCCGGTCCACAAGTTGGCATTTGTTCTGCAGAACCAGAGCGTGACTCAGCTCACTTCAGTTCTTTGAGGAAACTTTTCAATATGTCACCCTGTTCAAAAGGGAAAGAAAGGCATCACAGTATGAATGATTTGATGGTGGGAAAATAAAAATCTGCATCTAATTTTGCGGCATAAATAGTTTTCATGTAAGCCTACCTTTACCCCGACTGAAGGTTATAACTGTCTATGTCTGCTGAATGGACAATGTCATTTCTCTTGCTAGAAAGGTTGTATTTTTTATGGCGATATTATGTATATCATGATAAACGGGTCATTATGAGTTTTTTGTTTTTTTCCAACATACACGGATTCATTCAGTTTTTCTGACTGCAGCTTCATAGGCTTCTAACCTCATTCAGCATAAACTGTCATAGCGTAAGGAACACATAAACCACATGTACATAAAATATGAGTTTAAAAAGTTTAAACTCATATTTTGTGATGCAATGTGAGCAAAAAAACAAAGAAGTAACTTTTGCTTCAACGACTTTAACCTTTCTCCATCAAGTAAATCAAATAAATGAAAAAGATACAATACATTTAAACTATTTAAAATCCAAATCTTTTTGAGTTTTGATGGAGTACGACTTAATATTATCAGTAGGCTGGTGTTTATTTCCTCATACCATTCAAACGATTAAGGCTCTGTTTCAGCCTCGAGGACGTTTGTCTTTTATTATGGGGTGTTTAGCTTGCAGCACATCATGTGACATGAGCTGACATGATTCGACTGAAACACTCCACTAAAAGAAATGCTGAAGTTACAACAATCTGTCACATCACCGTGCTGCGTTCATGTGAAAACTAAAGTTAACTACTTTCTTCTAATGTAGCTTCCGGTTCACTTCAAAGTAAAAGCACGTCACGGTTCTACTTCCTGTGGCACGAATTTCTGTCAGTTATCCCAAAATAAACATTGATGTTTTCAGCTATATTAACTTTACTTTTGACATTACCCGTTTTATATTTATATTTATCTTTAGCTCTAGTCCATCGTAACAGAATTCACAGCAGTGGTAAATATTAATTAATTAACTCAAAGTTGATATGTTGGAAGCAGGAAAAATGGGATCTCAAAAACGTTGACATTGAAATGGCTAGAAGAACGTGTCAAAGAATCTCCAAAAACTTCTGGCCTGGTTGTTTGTTCAGTCTTTTCTTTTTCCCCCTTCTTTCACCTTAATACAAATTGCTGAAAAAGATAACTCTAGAATACATGGCGGGTGGATTTAATGTTGTGGATTATCGGTGTGTGTGTGTATGTGTTTGTTTCTTTACGATAACTGAACTTGCCTTGTTTGCGCGGTGAAGGTCATGAGATGCGCTCGCATGCTCAAGGAGGATGTCGAGCAAATCCGAAGTCATTCACCCGTTAAATCGCTTTATTTTTCCCGGAGTAACCAGACGGATATTTGCGTTCTGTGTTTTTTTTTTTCTTCGCTGCAGGCTGGAGGTGCAAGCGGTACGGCCACAGGACAGGAGACAAGGAGTGTCCGTTCTTCATCAAAGGCAACCAGAAACTGGAGCAGTTCAGGGTGGTGAGTTATATCCTCTCCTCAGACAGCATCCGTCAAATTCCCAGCGTTTACATTCAGGGGAATGGAGGTTGGGTTGTGGTAGGGTCAAAGGTCGGCGACAGAAACACGTTTGCCTCAGATACAGAGTCCGGAAACATTTAGTTTATCCCGAGGAACATGTGGACAGCAGACTTCTCCACGCAGCCGGTTCCAGTGCACCTGTAATGGAATAATAGCCGCATCAGCGACATGCAGTCTCCGCTATAATTACATGAACTACAGCGGTATCATATTTTCCTACCTTATATCGTCACAGGAAGGTTTTTGTTGGCGTAACGCCGCAATGCCAACCAGCGGGTTAAGTGAGGATCATTTCCTGCGTCTACGGTAGACGGTCTACCTTCTCAGCGTGACCGATTCTTCCTTCATCTCAGTACCTAATAGAAGATCGGGCCTTTTTTCTTTTTAGGCTCATGAAGACCCGATGTATGACCTCATTCGGGAGAACAAAAGGAACGAAAAAGAAACCCGGTACGTGCAACGATGTATATATTTCTGCAACATAATGTTATTCATATCTGCTATTTCTACGAACGGAATTGTTTTGAGGTTGAACTTCTTCTTTTTTTTGGTCTGCTGAATTGGACAATCTGAGATGAGCTGGAAATGTTTCTACCGGGTTCTGATTCCTCTGTGCTGCCTTCTAGAAAATATTGTTTGACACCAGGATGTTTGCTCACTATGACGGCTCATCGTGTGTGTGTGTGTGTGTGTGTGTGTGTGTGTGTGTGTGTGTGTGTGTGTGTGTGTGTGTGTGTGTGTGTGTGTGTGTGTGTGTGTGTGTGTGTGTGTGTGTGTGTGTGTGTGTGTGTGTGTGTGTGTGTGTGTGATAAAAAGGTTACTCTTAGGCCAGTGGCTCTTTGAAGACGCTGTTACGCGCTGGTGTCGTATTAATTTTGGCGTCCTCCGTGGAGGGGAGGTGAGGGAGTCCAAACTCTCCCAGAGAGCTCGTTTTGCAGTCGCACACAGTTCCTCCAGTTGTCCTTGAAATGTAACCTCAAATCATTTGGCGGTAAATGATGAAAACATTCCAGAACAGTATTTTTTCCAAATTGGATACTCATTCTAGCAGTACCCACATACATGTATTTTTCTGACTTACTTCCCCAAATTGACTCATTTAGCTTTTCCCAATCTAATTTTTCAGGATCTGTGTGGGGTCTTAAAAAGTTTCCTAATATGGATTTTAGGCCTTAAAGAAACCCTGAATCTGTGTTGATATCTTGTTAAAGGTCTTAAATATGATCTGTTACATCTTAAATATTCTAGACCTAAATTCAATCTGTATTGTAATTTACTTTGCAAGAAACCAGCATCCCAATATTCCCCAATATTCCTTCAATATTCCTCCAATATTCCTTGAATATTCCCCAATATTCCTGCAAATATGGTTTTAGATTTAATTTCTAATGGCCTGAAAAAGGTCTCAAAATGTCTTAAATTCAACTTTGTGAAACCAGCAGAAACACTGATTTGTGCAGATTTTTAAAGAAACTACTATTACGGTTGATTTTTCTCTCTTCCAGAATTTACAGATCAATAATAAAAATTAAACAAAGTACATTCAAGGTCAAATTACGGTACTGCTCTGATTTATTGACGAACCCAAAAGTCGAAATAAAGTTAACCCTTCCTCAAAAATTTCTTTGTATATTTAATTTCTTTGTTGCATTTATTGATTTAATATCGTAGACTCTCTAAATTTACCATTAAATTAAAAATCGTTCGATCAAGCATGTTTTTAGAAAATTATTTTACCCTAATTAGACTTTTGTTTTAGTTGTATAAAGCTACATAATTCTGTTTAGTAAGTCCTCACATGCTTTAATATGCCCAAAAACGTCATACTTATCGGTGCGGCATGGTTAATACCCCCTCCTCGGTGGCCCCTTAGAACTGTGGTGTCCCCCAGGGCTCTGTCCTCGGCCCGTTATTTTTTTTTTAGCATATACACAAACACACATTTTACCAACAGAAAACGGAGACTCAACTCAAATGTGCTCAACGAAACAGCTGAGCAGGACATTAAAGGGTTCTAAACAGAAATGTTTAGTTTTTATGCAGCACTTGCTGGAGTTAAAGTTTAAAAGTGATCTGAGCTCATATTTCAGTGACAGGACGACCTCGTCAGTGTATGAATCCTCGTCGCACCAGCAGGTTTGAAATGGTGCTTGAGCCTCTGTCGGCAATTACACAAGTAGCCACTCGGCTACCTCCACAGCTGAGACATGCCAGCAGCAGGACAAAGATGGCCTCCAGCTCAGGGACACTTCAGATAATCGTCAACCCCGGACATCTGATGGTGCATCAGCTGTTTCCTACACTGCAATGATCCCAACTTCCCTTTTCCTTCCTGTTTGCAGGATCCAGCAACTGCAGCAGCTGCTTCAGGACACCACCTCCTCCTCCTCTTCCTCCTCCTCCTCTTCCGCTTCAGACAGCTCCTCCTCCTCCTGCTCCTCCTCCTCTGACCAGCATCGCAGCAAGAAAAGGAAGAAGAAGAAAGAAAAAAAGAAGAAAGACAAGAAGGGAAAAAGGAAACAAAAGCACAAGTCCTCCAAGACCAGCAGCCGCTCGGAGTCGGACTGAGCGCTCGGACCTGGCTAATAAGAGCCGGTGCACCAGGTGTTCTGGATGTAGGCAGGGACTGCGGGTGGAGAAGCTGCTGTGGTAGATCTTATGCTGTAGACGCTGCACTCTGGAGACCTTATTAAGCCTTTTCTCGAGAGTTTGATGCCCTAAATCCAAAGTGCATGACTTCTCCTCATCAGTTTATCCTGCGTTTGCTTCTGCATCCTCTCCATGAGATCACAGAGACAAAGAAACGGCGTGTTCTTGTGCCTTAGTGCAAATCTGTGTGTGTGTGTGTGTGTGTGTGTGTGTGGGGGGGAATGCATTAGCATGGCTAATGAATCTGAAAGGATGATGAAGTAAACCCTGAAGGTTCAACTATCTTCCACCGGGTTCTGCTGAGAGAAGCACGTCGGCAGATACGGCGTGTCATTTAGAGATTGTATTTTTCTTTCTTCTTCTTCTGTTCTCCCCGCCGCATTTGAATGCCATGATTGTAGAGTGTGCTGAACGCAGATGTGGAAAAAACAAACGTTTCACATTAAATGTGTGGAGTTCTGTATCTTCTGAATGTCCGAACGCTCGTGAGCGTACATAAATACTTTGGAAGGATCCGAGGTTGGAATATGTGTGTTTGCTCCGCCACAGAGATGGGAGAGAATGTATGTCAGTGTGTTCCAGCGCGCTCTAAATAAAGACGCCTGTGTTTACCCACCGTTTATCCGGCTCCAGGCACCCAAAACAGGACGTTAATAATCATCTCGGCCTCGACGCGTTTACGCGCCGGTGGTATTTTAATCCTCCGTGGACGGCGCGGCTTTGACCTTCCTGTGAGCCGAAGAACGTTTCTACCTCGTCTTATCCTCAGCCTGCAGTCTGAGGAATCATCTGGTCATCCAGTGTCCTACACTGTAATAACAAAAAAAAAAAGTCCGTAAAATTAACAGTAAAATAACGGAATTTTACCGTTAAAAAAACACAGTAACCCTGTACAAGACATTACTAGAAATATCCAGAACAATAGATCTAATGTAAAATCTTTTTATGGTTAAATACTTAATTACATAAAATAACAGTAAATTATATGGATTTCAGACTTTAGACCTCGAAATCAACATTATTTCACAAATATATATAAACCGTTCTTTTGTTTTTTGTTTTCTTGGATATTTTGTCTGTCAAAATTATGGGATGCTGTAGCTAAATGGTTAAAGTTGGTTATTAATGTTGTTATACCTGTAAAAGAATACTTTTACAGTAATGACTTACTCGTGACGTTTAAGGCATTTTTCCTTTAATCACAACAGAAGTTTGTATTTTCAAAGTAAAATTGTCTATTTTGAATGTTGGTTTAAATTTACCGTCTTTTACTGTTGATGTTTGACTTTCTTTTTTTTTTAACAGTAGTCCCTACTGACAGTTTTTAAAGTTTAGGTAAAAAAGAAGTTGCGAATGACTTTAATTATATGTGATTAACTATGTCACTTTAAACAGATTAACAGGTTATATCTGTTTTTAAACGGAGATTTACTGTAATGTCTTGTACAGGATGACTATATTTTCTACAGTAAAATGACGGTATTTTACTGTAAATTTACCAAATTTATTTATTTTTTTCACACCACACGGGGGCGGGTTCCATTCGACTGCTCATCAAATCAAGTTCTCCGACAGGAGACGTGACCTTTAGGCTGAGAAGGTCTTTTGCGTCTCTCCTTCCCGAGCAGCAGGTTCAGAATCCCTGTGGAAAGGAGCTGGAAACATTCCCCATTCCTAATGACCCTGACAAAGATACTATTAAAGTAGATCTGCAGGGAAAAAACAAACTACATTCCCATTTAGATGTGTGTCGTCGACTCAAACGCTAAGGGGGGGGGCGTGTGTGGAACCGCACATCTGCCAGTCGTGGATTTTCCTGCCATGAGAGCATTTATTCATTCGCTCGTCTTCCGTCGGAGGCAGCCCTGCCCCTCTGCGTCTGAATCAGCGTCAATGAAACCGTCTGTTCCGCGTCGACCCTCCCTTCTGTGTCCATCCCAGCGGAGCCATGAATCTCCCTGATCAGATCCATTCCGGGAGCCGCTAAGAGGGAGGTTGTGCCACGTAGAGAGAATTTGCTCCGCAGAGAGGCTTTATTGGAGCGTTCTGTCTTCTTGGACAGGAGACGGGTCAGATTCCCTGGGAAGATTGTGCAACGGGGCCGGAGACTCGGACAAATGTTAGCGGCTGCAGCTGGACTTAGCTCCCCATAAATAATAATAATCACCTTTTTCCAAAAGGGAAAGGTGGATTTTTTCCCCTTATTTTTGGATTATGTGTTGTGTTGACACCGGCGGCTCCACAACTGGGTGAAAGTGACAACCAGGGTCCATAAATAAAGGAATCCGCCGGTGACCATGTGACTCACAAACACGGCTCTGCGTTGTGAGCACTTCTCATGAATTCAGTATTTTAATCTCTGTGGGCTGGCTTAAATCCACCCCACCGCCGCTTTTTTGCTGTTGATTACATCTTCCGTGACGTGATGTTGATTCGGCGTTGCAGTTTTCTCTGTTTTCAAGCTGCGGAAAGCCGAAAAAATAATCACCGTAATTAAATGAGGTGAAGTTAGTGGAGAAAAAATAAGATAAAACATGTTTTGCACAATTTGCACCTGAGACTACTGCAGAGATTGGACTCGACTGATTCACAGAACTGAACTGGGTCATAATACGACCTTCATGACCCCGCTGTCACCCCCATAGTAAGAGTGTACGCCTGAAAACCCCCCCAATCCTCTGCTTTGTGAAAGCGATCCCCCGGGTAGAACTCCGTAAATGAAATGTGAACTTAATGTCCGCAAAACTGTGTTTTAAGTATAAAAAAAAACTCCCCCTAGTGAGTTAAACATGAACTATTAGTGTGAAATATAATAAATTCAATATAGATATCCTCAAATACATTCATAAGCACCGAATTTTGACATAATCAGACCAATTTTTAGGAAGTTATGTCCGAAAAACAGTTTAAAAAAAAACAAAACTCCCCTTTGTGAGTGAATTATGAACAAGTTCAAGTATAATTCCTACAAAGTAAAACGTTGGTATATTAGGAATTCAGATTACAGACTGATAACAACACTGCCAGTAACAGAATTCCTCGCCTACCAGCCAAAAGTACGGCCCACCCCAGCCCTGAACCCTCGTCAGGAATGTTGCCCAATAATTCACAACGGTCAGGTGGTACACAGGATCCCGATTGTTTCCTTTTTTCAGACGGGAGATTAACGGCTGCCAAATCCTCTCAAATATCCTGAGTTTATTTTTAAGAATGAATCAGATTCTCTCTTGATGCTGCGTTTCTCTCCACTCAGTTAATCAGAGTTTTAATAGTGGGTCCTTCATTCTTCTTCCACAATAGTAGAATGTGTTTCTGAGCAGTGAGAAGTATATAAGATTACAGACATGAAAAATGTGAACCACTAAAGTAAAATATGATATATATATATATATATATACATTTCCTCCAGTCGATTAATTTGCTCCCAATTTTGACTAAATCGGACCGACGTTTCAGAAGTTATGTCCAAAAAACAGTATTTTTGAAAGAAAAACTCCCTTTTTTAAGTAAAATATGAACCATTAAGGTAAAATGTAATATATTCAAGACAGATCCCTTCGATTCGATTCATATGCAGCAAATTTGGATGAAATGGGACCAACAGTTGAGAAACTATGGCCTGAAAACTTTCCGAGATAAATCTCTGCCCTCTAGTGGTAGAAATATGCAACTGACCTTTCCCACAATCAAACCAGTTCTTCCCCGCACTACGGTCTATGGGAGCATCAAATTTGAAAATGAGCCATAAAACAGTTTTAGTGCTATTAACGCGAAGGATCTGTTTGAAATTTGAGTAATTTGTCGCCAAAACGTAACAATAAACGCGCTCTCCGTCAGTGTTTGAGTATTTATTCAGACCAACAGTGTCGTGGAGGACACACGCTGTTATATGAATGAGCACAGGCTTGAAACGCCTGTATTTATTTCACGTTTTTACAGATATAAAACCCCGGATGGAGACGAGATCTGTGTCGCTCCAGATTATTTACGAGGAGGGACAGACTTCCTGCATTAATCCCCCTGCTGCTCACTCACAGGAGACAATTATGAGCTGCAGGACTGCCTGATGTCTACTTCTTCTGTCCCTGCTTTTCTACGCATAAACACACCCCCCCCCCTCTGGGCTGTACCATCAGAAACTGTAAATACTTCCAGTATCGGTGGCTTTTAATACTCTTGCGCTCTGAGTCAGATGTCCTGATAGAAGCTCTGAGCCCCGCAACAACATCCAGCATTAGAACATTCTAATCCCGCCCTTGAGCAGCTGTGTGAGTGAGATTCTTCATCAGCATCAATTATTAAAGTCATTGTTTCTGTTTTCCTTCGCTTCCTTGGCGGCGGGATGGGGGTGAGGTCACCTCTCGTGAGGGAGGGGAGAAGGAACGTGTTGAAATCCCACTTTGGGTGAGGTCAGAGTCCACCAGGGAGCTCAGAATGGGTTTGAACATTTTTGTAGATGTGGCATTAAAGCATTAACCCTTTCATGTCCCTGTTGGAAAAAGAAAAACCTGTGTGGGGGAAAATGTATTTCTTTGCACGTTCTATTCATAAGTCAATATCGTGGACGCTCTAAGTTGACCATAAAATGACAAATCCTTTTGTTTCAATCAAATCGTCATATTTTTACACAGTATTTTTAATGTTTAAACACGGATGTATCAAATTATGTGGTGAGGAAATGTAGTATTTCATCATCATCATTTTATCAAAATAGGACTTTCTCTGCAGCCATTAGTTAACGCCTCCTCCTCGGTGGCTGCGTGGATCTGTGGTATCCCCCAGGGCTCTATCCTTGGCCTCTTACTGTTAAGCAAATACATGATGCAACTAGGTCATATTATAAACAGATTCAGTCTCATTTTTCAATAAGAAATAGAAACTGTGCGCCACCAAACAGTTGAGCAGGACATTACAGGGTTATACTATATTTATTGAAACCAAAACCATGCTGTTTTATCATTTAAGCTGTGTGTGGGCTAAGCTAACAAGCATTTAGCCTTTCTTGTGAGGCAGTTATGCTAATCTCCTCAGCACTCCGCTACTTAGTGGTAAATTAGAAATATTCTATTACCTGAGACTCTACAGAATTTGTTAGAATCAAGACGTAATGATGGAGATGGAGAATTAAATGCCATGAGGTGTTTAAATAGATGATTAATTATGGCATTATGTCTGAGATATTGTTCAGTTCAAGGGAAAGACAAAAATAAAGAGACATGATGAAGAATATATTTCTAAAAGAAATGTGTGAATAAACGGTAAACACAGATCTTTATTTTTAAGTTACAGTATTTTATGCCATAATTCCTGTAATGAGTTATTTTTTTCTTACTACTGCCATTTTTTCAAACATGTTTGTTGAAAGTGCTTATGAGTGCTTTAAAATGGATTTTAAAAACTAAGCCTATGCTGTCGCCCTTAACAGCAAGGGCCTATATCCCTAAAAAGCCCCCAAATCCCCTGCGTTGTACAAGGAACTCCTCAGATTAAATGTGAAGTTATGTTTTTTTGTAAAAAGCTCCCCCTAGTGAGTAATATGTTAACTATTGAAGTAAAATATGATACAAACAAGATAGATAAGTCGGACCAACTGTCTAGAAGTTATTCCCAGAATACTTTTTGGAGATAAAGCTCCCCCTAGTGGAGAAAAAATATACAACCAAGCTTCTTTTCTTATAATATAGTCCAACGTTGTTTATAACTTCTTAACAATTTGTCCAATTTAGTCCAAATTTGCTCCATATGAACAGCCTCAAGGAGATCTAACCCATATTTTACCGTAATTAATAATAATAATAATAATAATACATTTAATTTATAATGCACTTTTTTCATATATCACTTTTTTTTTTGACAGTTACTTCCCAGCAATATGTCCGATTGGGTCCAAAGTGGCTCATATGATGAATCTCCACAGAGTTCTATCTTGTATGTGTATTATTTTAACTATAATAGTTCATAAATTACTCTTTAAGAGGAGATTTTTATGGAAAACACAGTTTCTCATCAGTAACTCTCCGACCATAAGAACAATTGTGTTAAAATTTAGCCTGTAGGAATTAAAAACAAGGCGATCTGTGTTATTCCTGAGCTCGGAACAAAAAAAGTTAACTGTATTTATCTTCATTATTGAGTCGCTATGGGATCTTATCTTTAGAGCATATCACTGATTTTATAGTCTTTGAGATTATTAATCACCTAATTATTTTAATTTATTTTATTTTGAGGAGTTCAATCAGGGTTTTTTTTGGCGCTTTTCGGGGAAAACTATTGATTATTTATCTCATTTATCATATTATAATAAAAGCTTTTCTGCGCTGCTTTGAAGCAGAAGCCGGCGGCTCTGCACCGCAGCTTGAGCTCGCGCGCGCACGCGCGCGCACGTGCGCATCCTGAGAGTGGAATCCTGGCAGCAGCCAGCAGACGGCAGAAGGAAAGAGGAAGTGGAAACATCAGCTCTGTCCGCGGCAGAGGAGAGAGAGGGAAGCAGCGCTGACACGCTCCACACCACACGCACAGTTACTCCGGACATCTTTAGTGGAAGAAGTGTCCTCGCGCCGTCAGGTTGGTGCTCGCTCTCTTCTCCTCTCTTCAACATGTTTTCGCTCCTCTTGTTTGGCGCCGAGTGTTTGCGGTGTTTTTTGGGGGGGCTCGCTGCGCCCCTCGCTTGGCGCCTCTGCGAGCTTGTAGCGAGATAAAGCTGCGTTTTTGTTCCCTGCCTTCTCCCTCTCTCTCTCTCTCTCGGATGTCTCTTCACTTTTGTCAAGTGGCCTCACTGGCTTTGGGCGCTGTTCTTTTTGTTGACGTGCATGTGTGAGCGGAGCGTCGCACGCGCGCGCTCGCGCACGCGCCCACAGCTGCAGTGAACATTAACCTGCCTGTTGGTTTGAGGTGCAAGTTTTTCTGTGGGTTTTGCAGCAGCTGCTGCTGTGATGCTGCTGATCATCGCTCGATACCAGAAAGTGATGCGTTCACTGACCCCTCCGCCCCACCCTCTAATTAAAGCGCTGCTCTAATTGTGTGCGCTGCCCCCACTGAGGGGCCTGTAATTAGGAAAGAGAGGGTTAGGCAGTAGATGTCATGTTGTTGCTCTGTGCCCTCCTCCATGGGAGGAGAGAGAGAAAGATGATTCATTGCGTTTGAGTCAAGAAAACAAGTTTGCATGTTTTCCTTCGCTCCCTCTCTTGTCTCTGAGAAGCTTTCAGAAATCTCTGCAGTTTGGTTAATTTCTTTAATCAGGTTTAATGACTCATGTTTCTGCTTTGTCATCTGGGTATTCAACCACTTTTTGGCAAGATTTTCCCCTGTGTAGCCCCCCTCTGAAGATTTTTTTGTGCATAACTGCAGATTATTAATATCCCCGGAAGGTTGGGAATATTATGGGATTGTGGTCGTCATCGCTGCCACGTCTGCAGCCGCAGATCCTTCATGTTATGGCAAAAAGTCACTAACTAGTTAATGGATTAATTTCAAATTTTATACCCATGTACACCTTAATGCGAGGCAGAACTGGATTGATTTTGGGATATTGCAGTTCTAGATTCCTGCCACTAGGGGGTGTTTTATCTCCAAATGATTTCTGACCATAAGCTCTTAACCATTCGCCCAATTCAGTTGAAATGCAGTGCATAGTAATCAACAAGAATGGATCTATCTTCCATATCATAGTTTAATCACTTATCATTTCACATGTTGCTCAATAGGGGAGCTCTTATTTAAGGAAAAACCCTTTTTCTGATATAACTTCCCTTTCATTTGTGGAGTGCGATCAGGGAGATTGCTTCGACAATGTTGGGGTTCTTTTCTGAGATAAACCCTATAGCTGTGAGATACGACAGCATAGGCCTAATTATTGTTTGCTCAGTTCTTGCTTTTTGATTGATACCCAAAAGAAAAAAAAAGATGCGTTTAAAGACCCTCTCTTCTAAATAGAGAGCTGCTTTAACTGTGCGCCCACTCCAGCCTGCTGCCCACCCAGGAAGCCTGTAATTAGGACAGTATATGTGATGTAGTGGCTCTGCCTTCTCACCCAGCTCACCCACTTATCTGAAGCATAACTACTCATAAAAAAAATAAATATATATATATATATATATATATGAAATTATTTTTGACCTTTGACCAGTTGTGACCCCCTCAACAAAGATTGCACACTTTTTTGTTCTTTCTGTTCAATTAGATTTATTATTTATTATTTGCCATGTAGCATCAAAAATACAAAAATATTCATGTAAATTTGGATAAAAAGCTGCAGGTTTTTTTCTGCTGTTTATTATTGGCCCGCTGCTGATCCTCATCATTTGTTCAGTTCATGCTGTTCGCTTTATACCAAAAAAGGGCGATGTGTTTAAAGACCCACTTTCTCATTATCAAGAAGCTGCTTTAATTGTGTGCGGTGTGAAACTCCAGCACAGCATGCGGGGGGGGGGCACACAGCGGGCCGGCCATTTTGGAAAGAGAGTTAGACATAAACTTGAATCTGGGATTTAAAAACTAGAAGTTCATCCACTGTCTGAGGATATAAAATGCCTCTTTTCAAACCTCTGGTTGCCAAAAAAGTTTTAAAATTGGCACTAAATTTGCTGCCTTGTGATCACCTGCCACCCGTCAGCACACGTTTGATGTTTGTGGGGTTTTTATTTTCCATTAAATGAAAATCAAAATCTCACTTGAGTATAAAAACTGTCTTGGAGGACAATAATCTTCATAAGTGGGTGTTACAAATTTTGTGACGGGCTGCATTTTTGTACTCTTAATGTCATCAATAATCCAATTAGGATTTATTACTTTTATGTTTTCCTTTCATCACATGATAGTTTAGTGCTTTAAATATCAAAAATTTGAAACAAATCATCAGAATTTCCCTGAGAAACATTTTAAAATTGAGACTTTTCATTTTCTGTCATTAAGGTCAAAGAAAACTAGTCATTCCTTTAAAAGGTAAACATTGTGAAATTCTCTTTGAGTAAATTTATAATAATATCAATGACAGTTGTAAATAAAAATATTTTGTTTTAATACTAGTTGGATCGTATGTCCATGGGAGCTGGTTTGGACTCTCCTGCCATGTTTGTTCAGTCGCCTGGATGCACAAACTGGAAAACTGGCTCTGAGGAGGGATTTGAAGTTTTTGCTGGAAAAGCGTTTGGTTTTTTTTTCTGTTTTGACAAATGGAGGATCATACTTATAATTTAGCACTAGAAAAAAAAAGCAACGGAGCGCCAAACCTCGCTGTCAAAGCAGACGAGAAGACTCATGAAATTTTTAGAGGTAAATGGAGGGTCCGGCTCTCCGCCTGGGGGGATTTCAACTCTGCAGGCGACCAACAGATGCACGGGGAAGGAGGCCCTTGTCCTCGCCTGAACCTCGTCGCTTCTTTGTATCCTGGACTTAGGGTTCGGGGAGCAATCACTCCAGAACCGGCGGCCGTCTTGTGACGGACAGACCCCACCAGTTGAACTTTCAATATTTTCTGAGTCACTTCTTTATGCTTTCTGTTCTTAAAGGCAAGTTTTAGAGGTAAACTGCTGGGTCTGCTTGCCACCAATTGTTTGAGTATTACTGAGTTGAGTCTGTTGGTGCGGCGTTGGTTCCAGTGACTGACATCTACATGAATTATAAGGAGCAATAGTATGCAAATATTATATATACTGGAATCCCTTACTGGTAGAGAAAACTTCCATATAAATCCAGGATTGGCTAAGTCTTGTGTGGACTCTCATGTCCCAGGAACTTTTTCTGATGAGGTTGATGATATCATGCCTTTTGTCTCACAGTTATTGTTACCAGCCCCCCTGATCCTCAGCGGGCCGCCCTCTGAGAGCAGTTTCTGTTCCATATTTCCTCACTAATCACTCATTAACCTAAGCAGACCCAGGCAGCAGTGTGCTGCGGCGGCACGCGGCGTGCCTCGCCTCGCTCGCCTGCACTTAAGTCGGCGTTGTTGCCGCGCTGTCACTTCTCTGGCCTGAGAGTCAGCTTCTGTTAGCGTGAGTTCATTTACATGCCCTGTTAGCTACCGGAGAAATCCCTGTTGTGTTGGAGCTGCATGCATACCGGCATTATCCTGTCAGCCTGACGATAAACGCACAAACGCATACTGGATACGGAGCAGAGCCGTGTGTTCAGTTCTGCTGCTAGTTCCCTGTGTGGGAACATAAGGACCAGAGAGAAAAACCTGGAAGTGGAAGAAATATGAGCAGTTTGTTGCTGGTATTATTAAAATCAGTGCAAATTAGAATGATTACAGTAAAGGTGTTCACAAAGTGAAGATTTGACTTCCAGAAAGCAGGTTTAACAAACTCTGACTTTAACCATGAGTTCTGGGTTGATCAACCCGGAGTTGAGAAACTCTGGAGGTCTCAGTTTCCAGAACAGCCGATCTAAATCACTCAACTCTGAGTTTGCCGAGTTAATCCTGATCTAAAGCCATCGTCAATGGAGCTCAGATTCTGCGACTCACCGTGGCAACCAGCGAGACGCTGTGATCGCCGCTCTTCACGCCATTTGAGCAGGTCATTTGATAAAATGATGTGAGATGTTTGATACGTATGGCTGGAGATGTAATTCAGAATAAATCGGGAATTAAAAACATTCCATCTGGGTCTCAGTCGATGTCAATCTATATTATGACAAATGATTGATGAACACGTCTGACAGCTGTGCTTCAAAATCAAAAAAAGTGGGGAAGGAGTCGGGAAAAAACTCAGGCTTTGTTGAAGAAAACCTGACAGCGAGCAGGCTAGTTTCACGGAATGAGTTACCATGGTAACTGAATCATATTTAAACTTAGGTTTTACGTTCCAGAAAGCAAGCTAAGAGTTTCGCTCAACTCAAATCAGGGTTTCCACTAAACCGGCTTTCTGGAACACCCTACTGTTTGGTCAGGGACTTGATGGGCCAATCCTCAGGTATATACCATGGACCGGCAGACAGGTTTCAGCCAATCCTGTTCTGCTGTCACTTATCATAGATCCTAGATGATGACCAGGAGGTCTCACTCTCACACAATGTTAACCCATAGCAATGTATACAAACGAACCGCAGCTAACCGTAACAAATATCTCATATGCAGACGTGTAATTCTCAAGAGCTACACAACAAGGGATATAGCTTGTAGGTTACTGTCCATCTGTAGTTGTTATTTGTGTGTTTTTATGAAGTGAAATCTGAGTTTCTAGATACGTAGATTCTGTATTGCATAGAGGTTATGGCTTGCATTTACACCCTGACAATGTAAATGTGGCTTGAGATTGATGTCTGGTTTTATGTTCTCATCTGGCACAACTTTTAGCAGTCAAGCGTTGCAATTTTCAACAAACCACTAACTTGAATTGGTATGTGATGCCTGATGTGCGCTCAGATTTGCCTAGTCGTTGTCCAGTTCAGAAGTGAAGTGTGGCTGAAGCCTTATATTTCAGCTTTTCAGCCACCGGAGGGACCTATACGTCAAATGAAATACCCATGCACATGCAAAAACATGTTTTATTGGCCATGGCAAACCCCAGCTTCATGTTCGCTGGCATGTTTGGATAAATGCTGCTCTATACCCACAGGGTTTTACATTGCATGACAGAGTGAAAAGATAAAATGTGGCAGCAGTGACTTAGACTCTTAAGTCATACGTAAACGAATGGAATTAAATTTGAGCCCTTTGGAGTTTTTTAAAATAGCGAAACATGATCCAGGAAATCAGATTACTGCACTGATGCAGCTTTTTTCTTTTTGTTGTTGAATGGATTGGCTTCCTGTGCTCTTTCTATTGAGTTGAATTGCATACGAGATCCTGGTGTTCATCGGTTTGACACTGCCTACAGCGTGTCATCATCTCGCCACCTCCTGAGGTGCAATCTCGCCAGTTTCTAAGCTGTGAGCCCCCCCTCCTCCACCACCACCACCCATCTCATCCTCAACCTAACGAATCTGACTCTCATTAGCTTTCGCTCTTTCACTCCATTTCTCACACATTCTACCATACAGTCTCGCTCGTTTCGGCTCGTCTCTGCTCCCCATCTCCTGTTCTCATCAGCTCCCTCTTCACATTCTAGCGCACACACACACAACCACACACACATTCACACACATCCTGTGCTCTCTGTACTTCTTCCCCGGGAGGGAAATAGAGGTATGTAAATTGTATTCTCCCTGATGGTGGCCTGTCTTTTTCTCGGTTCCATCATAATGGACACGGTTCCCCCTTTTCTTTTCTTCAAAAACGGTGGCGACATCAAAAACTTTAGTACAAAATGTCTTTATGTCAACTCTGTGGTTTTGTGATAACAGACTTTTCTGTCACTATACTCGTAGATAAAGCAAACGGGCTGGTATCTTTGCCTGCGGTACATGTTGGCGCGCCTGACGCTCCTTTTGCTGCTTGAGGATAGATTAATTTGCGGTTCCAAATGAGATGGATGTTGCCTTTCATAACTGCTCCCTGCGGAATGGAGTTAATTAAAACAGCAGGTAGGTACTAAAGGTGCAAAGGGAAGGTGTCAGACAGACTGACAAACAAAGGCGGGTGGGGATAGATCTCACAGGTACTCCTGCTTTCTCCGGCTCTGAACTTTTCCTGATTGTTGCCTCTGGCCACATTCAGAGCCAAGCGGCTCTTTCATTTGTGCAGAAAGCGCCATAAATACTCTAGAGTTACTGGCACCCTTTAAGAAAACACCAGTAAACTTAGATGCAAAACATTTCTTTATTGTCTATAGCCATGATCTTTAACTCGAATGATTCTCTAATTAAACTGGCAGCTGGATAGCTCAGTGGATTACATCACTGAATTTGGTCCAGGAGAAAGGGGGTTCAAATCCCAGTCAAGAGAGGACGTGGCAGAAATCCAGTGTGGACCCTTAGGTCCTTAATACTTCCAGCCAAATCCACTGCCGGTCCCAAGCCCGGATAAATGGGAGGGTTGGATAACGGGGATGGTTGTGTCAGGAAGGATATCAACATAAAAACCTATGACCAATCAATATGCGGAACGATTCTCTGTTTGTGTGAAGTCTCATCGTCTACGCCATTAATAAAGAGAGGGCCAGTGTCTGTGCTGCGATAAGAGTGTCGTGTGTGTGATCACGTGACTATCCTGTGTTTTGCGGCGAACTAGGGGTACTTCAGGAAGCGGGCTGGGTGGAAACTCTGAGTTGGTTATGCCTGAGATGAGTGAAACCGGGTTTTCTGTTCCAGAAAGCGAGATACGTTGAGCTCTGAGTCAGTTACTGTGGGTGTTAAGTTAACCTGGTCGCTCACATCTGAGGTCTTTGCGCGCCGTTTTTTTTTTTTCAAACGGAAAAAAAAGAGGTGGGGGTGGGGGGCTTCCGAAGCGTTCTCAGGTGAAATGTGAAATTCCTCCCGTGAGTTCTGTGTCCACCCAGGATTTAACTTTATTTGTGTGTAATTTTCAGCTGTTTTCATGCGCCCTTAATGCCCATAAATGAAAATAAGAATCTGTTCGATACATTCTTCCACCTTCTCACACGCAATATTCATAGAAAATACGGTAAAACCAGTAGATACGTTCACTCATGCTGAAAAGAGATTAAGCCCATTTCTTTAAATACCCCCTGTGTGAGGAGGGGCAGGTGGCTATCACAGCAGATAACAAACAACCTGAACATCGTTCAAGATATCTTATTTTGAAAATGTGAATTTTATTGTTTATTTTATTTCGTTGTACGACTGAAAGTTAGCAGGATGCTTTTATTTTGAAATATATATATTTTTTACTATTGTTACTTATTTCATTTAAGTTAATTTGAAAACCATACTGTACAAGTAGTTCAGCTTGTATTCTTCTTTGCAAGTTTAACTGCTGTGTTATTCTTTGTACTGAGAAATATAGTTTTGAAAATGTTCAGTAATTTGTGCATTTTTCTTTTCGAAATCACAATATTGTCCCTTATCATCGCAATGTCACTTATTTACGATACCTGCAGGCCTTTATTTAATTAATAATTTGAATGAGAGATCATGGGTATAGACAATTAAAATTTCTAGCATCTCAATTTACTCTTTTTTTTAAAATTAATTAATAAATTTTTTTTAAAAGGGTGCCAATAATTCTGTAGGAAACTGTTAGTGAAAGCTATAGAAAAAAAAATCAGTTTGGACATAATTTCATTAAAAGATGTTATATCTCAGCACTTTTAAAATAAAGTTATCGATTTCTTTTCTCTTTATTTTAGACTTATGCAGTAGTTCCAAAGGAACGCATCCTCAGGCGTGTTTTACTGTCAAGGTCTAGACTTCAATGTGGAGTGAAGTAGCCCTAGATGACCCAGAAACTGATACGGTTCTCTCAGGTCGCCTGCTCCTCCTGCTGTGATCCAGCTGTTGTTCCGCTGCAGAGCTCTGACTAGATTAATCCTCTTTGTCCGTATATGAGTGTTAAAGCTAGCTAAAGCTAGCTGGACTTCAGAGCCACCCACGATCCCTGAAGTCCTTGAACAAAGCCGTCATATAACATATAATGGACTGAACGAGGCGTTCAAATTTTCATTTTCATTTCGAAATGTAATAAAATTGGTTAGGGGGGCGCACAGCGGGGACAACGGAGGGTATATTAATTTCAACAGATCAGAATACATTCACCTTACACATGGCCGACCAGCCTTGTCGCTTCCACTGTAATCCTTCAAAGTAAGAGCACTAAAAATACATTACTCATTCTGATTTTTAAACTTTGAGGGGAAAAATTGGAATCGGACGTACGGACTATAAAAATATATGAATAAGTGATCGGTCAAGATAATTGCAATCCGTGCACTTCTAGATTAAAAGTCCCACAGTGTATGATGATTTATGACATGTGTGCTGCACAGGTGTGACAATTTTCAGCACTGTGTTGCTGTGTCTGCTTTTATTTCCTCCTCACAGTTTGCCCGTGTCATCATGCTGGTGTTTCACAGCTGCTAAACACAGGTTTCTATAGCTGTAATACAATTATAGCTGTGTGTATGTGTGTGTGTAGGTGATTGTCTATAGTACGGGTCATTGCCTGATCCCTATGTTTGCCGTTCATACCTGAGTGGTTGCTTGTCATGATGATCTGCTATTCAAGAACTCAATCTGTACACTTCTGCATCTCCTGCTGAATGAATCCATGTATCCATTTGCTTTGTGTCCTTTTTCTCCCTCTAATGGAGATATGATCGTTGGGTCAACAAAGTATTGATCAGGTGCCACATGGATTATTGCAATATGCCCGCCCTCTGACAGCTTCCGCCGCCTCCGCGCCGCCAGAGAGTGAGAGAGTCCCTTAAAGCTGGACTCATGATTGTTGTTTGATTCCAACTCCTACTGTATTCATCATCTTTACAGTACTGGCCTGACTCTGAAAAACGTATATAACAATCATTCATTAATAGGAATCAAGGTAAAAGTTTGCGAATAAACATCACTTTGATCAGAACTTGAGGGTGTTTGCCCGGCCTTTTGAGGTAACGGGTTTTGTGTCTGATCAGTAGAATCTCTAAGTGGGTTAACATGGACAGCCTAATGCAGAATAGATTCGTAAAAGACGCCTAATTGGAAAGAAAATTCTGCATGTAAACACCCCTTTTATGAAAGAAAAGTCCCTTTATGAATAAGATTTCATTCCTTAGCAAGGAGTTAGTCTAAATCCTTTCATAAAAGCCTTTCCGATAGCCAGTTGCTGCATGTAAACACTGTTTCTGCAAACTTTCTGTTTGAGATGTATCAGTGCGTGCCCAGGGTTGTGACGTAATGCTTTGTCATATTCGTCTTCTGGGTGCTTGTTGGCGCCCAGCTCATCGTAGCATCATGGCCACCTTATGAACTGGACTGTGGATCATCTGTGCGTGTCGGAAAGCTGTTTCTGATTAGATGAGTCAATGCATGTAAACACCGGGTCGGAGAAGATCACAGGTCATGTAAACAGGCGAGTGACATTCCAATTCAGAACGGTTCAATTGGGAAAGGAGAAAAGTGTCCCATGTAAACCCACCTACTGTTGTAGGACTGCGATGTGAAATGGAGAACACTAACGATCCACTGAAGATAAATATCCAGTCCTGTTTGTATCAGGCTGTGACGGCTATTAATGGACCTAAAGAGCACTACAGAAGGAGTCCCCTGCAAAATCATCAAGTTGTGGAGGGCCGTCTGCCTGACTTCTTGAGCCCTTCATGTGAATACTGCAGACGTCCCTTTGAGGAATTAGGAACAGTTCATGATATTTATATAAATAATGCTGACGATAAGGAATTTGAACCGAAATCCAAAGAACAGCGTTTTTCATTAAATGCTCATTTTGATTTTCATCATTTTATTACTGATAACATACAAGTTTATATGTATTAGATCACTGGAATACCTCAGTGTTTATTAATGTGCTGGCCCCAGGGGCCGACCAAACCCAGTCTTACATCCAGGAGACGACTACAAAGCGATGGATGGAACCACATCAAACGGAGGTCTTATCCCAGAGAACACACTCGCACAGATGTTGCTTGTTTTGTGCACAAACATGACGTGTCGTTGTGCATTTTCTGTTGAACCCATGGTCCAAACAGAGGTGGGCTCTACGTCACCTCTTTATGTCTCCCAGACACACAAACAACAATAATCTTTTCAGCGATGTTCCTTGGTGACAGTGGACAGGTTGTACGGATGACTGGGGGTTCAGTGATGTGGACCAAAAAATAAATCAAGCCTCTTTGTTTTGGTGGATACGGCACGAGGCTGACAGTGTTTCTAAGAAACCTAGAAGAAACTTTCTTTCTTTCACCCTTACATTATTATTAGATGTCTCTTTTTCTTATCTTCTTACGCTCTCTGGCCGGAACTTAAATGTCCTTAGATTTTCCCTGAAGATGTAATTTGTTTCTTGCAATATCCTGAAGGCAAACATAATAGTTCCCTTTGGTACTTTCCCCACATGACTGCTTATAGCTGCATAAAGATTGTTCATTTCTGGTTAATGACTTCATTAATTTACTAAATACAAGACATTTATAAATCCTTAATAAAGAGAGTTTTTTTCTAAAGTGGTACCGTTTGGTTGGTACAATAGAACCACTATTTTTATGAAGGATTTTTAAATGGTTTATAATTAGTTATAAAGTAGGTTGTCACCACTTTATAAGTCATTAGTTGATGCTTATAAACAGCTTATAACACAGCTCTCGATTTTTCTTTGTGGCTCACTATTTGGCAAGCATCAGGCCCTTGAAACCCTTTATATCTAATGAAATATAGCAGATCATTAATCATTTTTAAAGTGTTTACAATTTAATTAACTTAATACAAGCCATTTATAAATCCTCTCACTGTAAGGTCTTATGGTAAAGGAGTGCAGTTTAGTTTTGCGTTGCAATTTTGCAAGCACACAAAAACCTCTTCTCATGACATACCGATGTCATGTCGTCATCATCATCTCCCTGATTGATGAGTGGCTTCTAGTCTAAGTGGGAGTCTGATGTCAGTGCCTTGAGGATTTGGCAGATAGAATTCCCTTTTAGGAACAATTGTTGTGGCCACTACATTACTCTCATTCTGACTATGTACAACATATTACTGCTAGCAGCTCCAGCTTCATGCACAATAATTGAGTTTTCTAGTGTTTTTGTGTAGCATTTGATGCACCAGCAGATGCACTTGATGGTGAAGCTGGAAAAGACTTCATAGGCGAGCGTGTTGGACGAGGTTATATTAAAAAAAGATACTTTTTCCGATTGCATCACACACCTAAATAAACTGATGCTCCAGTAACATTGTTTTCCTTTTAATTTCTTTGTCGTACCGTATCAGTATTAAGTACCTGGTTCCCCCCATGTGCCACCATGGCTCTTCTTTCTTTTTTCTTTTTCTTTTATTATTTCTTCCAACCTTCTTCTGTTAATTGGTGATGTAGCCTGCTGTAACTTTCTGTAACTTGTCCAAAAATCCAGAACAAAAGGTATTTTTTGTCCGACATAAGTCTGACCTAAAGGCTATAGGTCCCAACAAACAAACTTTACATTGGGGAAATTATTATATCCCCCGTAAAGTTGGGGATATTATGGAATCGTCATCTTTGCCACGTCCTCAGATCCTTTTTGCTAAAGTGATAACTAAAAAACTATTTCAAGCATCATTTACAAATTTTATAACACCATAAACCTTGGCGTGAGGAAGAACTGGATTGATTTTGTGAAAGGTTTTATATTTAAGAGACTAGGGGGAGCTTAAGCTCAAAATGTTTTCGGGCCATAATTTCTCAACCTTTGGTCCAAGGGGATCTATCTATTATATCATCATATTGTACTTCAATAGTTCATATTTCACTCACTCAGGGGAGCCTTTTAAAAAACAAAAAAAACACTGTTTTTACGGACATGACTTCACATTTAGTTTGAGGCAGGAGATTTGGGGCTTTTCGGGGATTAACCCTTGCTGTTGGGGGACAACAGTTTAAGTTTAGTTAATCAAATGAATTGACATGAGCAAAATCAGTTAGAGGATCTACGAGTCAATGTTTAATTAATTTTTTTTTTAGTTAGCAATATGGCCAGAGTGTGTGCGAGGTCCTGGTTCCGATGATCCATTATTGTTCTGTCGGTGCTTCCTAGATATGTTTCTAGGACTTGAGGATGAAGTGAAACGTGAAATGCTGTTGTTATCATGGGTAAATTTTACCTGAAACCGCTGCAAAATAAAAAAAATGGCCATGGCGCCCAAAACAGTTCCCATTGTGTTTTTAATTGACATTTTGCACAATGTGCTGGAAAAGAAATATTCATCAACACATGCCAACATATTTTTTACTACTATTAATCTGTGCAGGCGTTGTGAGTGAAAATCTGCCTGATGTTCTGTTTCTCTCAATTCTGCAGCGTTGGTACTTTGTCTACTTGTAATGTTGATACTACACTGTATCGTTTTGATCACATACTTTTGACAACCTTGGTGAGACGGCGTTGATTGGAACTTTAAAGGCTCCTAAGAATGCGCATATTTAAAGCCACGTCAACATTAAGAAAAAACAGACGTTAATTGGTTCTGTGAAAACTTGCAGTGAGGGTAGGAAAGTGGGGCTGTAGTGCGATAATGGGCACGAGGGGAGGGGGATCAGTCCCACTGTGCAACTCACAACACATTAATGCATAGCTAAACGTGCTGCATAATTAATGCATGGGGTGAGACGGGGGATTTGAACCCATTCTGTCATGGCGCTGGCCTCTTGCCACAGCAGTGCTTTCCATTTGACTATTTGAGGTGTCTTCTGGAGAGAGAGAGAGAGAGAGAGAGGAGACTGAGTAGGAGTGGAGGGCCTCCTGGAGCATTCCAAGGTCAACAACTCCCTCCTTCTGTCTGTCTGCGGAGCTTGGATTGAAGGTGTGATGTTTTATGCCAGAGTTTCCTCTGAAGTGGCTGAATTAATGAAAACACAGAAGGGCCTTCAGGAAACAAGACATTGCCCTTCTTTACTTTTGCCCCCAGTCTCCCTGTAACACTTGACCACTTGACCTTGTCTTCTATTCTAATGCATCCGTCAGCCTTCATCCCCGAAAAGTTGGTCGACGTTGTGGAATGGTCATCGCCATAGTAACACAATAGCTCAGAAACTATTTCATGGATCGTTTTCAAATTTTGTAACCACATAGACTTTAGTGGGTTGAAAAAAGTTGGTTGTGTATTTCTGTTACTAGGGGGATGATTTATCTCAAAAAGTTTTGGGGCCAGCAGTTTTCAACAGTTTGTCCGATTTAGTCCAAATTTAATCCACTCAAGAAGATGTATCTGGAATATGTCACATTAGTCTCTAAATGGTTCTTATTTTAGTCTAATAATTTATATTTAACTCTCTAGCGGAGCGCTTTTTTTATTTTTATGAAAACACTGTTTTACTGACATAATTTCTCAGCTGTTTGTCCGATTTAGTCCAAAATTGGTGCATATTAATCCAATCAAGGGGATCTATCTAATATATGTCACATTTGCCTCTAAAAAGTTAATTTAACTCACTAGGGGGAGCTTTTTTTGGCAAAAGACACTGTTCTTTTTGGACATAACTTTCTAACCGTTGGTCCGATATTGTCCAAGTTTACCTCATATGAGCTGCCTCAAGGAGAGTGAGCTTTAATTTGTCAAATATAACTATTAATAGTCACATTTCACTGACTTGGTTGTGCTTTTTCAGACACATCTTCACATTTAATTTGAGGAGTCCAATCAGAAGGGGATTGCTTGTACTATGCAGGGTATTGGGGGCTATGGAGCCTAGTCTCTTATGCATTTTGTCAGCGTGTACATATTGACCAGCTGCGACGTCTAACCATGTGCATCTGGAAGAGATCAATCCACACTGGGCTCAAGTTTTGGCTCCTTTTGCTGCTACTTTACAGCTCCGAGCATAACCGCACTGATATGGTTGTCTCCAATCAGCCAGTAGGAATGAGCTGTAATCCCCCCCTCACACACACACGCACACACACACACACACACACACACAAGAAAAACAACAATGCTGCCTTTCATCACCTATTAACAACACGTAAGTGTGGTCTGTGGCAGGATATTTGATCTGGAAAACAATGCTTGTTTTTTTTTTACGGCCCACAGTATGTCACTTATGAGAATGTAAGAGAAACAGGTAAAGCCTAACAAGGGAGATAATGGATAGATTGTATTTCTTTTGTATCTTCCATCAAACCTCGTGTCTGTCATGTGCTGTGTTTGAAAACAGAGTTGTTTCTTATAGATTCCCAGCAGGTTTTGCCTTACGGGGCAAAACAGAGATGTAGAAATGGACGTTCATAGACTCATACAGACATGAGACCAATCGCTTTTTCTCGTTTCCGCCTGATGATACGATGTCTCTCGATGTCTCGTCAGAGGACACCCATAGACAACCTGTCCCTTCCCTCCGGCTATTTGCTTATCTGTGATTTTGCCTCTCGTCAGCTTTTGTTGTGTCTATAGGAACAGGTTTTCTTTGAACAACTGTCGAGGAGTCTTTTATTTTTTTCTCAGACTCAGTCCTGTTGGGCTTTGGATTTTTTTTTTGGGCTTGAGAAGATTCCCCATCTGCAAACCACCTTCTATACCCGGTAATATCCCCGGTTTCATCTGCACCCCACATCTGTGTTCTCCCATTTCCTGTGGATGTTTCACGTTGTCAGTGTGCCCACCCTTATCTTATTCCCCGCTACGTTAAAAACTGAAGAACAACACGGCTCAGCTCAGTTGGGCTCACAGTGACTCCCTTGATAAAAGAGAGGGATTGGAATAGTAGACCAGCCTGGTTCAATGCTGCCTTCGGGGCTTGTTGCTTTGTCTGTTCTTTTGTTGTCTGGAGGCAAAGCTTAACATTCTGCATTTGTACTTTTGTGTGTGTGTGTGTGGGTGTGTGTGTGTCCAACTTGTGCGGCTGCGGTCGCAGACAACGCAACGGAAGAACGGCACCGTAAATACAAATGGTATTTTTCGTAATGACCGGAGAGCTAAAGGATTCAAGACTGTCTGAAGACATGTGGTCAAAGTGTTTTTTTTTTTTTTTACATACAGATCAGCAATAAATAAACGTCTCCTCAGCTGAGGACATAAAATGAGCCACTTCCCACCAATCTGTGCACGTAAACCCATCCATTTCCTGAGAGAGAGAATGTGTGAAGAAAAAGGTCAGGACATGTAGGGACAACCGCACGACCTGATGTAATGTGGTTAGCCGTTAATGTCTCTCAGTATCTATTACAGGGTAGGCTGACAAGTTTCTGATGTTTCCATGTACTTGGTGAAAAGAAGCATGGGGGGGCTGCGATGCAAAGATGACATCATGCAATGACATTTTACCCACAGCAATGAAAGCCCGGCCTGATGAATTACCTCCCCTTGTGTTTTTCTTTCTCTTTTCTTCTACCCACTCTTGGGTCTCTCTCAGTTTCACATATATGTGGGTTACATGCAGTTAACCCATAAAAGGCAAAAATGAAGTTCTTTGAGTCCATAAATAGACAAACTGGTGAAGCCCCACCCACAGTATTACTATAACTTGCCATAATGAGGCAGCCACCAGCAGAAGCCTCAATGAATGGCTTGGTAGATCTCGGGTTGGACTTGCAGGCGGGATGAAAGGGTTTCAGCAGCCGCTAGTCACCACACTGCTAGGGTGGAGGCCACGCTGGCACTAACACTGGCTTGTGACTGGCGAGCCAGCCAGGGCTTGAGGCTGTAACTGGGTAAACAAAGGGAGGGGAGAGAATGGGTGAGACATATATTCAAAAGAAAAAAGAAAGAAAAGACATTGGTGGAAAATAAATAATAGGAAGGCTGTGGAGAGTTAAAGGCTGAGAGGGAAAAGATTAGGGGGTTAGCAAATTAACGGGTTATGCCAGAGATTTAATGGTTCATCTATCGGGAGAGGGGAGTGCCTAGTGGTGAAAAGGCGTGGCGTCCATGAAGCTGTGGTTGGGCAATCTCCCAAAAGTCAGAAAAGCACAATAACAGATATCTAGGAATGGAGGCCAGATGGCAAGAAATAAAGAATGAAATGAAAAAACCCTTCAGTGTTTATCAAACATGAGCTCATGTGTTGTGGTGGTGTGAAGCGATTAATACGGATGAGCAGTTGGTCCAGTAGATGAACCGGGTCAAAGCTGTCGTCCCTGACAGCAAGGGTATATACCCAGAAAGACCCCAATCTCCTGTGTTGTACAAGCAATCCTCCTGATTGAACTCTTCAAGTTAAATATATCATTGATAATCTCAAACGTTCCATATTGACTCAGGTTACATAATTCTATGAAGTCAGCAATATGCTCTTAGATCCGATCCCACAGTGACTCAATAAAGGAGATAAATACTGTTTAACATGAATTATTTTTGTACAAGTTCTGTAATAAAACAAGACAGATTTCCTTTTGTCAATTCATATGAACTAAATTTATAAACGAATTAGATTTATGGTTGAAAAGTGACGATAAAAAGATGCATTTCTTTGCATAAAAGCCCGTCCTAGTGAGTAAAATATGAACTATTACAGTAAAACAGGGCAAATGCAAGTTGGATAATCTGGAAGTGGTTCGTATGCGGTCAATTTTGACAAAAACAAACTCAACAGTTAGAAAGTTATGTCTGAAAAAGTATTTTTGTTGTAAAAGGAGCTTCCCCTAGTGAGTAATAAATGAACTATCAGACTTTAATATCATACCTAAAAGGTATTTCTCCTCGATTTGATTCATGTGGAACAAATTTGGACTAAATTGGACCAAAGGTTTAGAAATTATGGCCCGAAAACTGTGATTTTGGAGATAAAGCTCCCCCTAGTGTCAAGAATATACAGCCACCCTTTCCCAAAAGCAATCCAGTTCTTTCTCACACCAAGGTCTATGAGGGTGTAAAATTTGAAAACGGTCCATGAAATATATTTTCCGGGGATATGATTAAGTTTTCGCCTTTGACGGTGCAGTCAGTCTGTCAGTATGATGGATTGGAAACCATCGCTCACCAGGAAAGATGGGGGGTGTTTGTGATGAAGCCAAGCCTCTGAAGCCACTCACGATATGTGTTGTAGTTAGGGCGTGTTTGCTTGAGTGTACGGAGTCAGGGTCGGCTTGATGTATAGCCACAGCTGTGGGACGGGACAGGGAGACAGCTGGCAGAGCAAAGGGTGAGGGTAATGAGAAGTGAGTGTGACAGCCACAGTGACTCTTTTGTTCCTACTCACTTGCACCAGTCACGGCGAGTTGATGGCCGATCTGTGAAGTGACTGAGTCCTTTCACAGCACCTAGACCAGAAACACAGACTAGCTTAACACTCTTCACCCTGTGTGTGTGTGTGTGTGTGTGTGTGTGTGTGTGTGTGTGTGTGTGTGTGTGTGAGAGAGTCGGTATCAGAATTGGAAATGGCAAGAGGAGATTTCCGCAAGAGTGCCCATAACGATCTTCCATAACGTCCGTTCTCTTGTGATGATAGTCATCAGCTGCTAACGTAACAGTAGCGCCGGCGGTGTTGGACAGCGGCCTGCTCGCCTACATGCTTAGGTAAAGAGTGTTGTTGTTCAGGGCAGTTGTTCTCTCCTGAGTAATGGTTTAATAAGTGGAGTCATTTTTTTGCTTTGTGGGAGAGGTGTGCAGTGGGGCCTTTGAAGGAAATGCTGCCACAGCATGTGTAGATGTACAGCGCAATGCCACTTGAGACATCTTATGCAAGCTTTAGTTACATCCCGGAAAGTTGGGGAATATTATATATAACTGGAGTGATTTTGGCAAAGACCAGTTGCTTGTTTCTGATACTCGGGGCAGCTTTATCTCCAAACTGTCGGTCAAATTTAGTCCACATTTGGTGCAAATGATTCGGCTTCAAGAGATCGGTCTTGTAAATGCGATATTTTACTCTTTAATAGGTCATTTTTTTAAAATGTTTTTAATCACTGGGTGGAGCTTTATGAGGAAAAATACAGTTTTTTTGGACATAACTTCCTAACCTTTGGTCAAATTTAATCCTATTTTAGTAAATATGAATTGACTTGAAGAGCTCTTTCTTGTATATATCATATTGTACTCACCATAGGGAGCTTTCAAAACTTTCCCCCCCCTCTGAAAAATACAGTTTTTTCGCACATCACATCACATTTAAAATGATCAAGGGGATTGCTTTAACAACAGGTGATTGGGAGCTTTTTGGGGAAATAGCCTTGCTGTAAGGGACAGCCTCTTAGATCCAGTTTATTTCATATATCCGTTTGTGTTTTGGGTTTCGGCATCTATGTCCCACGAATGTTCACTTACATTTGTATTAGATAATAGACCCATTTTTCTTTCCTACTATTCAACAGGTGTTATTTTCTCTGGAAACTCTACGTTACAGCGTCCACACGTAGCAACGGGAAGCTTTCCAGTTACTTGTTTAGGACTTCAAAAAGCCTTTGCAGTGGCTGGGTTCCTCCTCGGACTATCTGAACCAATTAGCTTAAGTAGGACAAGTAAAAATAGCCATAAATCAATCCCAAATGTTTCTGGGCTCTTTGCACCTCTTGATCTAGGCTAGCACAACCCAACAGAGGATAGAGTGACATTGCATCCAAAACTGGACAGAATGAGCGGCAGACTGGTTCTTCAGTGGACGTTTTCATTAAAAACGTTACTGATGTCACTCAGTGGAGACATGACATCCTTTTAAAGCCATTAAAGAGGCAGCAGCGGTTATGGTTTGTTGAGTTATGATGATGATGATGTTATGACCTTTTGGTTATTACATGCTTCAGTGGAGATGATAATCCTCTGAGCTACTGAATTTAACTAAGTGGAAACCATGTTTCCATTAAGAGATGCATATGACGGCTGAATCAGTAGTTCATGGCAGAGCAAATGACCGACACACGGAATTGTCACATATTGTAAAAGTGTCAGGTGATTTGAGGCGAGAGAAGGGGGAAAAAGACCTGCAGGGCGAAGGAGGGTGGTGCATTCATCAGCAGGCTGACGACAAACCGTCAGACATCTTCACATTACATCGGGGCTTTCATACCATTATTTAAAATGACTTTGTAAAAAAGAAAAGAAAAGAAAAACGTGAATGTTGCACAAGCTGTATTAATCCTCTGGAGTCTGAAATCATCACCAGCGGTTTGGGAGGGTAACAAGAAAAAAGCCTCTGCTGTCATTCAAACACAAGCTAACGCTGCTACAGTTTGACAAACACCACTTGGACTTTCACTGGAACAAGGTTTGAGGTCAGATGAGACCGAAATAGAGCTTTTTGACTAAAAACATCTAAGATGGGTGTGGCATAACAAAATAGTCATAGAGAAAAGCCCCCTCATCCCCACTCTGAAGTCTGTTGATGGATCTTTTTTTCTTCCAAAGTCCCTGGACATTTTGTTAAAGACAAGATATAATTGACTCCATCAAACACCGGCAGACATAATAATTATGATTAATAATAATTTTCCTTATTTTTTAATTTATTTTCTTCAATTCTTTGACTTTTGTTACAGATTAGAATTTCTGTCTATAATTTGAATTAAAGATCATGAGTCTGAGTCTTTTTTTTTTAATTATGCCAATATTGAGGGCATCTGTATCTTCAAACCACCACCATTATCTTCATACTCATAATATAAAAAACCCAACCGTTTTTAAGAAGTATGGGATAGCTGAAGAGTCAAAACTCGGAGCACTAGCTCACTTCAACGATGCATACTGAAAGTGGGCTCAGATACAGATAGTATTTTTGCTGCAGCCCAAATAACGTCGACTGAATTGAAACACACAGTGGCTGCTTGGTTCATTTGCATGTTTGTACCATCTCCTTCTAACATGGAAACGATTCTGCAATATTTGTTGGGAGCAGCAGGGAGCCCCATCACATCAAAACAAACGCTCCCATTGTCTTACTAATTTACATCACCAAATGAAAAACCTTAACACTTGATAATCTTTGCACAAACAGAATTGGCAGAAACATTTCTAACACACAAGAGAGGAAATCTAATTTATGTCATCTAACAAGCAGCGTTCAGTCTCAATGTAGATCTTCTTGTACACAGTTCCCAGAACCCAGCAAATATATCAGATCTCTGTCTGTCTGATGAAGTTTCATGGGAAAATCTGCAATGAAATGCCAGCATTCTTGACTGACTGTACTATACATCTACTTCCTGTGTGTGTGTGAGAATGAATTGGTCTGCCTGGCAGGAAATGGCCTGAAAGCAATCCTTGTTGTGTTTGCCTGTCCAAACGCAAAATAAAGCAGCGGCTCAGTGGCTCATGGTTCTCCGCAGTGGAAATTCCTTGACCCGGGATACCCAATCCTTCACATCCCATTTAACTCGATGGCCCTTGTGCCAGTACTGGCAGCACTGTGAGCAGAGGGAGTTAAGCTGCTATAATGGAACAAAGCGGGGCTGAAAAGCTTTCAGGTAATCGGTGAAAGAACAACCTTTTAGTTTTAAACCCCAACACTGTAGCCATAAATGGAGCTACTGGTATCTAAAATATGTACTTTTGGTATATCCCAGAAAAACCCACCAATCCATTGTACATGCAACCCCCCAGCGAGCAATATATGAACTATTTCAGTAAAATACAATATATATGAGATAGATTTACTGGAGTCGATAGCATGCACCAAATTTTGGTCTAAATCGGACCAATGGTTGAGAAATTATGGCCTGGAATCTTTTGCCAATAAAGTTCCCCATAGTAGTGGAAGTATACAAATGTCGTTTTCCAAACTAAATCCAGTTCTTCCTCGCACTAAAGTTTATGTGGGTATAAAACTCAAAAAAAAAACATCCATGAAAGAGTTTTTGAGTTATCGCATTAACACGAAGAATCTATGAATGATTCTCGGCGGCATGGAGGATTTCATAATATCCCCGACTTTTCTGGGCTAAAATGAGGAATAATAAGATTGACAGTAGCTGGCTGTTTTCACTTCCACCTCTTTAAGAGAAAAAACTAAGTGCTAAACTTTAAGTGTCTATGAAAGAAGTTGTTGAGATGAGAAGGAATAAGTGACAGCACAAGAAGGTTGCATCATTTCCTAAACTCGGTTTTAAATTGCACATCTGGAAGCTGGGGCCTTTCGCCACACGCGCAGCAGGAGACACCATTTGTGGTTTTTCAAACTTTTGAATTGAATACATACATATTCATCAATTGTTTTTTAATGAGGGGGGGGGAAAGCTGTTGAAAGCGTAAACCGCATAATTTGAACATTTTGCTAGAAAATCCTCTTGGGATACATTTTTGTTCTTAAAATCTAGCACAGAATGTGACGCGTCTACAAGGGAGTGGGGGCAGCATCCTTTCAACAAACGTTATGTTCTAACTACAGGTAGAAAAATATGTCTGCGTAAATAGTTATATTACCATTGAAATATCCCCGAAATGTCTGGGATGTTATGGAATCTTACTGGGATGATTGGGAATTTTACTTCCCAATCATATATCTGATTATATCCAAATTGACTCCTATGAAGCTACATACGGAGGCTTATGCTGCACATATATTATTTCACTAAAAAAGTTCCTACTCTTCCCACCAGCTGGAATATGAACTACTGCTTTATGAAAAGCACCTTTTTTCGGACATAACTACACACTTAATTTAAGGAGTTTAATCAGGGGGATTGCTTGTTTAATGCAGGGAATGGGGGGGCTTTTCGGGGATATATTCTTGCTGTAGGGGACGACAGTCCAGTCCTAGTTCTAACACAGCATTTTAGAGGTACAGTATGTCTGAGAGGTGCAGCAACAACCGTCAGTCATCAAGAGTCCAATTGAGACGTCGTACGTACGTCGTTGTTCTAACTACAGTACGGTTTTTCCAAACAAAATAACAATAACACACTTGACTATTCCTGCATCATTCAAGTATGCTATTTTGCAGAAATGTCGACTTTTCCCCTCTAAACCGAGTGAAACTAAGCCTTTATCCATGTCTTGGTTCTTGCAAAAATCCTGACTGCTCTATTCTGGGACATACAAAAACTCTAGCCTGGCCAGCGCACTGCTCTTACCGGGGGTTTGTGGTTTTGTGCGAGAAACTTCCTGTTGCACCTGCCTATTTGTTTTTCAAGCAGCACACACAATATACCATTACCATGTCCATAATGAAGAGCTCCAACTCAGTCAGGGGATGGAAGATTCCTCCAGGGCTGTATTTGGTTCGCTGGCATGTGATAACCACTGTTTGTGTTTCATGAATGAGAAGCCCAGCTGAGGGGTGTTTGCTCTCTGGCATATACACTTGCGGAAGTGTGACTATCGTTTCCATAATACCCTTTTGTCTGGTTCTTTTTCACCCCGCTGTCTGTGTATTTTTAGCATTTTGAAGAAGTGGAATTTAAGTCCCCGAGACATTTTAACTACTGACCAATACGAACAGAACTAGGTCCATTATGCATTTTTCAGTTAGTGTCTCCTCTTTAAAAGAATTTCAACCGTTTAAAGAAATGAGCAAACTTGATTTCCCACCTTCTGCATTTGTAATGATTATTTTTTTCAAATCTCTTTAACAGTTTGCATAAGCCTGTCTAGCAGGTGTCTTGAGTGAAACATGTCTATGATGACACGGCGCTGGGTAAAAGTTATTATTATTTGCCCTGCTGTTGAACTTTTTATTAGTTACACAACGTGGAAACTGGTGCTAGTCATGAGTCTGTAAGGTCTGCATTTTGTTTCTTATTTTTTGTCAATGAAAGCAAGTCTTCATAACCATTTTTGACAAACGGCAGTTTATGTTTATTTGGTTGCTGGCCTTCTCTGAAATGCGCCCATGGTGAGCGTGAGTGTGATTGACGAATGCTTGGAGTCACTCGCTGTTCTGCTAAAGCGGTCAAGGTCACTTTATGATGGAGGCGTTTTTCGGCTTCTGAATGAAGTATGCTATACTGGTCCTTCCTGGTGCTACAATTCCTCCTACCTCCTCAAACACATATGGAAATACACAACCACACACACACACACACACACACACACACGCACACACACACACACACACACACACACACACATAACCGCACAGACACACATAGGTACAAGCTTCATAGCTAGACAATGGAACTATAAACCTTTTTCCATGACTTCTTTCACCCACCAACCAAAAATCAAACATTCAACCCTGACTTGGTCATGTGACCGTGTAGGTTTTTTTTTTTTTTTGTTAGTTCTGCCCATCCCTACCATATGTTCTACCCATCTGCCACAAACACATACTTAAGTTAACTTTTCCCCTGACATGTCACTCCAGAGGGTCCAGTCATTGTGCGCTAATTGAGTTATTAGGAAACACTAATCCCCCCCCCCCCCCCATTACACCGTGAAGTGGAACAGTTGACTTTTTTTTAATCTTTTTCGCTGGAGTTCATCAGTTTGTTCGATAGTGGAATTTATTGCATAAAAACTACCAGATGGACTTTGTCGAAACTTAGTGGCAGTGCTGGCTATTTTACACAGATTAACCCATTACATTTTTGGAATGGATGGGGATAAAGGTATGTTCACAATATCCGTCTGCCATGCATAAACTGAGTATTGTCATATGGATGTGTTCAGGACAGGGCTCCTATCCAAGTTGTGGAGTTTGGGACAGATCAGGGACTAAACAACCGAGTAAAGACAATTTCGTGTTTTATGGTGAGACAACAATATTCGCCGCCTTATACCGTCCAGACCGTTGATCAAAAACTCACGTTTTTTGCAAACTTAGAATTCTTATGGTCTTAACATGTCCATCACCAAATTCAAAGTTGATCGTAGGAACACTGTAGGAGTAGATAGTTAAGATACAACCCCTGGAAATGCCAAGAATCCCCATAAAACCTTACATTTAATTCAAAATATTCTACTCCCTGGGAGGTTTTGCATCTTGAATCCAAGACTTTTTGGTTGATCCTGCTTTGATCTTCATGTGTACTAAATTCCATACCTCTAGCCGAAAAACACATCCAATGGGGAAGATCTTTTAAAAATGTGAAGGGGCTGTGGAGCGTGATGCGTGCGCAAATTCTTCTCAAAAAAGTTTTCAAACATGGTAAAGCCCCCCAAACTTCGATTTTCTTTTAGTGGAAAAAGAGGAAAATGTGAACCTATACAAAAACAATAGTGTCCTCACATTGTCAGTGCTCGGGCTCTAATGTGTTGCAAGAATTTAATCTGAAGGGTTCATTCAGAGTATTCATTTAGGAACAAAATGTTCTTTTAAAAAATCCAATCGTCGGTTATTAAATGAAACTCCACAAGTTGTTTGTCAGCAGTCTCTTGTTAGGAACGCATTCAATTTAAGCTAACTTGTAAACTGTGCCAATATCAGTAATGCAATAAACATCAGGTCTATAGTCTGTATTTTGATGTACACTCTTAAATTGTTGCTGTGTATATTACAGATTTCATTCTCTTGCCTTCAGCATCCAGGCTCCTTTTTCCAGCTTTGTCATAATGGTTCAGCTATGTAATTTGATTACACCAAAGACTCCTCAGGCCTGCAGCCAGACCAACCACTGTGCAGTCTTCTGGGATACATATAGCATAGCTGACATTTTTATCTCCCTCACCCGCATCTTTAGCTGAGGCAATTTCAGCTTCAGAAACTGCTGTTATCAGCCTTGGAGTTTAATCTTCATGAAGTCGTCTGGTGAAGATGGTCAAATTCCATGTCTTCCATCGTAACTCTAGCAGTGTTCATGAAGTAGAAAATCCTTTTTCCTAATGATCTCAGCCTTCTTACCACTAAAATGCTAATGTATAATAGCTGATTGCAAGTCAGCATGCCCACAGAATGCTTTCTTCCCCTACAGCTAGACGATCTCTGCAACCTTGTTTTTTTTTTTCCTGCTGCTGAAGGAATTTCTGATGCGGGTTGGACCTTTTGAAGAGATCACTGAGTCACGCAGTATCTCTGCAACTCTCCCCAACCAGAGCGCTCAGGTTTAGGGCGCTCAAGTCCACTGTGGATAGTGGGTGTTTGACCTGGATAGGTAGCTTCCAACCGGGCTGAGAAGCTCGGAGCAGAAGGGAACACTGTCAGCTCACGAAGCTCATGGGCTCTCAAGCACGCATGCACACTTTTCATAAACATGCAATAATAATGCTTCCGGGGTAAACACCTAATTGTGCATCTCTATTATCTGTTTTTCAGCTCACTTCCGACCTAGATGATGGCAGATATTGTCTTATGTAAGGGAGAAGGGTGTTAATTTGATGCAGAAATTTAAAGAGATTGTGTATGACCCTAGAACATCGCTCATTGTGTTTCTGTTAGCGAGGCAATGGAAGGAAAAATACGTTCATCTTACATAACACTCTTAAATAAGCAGGCTGTAAGTGCATTGGATTAATATACACACTGGGTGCAGGAAATGTTTCATAAGCACTTAAATATCCCAAAATATCACGATCGATCACGGAACATTGATAATTAGTGAACCATGACTCACCATGTTTCTAGCGTTGTTTCGTAACTGCCATCTAAAAACTGCTGGAACCCAAACCCAGTGTTGGGTCTTAATGAGTCTGACCCAAGCATGGGTTGTTTTTAAGCTACAGAGTTGGGTTTTCTTTTATACCCAAGCCATAACCCATGCCTACATTTTCAAAAATAAAGTAAAATAAGATAGATCTCCTCGAGTCCATTCATATGCGCCGGATTTGAAAACATGACCCAAAATGTTTTGGAAAGAAAGCTCCCACTAGTGTCGAAAATATGCAATAATAATAATAATAATAATACATTTAATTTATAATGCACAATGACCGGTCTCAAAATCAGTTCAGTTCTTCCTCGCCTTAATGTTTATGGGGGTATACCATTTGAAAAGGGTCCATGTATCGTGTTAACACGAAGGATCTGCGAACGTGGTGGTGATGATTCTGTGATATCCCCGATTTATCGGGGACCTAATGATACATGCCAAAATGCAAAAATAAACAGTCTAATGAAGAATATATGTATTACATATACACAACAGATATCCATATGTTATATGTATGTACATATACGTGTATGTATATATATATATACTGTATTAATTCAAATGGTCTATATTTTACTCACTAAAGGGATTGATTTTGCAGGAAAACTTTTGTTTGGACATTACTTCCTCACCGTTGACTTGATTTTACAGATCAAGTTGAACAGATCTCTCCTTGTATTGTATTTAACTCACTAGAAGAAGTCATGCCTTTCACTTACTTTCACACACTTTCTGGACATAACATATATAACTGGTATAATTGGACGATATACCCTTAATGTTGGAGAGACCTTGTTTCTCGTTCAGAGATCTTGGGAAAGATCTTATAAAAGCCTTACAAGTGAATATCAGATGCGGTTGACATGCGTGAGCAGTTCACTTCTGAATTCTTGACCCCTCCTTCTCTCTGGTTCCTCCTTCCTTTGGCCTTTCAAGGGTTTTGTTGTTTAAAGAATGTTTTTCTATGAGGAATGCCTGATTTAGATTAAGATTTTACTGAAATGTAAATGGAGTTGTTGTGATTATATCTGTGTGATTGTGTTGGCTGTATCATTTTATCTTTCCTCGTTACGTCACAGACATGTGGGGGAACAGGGAATGAAAGAAAATCTGTTTGCTGGTGCTTGTTGACTGGAGCACAGATGGCGTAAGGATATCAGAATTAAAGAATGCAGCTGATCAACAAATACTGCTTGTTTCGTAACGAGCTGAGACCGACATTTTTCTCTGTACAAAAATAGACACTTGGAAAGCAAAAATAATATTCATGGCATGCCTGGCACAAGCTTGCTGTTTGAGGCAGTTTGTCGGCACTTATAGATCATGCCTTTTAGTTTGTTTCCCACTCAGCCGGAGTGCTGTAGGACTACCGTGGGGCAGGAAAGAATCTAGTAACCCATTAGCCAAAGATTGTAGCCTGGGGGCAGCGAGACCCAACTAATAGTGTAACTCTTTTTGACGTTTTCTCGCCATAAGGTTAACCCAGGAGTGTTTGGTCCAATTAAGTAGCTGCCGCAGCTAGCAGTTTGTGTATGTATTACCTTTGGCTCTTATTCTCCCCTGCTGGTTGTTTGCTCCACAGGAAAGTTTGAAGTCAATATCATTTTCAAATGTTGCAACCTCATAGGCTTTAGTACGAGGAACAGCTGGATTGATTTTGGGAAAGGTCGCTTTTCATATTTTCAGCACTAGGGGGATCACAACTGGACACAACTTCCTAATTTTTGGTCCAAATTTGTAGTTTACTCTGAGGATATCAGGAAATCTAATTTGTTTAAATAATTTTTATTGTAAAAGTTCATATTGTACACGTTAGGGGGAGCTGTTGTTCGTGAAAAACCCTTGACTGACTCTGACTGAAGGATATTTATAATAATTTGTGTAATTAATATTTTACTACAGTAGTTCATATTTCACTCACTGGGGGAGTCTTTTATGAAATATTCTGTTTTCCAAACAGAACTTTCTAGCCGTTGGCTGGATTTAGTCCAAATTTACCTCATATGGACCGCATCAACTCAAATTTGTCATATTTCACTCACTAAGGTTTTTTTTAAAACAAAAAATTCTATTCGGAATTAAGCTATCCACGTAAATCCACCTATTGAGTCACTTCGGGTTCTGATCCTAGAGCAGACTGCTGACTTCATAGTAATAGTCAGGTCGAGTCAATATGTGGCTGTTTGAGATTATTAATGAGTCACATTTAATCTGTCCAGTTCAACCAGGGGGACTGCTTGTACAACACAGGGAATTGGCGTCTTTGTGGGAACATACCCTTGCTGACTTGGGCCTATTTTGATTGTTTGCAGATGGTCTGATCAGCATGAAGGACATGCATAAATGATGTTGCAATGAACTGCAAACTGCTCTTTAAGTGAGGCATTTGCTGCCGTCTAATACACACACTGCCCGTGATAATTAAATTACATTAAAACTAATCCATTCAGACTTTCACTGCCGACTGGACCAAGCAGGAATTGTGTCTCTCTCCAGTGCATTATCAATGTGGAAGTAGAGGGATTTCTGCAGGCTAATGCCTTTTGGTTTATTTATTTGTACAAAGAACGTAGCACATGTTTTAACTTAGCAACCACCAACATGCTCAGGGTCAAATAAAAAAAGGGTTACGCGCTGTCTAGGGAGCTCCTGGTGCTTTTATGTTATCGCACACCTACATGTGAGCTTTTGTTTCACAAGGTGCGGTACATTTTAGTATCCGAAACACGGCCCAGCTTTCTTTTTCAGACAGGAACCATTATAACTGACAGCGGCGCGGATCATAACCGGCGGAGTTGTACCATTACAAATAAAGCACGTAATTCCTCCTCAAGAGGAATAAATGTGGATACACTTTTAAATAATTGATGTTCTCCCTGAGGTGTCGTTGAAATATTATCTTTGCCTCGCAACGTCCTCTGCGAACACGCGGGGAATCTGAAGCTTCGTTTTTGAAACCTAGCAAAAGAAGAACAAAAACCGGAAGAGAAAGCTGGTTATGAAACACTAATTGACCACATGACGTCAGCACATACTAGATATTATGATCCACCTCCTGCATTAAATTCTACATTTCCGGGGATTTGAGTAAATACTCTGATCTCGAGCCATTCAGATGGAAGTGCCATCCAAAGCTCAAATAATGAATCACCAGTATCACAAGCAACTGGTAGCAAGGTGGTCCAGGGTCGGATGATAGATAATAACAAATAATTATTTTGATATTTACTAAGTTTGTTGTTGCAATCGCGGAGCCTGTCTCTAGTTGAGAAGGCAGAAAGGTAATGATTTATTCATCTGCTCCTTTTATTCAGCATTTAAGCATTAGAATTGGAGCTGGCCTTGCTTCTCCTCTGCTTCCAGTATTTGCTGTTTCGGCGTTCATGTTAAACGAACAACGGAGTGGATTTTACATTTTCATGTAACCCCTATAAGAAAATGTATAGGATTCCTTTAATATTTTATATTATGTTTAATGCTTAAAATGAGCATAGAAAATACAGCCAGGGCTTTTAGCAGGATTTACCTTGTTCAGATAAAGTGTGTTTTTAGTTTTATTTGTTGAAATAGTTGATTTGTTTTTCATGGTTAAGACCTTTACTATCTCAGGTTCTGCTGTCAGCAAGGGTATAGCCCTGAAAAGCCCCCATTCCCCTGCATTTTACAAAAAAAAACACTGATTGAACTCCTCAAATTAAATGTAAGCTCGTTAATAATCTCAAACAGTCCACATTGACTCAACATAACTATTTCTATGAGGTCAGCAGTCTGCTCTAAGATCAGATCCCACAGTGATTCAATAATGAAGATAAATACAGTTAACTAGTTTTTCTGAGCTCAGGAATAAAACAAGGCATATTTCCACGTCTCAATTCATATGAGCTATATTTAGACACAATTGGCCCCCCCACACAGTTAGTGACTTTTGAACAATTACAATAAAATATGATATATACAGGATAGATCTCTTCGAGTCGATTCATACGCACCAAATTTGAGCTAATTGGAACCAATGGTTGACAAGTCATGGCCGAAAACCTTGTGGAGATGAAGCGCCCTCTACGGGTAGAAATATGACACTGACACTTTCATTCAATCCAACTCATCCAAAGTCTATGGGGGTATAAAGAAATTACTGAAAATAACCCACGAAGTAATTTTTGAGTTATGTTCACACAAAAGAGCTAACGCTGATGCGGACACGGCGTGGAAAGTTTTAGGTGCCCATTCGTGAAGAACATGAGTTTCTTTGATGAGTTGGCATGGACTCGAGGAGATCTATCTTTTTATATACCATTCTTTACCCTAATAATTCATATTTTTTACTCACAAGGAGAGCTTCTTCTTTTTTTATTTTGACTACAAACACTTTTTTTCAGACTGTTGGTCCGATTTAGTCCAAATTCATTGCATATGAATCAACTCGAGGATATACATCTTGTGTACATGATATTATACTCTTAATAGTTCATATTTTACTCACCTCTGAGTAAAAGAGGTGGCGATATCTCCAGATTTGATTTGAGAATTCTCCGTAGAACAGTACTCCCCAGTGTAACTAGAATATTACGTGTGAAGTGCCGCCAAAAACAAATACTATTGAGATCATTGAGATTTCTTTGTTTTATTTTTTTAAAAACCCACAGAATGGCGGTTTCAGACAGAGGCAGCAAATTCTGTGAGTTACAATTGTGTTTATTTTCTCTGTAAACGCCGCTTCAGCCAAGTTTATCCAGGCAGAAAGATGAGCTCATGATTTAAGTAACAGCTGTGGCCCAACATCTTAAGTTAGGTCAACACTCAGACCAAACGACAGTCGGATGAACCTTGAGTTATGAGTTCTGCTTTTATACCCAGGTCCTCTGAAACTTCTCATGGAACAAACACAGAACTACATGATGGCTCAACTCAGACACAGCACCGTCTTCTCAATGCCAATAGTTTGAGACTTACACTCTGTGAAGATATGACCTGTTTGGCTGAGTATCAGTGATTTTTGGTTTGGTTTGTATTTATGAGCCTCCTACAAACCAAATTTGATGTCAACCTGTGAGGAAGAAGCATCTATTCTTTGTGTGACGGATTGGAATGAAGATGTCAGATATGTAAAATTTCTGACTCATTCTGCCAGCACTTGTTATAGAGTGCTCAGACGCCGTTGGATCAGTGGTGAGTGGGGTGGAATGAAAGCATGAAACACGGTCGCGATAATCCCCTGCTTGAATGTGAGTGGCAGGGCCAGGTATTTTGTAGTGGCGTACTCCGGATACTCCTAGTTGTCACTTTCAAATCTCACTGAAATCACTATTGTGTGAACATAAAAATGGGTCTGAAAGTAGAATAATGTGCTGTTTGCATAAATCTCCGTTCTAATAGTGCTGTCATGATAATGAGATTTAGGCCTAAGATTAATTGTCGTGCAAATAAATGTGATTAACGATTTAATTGCCTCTTTTCTGCCTATTTTATCCCAGGTAGGTTAAAGCTGATCGCAGTAAGATAATACATAAAATATGCTTTATGAAAAAGACGAGACATTAATTGGTGCTGTCAGACTTATATTTAGAATCTGGTCCGAGGACCTCAGTACCAGCCAATCATCTGGATGAACAAGCGGTGGCTAATCCGCCAAAGATCCGTTAGCTGGGCGAGATGATGGCTCGGTAAAGACATTTTGAAAACATTTTTTGCTTTCCAAAAATTTTGAAATGAATTTTTCTGCCTGTTCTGACCATTAAACGTCAAATTTTGGAACACAACACGCAAAGTGTTGAAAAAATTGGCGGTGAGGGCAGCAAGTGGTTCGGTGCATCATCGGCAGTTACGCGCGTGTTTTATCTGGCTGTTGTGGTGAGGAAAGAGCTGAGTCTTAAGACAAAGCTCTCAATTTACCAGCCCATCTACCTTCCAACCCTGACCTATGGTCATGAGCTCTGAAAAGAGTGAGGTCAGGGATACAACAGCTGAAATTAGCCTCCTTTTAAAGGGTGGCTGGGCTCACCCTTAGAGATGAGGTGAGGAGCCCAAACATCAAAGGAAGATGCAAACAGTGATGGAAATATGACATTTCTACGACATTCATCTGTAATTATATGGAGGAGCTTGTTGATTGTTGAAATTTTGTTCCAATTAGCTGAAATAGTTGTCATCAGACGGCAGATTACATTTGTTATCAATTTGTTTTGAGGGTAAATTATTGATTTGACATTTTGGGAAATGCAATTACTGTGTTTGCGTCACGCAGATACAAGAATGAAAAAGGTTTATGCAACGCTCATATCCGTCCAGCAAATATGAGGCTACAGCTAGCAGCAGGTTATCTCAGATTAACATAAAAAGTCTAGAAGGACGTGGAAATGACCAGCCTGACTCTGTCCAAAGGTTAAAATATCCAGGACACGTAAAGCTTACTACTATTCTATTCCTTATTAATTAATATATATTATATCTATTATAATAATATTAATATCTATTTTACTCTTCGACGGAATTTGAAGTGATCGGCTAATATTTTTCTCCCGCTTTTCATGCTGTAATAAGATAAGATTAACCTTTTAATGTCCTGCTCAACTGTTTGGTTGATGAGATTTTGAGTCACAAATCCTTATTGAAAATGTGACTGGACCTCTTTATAATATGACTGAGTGGCAGCATTTATATGTGAAAAGAGATAGGGGCCAAGGATAGAGCCCTGGGGTACACCACATGTCAAACGGGCCACTGAGGAGGAGGCGTTCACTTTTAGCTATGGTGTGGACACTCTAAATACAATAATATAACTTGATACAAACACAAAAAAGTCTAAGAAAGGTCAAATTGCTTTTCTACAAACATAATTAGTAAAGAGTTTATCTAATTAAGAGTTCATTTAATTAAGAGTTCATCTAATTAAAAGTTCATCTAATTAAAACCGACTATTTTCCACGAAATTCAAAAATTGTGTCCTTACATAATTAAATAAGTCAAATTTTTTTTGCTTTTTAAAAACCTGCTGGACTAAAGACATTTGTCATTTTGTGGTTAAATTCATAGTGTCTGAGATATTAAATTAGTAAATGCTCCGTAGCTTCTTTTTTTTTCTCTACAAGGACAATAAAGGGTTCTGGCTCCAGAAGTCAACTCACTGGAGGAAAGGACCTCTATTGAGATTATAAATTAAATGTATTATTATTATTATTGTTTATGAGATCTAATTATCCGTAATTAATCCAATCAGCTCATCTCATCAAGTGTTTTAATGCACATGGATGATCTGCTTGTCTTTGAATTTCGCCGCTTTTTTCTTCTTCTTCGTCTCACCGACAGACCTGCTTCCTCTTCTCTCGAAGAACGCCTACTTCCTCCTTCTGTTTGTCTCTTGGCACTCGCTTGGTTGCTCTTTTGCCTGAAGCGAGGCACAAGTCTTTGTCGATGGCATATGATGCTGAAGGCACCCTCACTCGCAGGCAGACACTAAAGTTGCTGGGAAAAGATCTGCCGTTCTATTGAATTTGAACGGATTACTTGCACAAGAAGCAGGTTGGTCGGAGGCAGAGGAACTACCAAGCTGGTCGGCTGTAAAGTTTTCTGGGTGAGTCCCCATGTCAATTTCTTCACCCTGTACAGGATGTAGTGGGCCTCAGGGTGCGGCTCTGTGCACTCTTCTGCCTCCTCTATTATCCTGTGTGTCACCACGAGTATTGCGGCGGGCTGTTTTGCAGTCCGGACTACGTGATGTCTTGGTGCATAGTGCACATACTTGTTGGCTAATATGACCAGGTTTTCCACATAACCAGAGAAGAATGGAGATGCCACAAATCGGGATGTGCTTGAAGATAGTTGAGGCCTCGGGAGTTTAGCCGGATTGAAATGTGGTCTCAACAGTTTATGATTTTGGAAAGGATGAATAATGAGCGTGCTTCCACGTTGATAAATCTGCAGTATGGGAAAGCAATTACATGGCAATCATGGATTCCTTTCCAGACTAAAGGTCCAGCAAGTGTCTTCCTTTTTCTGTCTCATCTTTAAATATTCCTATGTTTTGGTTATCCGGGTGCCACCTGAGCACATCTAATTGCGTCTGACTCACTTCTTTGTCCAAAATTGCTGCCTTGCTCTGCTCACAACACACTATTTAGTGTAGGCTTGTATACCTTGCCTCAGCGAAAAAACTGTTGCTGAAATTCTATGTGTGCAGATTTATGTATCTGGAACCGTTGCATAGAATATAACTACTTTGTAAGTACAGGAGTGGACTCCATTTTTGAGGCTGTAAGAGTTTTTGTGGGCTGTTAGTGCTGATATTTGACAGGATATCCTGGTTGCGGCAGTGCAGTAAGAAGCAGAGTGAGCTGCTGACTGACTCACCCCCAGAAGTCACCAGTCACTCGTAGTATTTGGCTGTAATCACCGCATTTTAAAGGATACCATCAAGACCATGTACTCATTTGATGCTTCTGAAGAATATTTTATCAGTGTTTTGCTTGTACAAGTGTACATTTTAAGCTTTTGTCCGAATCTAGGAGTCATATTGATAAACACGGACCCAACCTTCAACCTTCCTTTCATCCTGTCTTTGCCAGCCCATTGTCTTACAGTCATCAGCCCTTCCTGTGGGCTGGTTGGTGGCGGTGAAGCCGCGGTGTATTCTTGTTTTACATTGAACAAAAAACCAACTGCAACACTGTCAAAATGATAAATACCTAAATAAATTGAAACCCTGGTAACTGAAAATCACACAGGAAGCTAGATGGGATCTGTTTTTAACCTTAAATTATTTCCCAGAAAAACCTGGGATGTCACTGAACCTTCATTGTCATCGGCCACGACCTACTTCCTTTGAACCCAAAAAACTTTTTTCCATCAGAAAGCACACATTTGTTAAAATTCCTTGTTACTGAACATTTATTTTTCGCGTGTTTTGGACTGCTTCACTCCTTCAGCGTGATGTTGCTGCAGATTGGGAGGAACTGATAAACGAGAAGGACCCTTCTCTACGCCATGTGGTGTGTATTTAGAGACACACCGAAGCAGTGCCCGACTTTGTCTAGACTCATGTTCTACATTTGTCTTGAGTAGTACTTTGTAAATAAAATGTTAAAAAAAAATGATTCACCTTTCCCTGTTTCAGATATTCCTGTTAAATGGCATCTTGATCTCACTTCTTTTTTTTTTGAAGCGTAAGGAACTCCTTGACCTTGCAGTGTAAATCCAATTAGCACATATTTCCTCTTCATTATATTGTTCTTACTGTTAGCTACCAACTACTACTAGTTGCTTTTTTGCCATTTTTCAGACTGTAAAGCCGACAGCTAATACATTGGCATAACATCACACCCGTGCTTTATTGTCTTGTAATATTCCATTCGACTCTACTACTACCTCTTCTGCCTTGATGGGGCGGATTTAGCTCAGTGGGTAGGGCAGTCGTCCGACGCAACTCGCCGTGGGTCCTTGAGTAAGTCCCTGATAACTCTGGGCGCTTCACAGGGGCCTGCCCACTGCTGCCTGAAAGGTGGGTTGAATGCAGAGATGAATTTCACAATGTTGTACTGTATGTACGTACTGTGTAACATTTGATTAATAAAGGACAGATTATTATTATTGACAGAGGCGGAACCCCCAAATAATGCCCATGGGCGTGTTTCATTAGTAAAGAGGTGGGAGAGGATCCTTTAGCAGGTTCTGCCTACTGCCATGCATGTTAATCCAGCGGATCGCACGCATGCTCAGTCGGGGAAATGTTCGCCTGTGGATTACACGTCAGAACTGGGATGTTATCAGCCTCTAGTTATTCTGTACAGATATTTGTAGCACCCAGCGACATGAGGTGACGGTAGTGGAGTGTCTGCCGTCTGTCTGGCACAGTGCGGATCTTTGAAGAGTATGCTTCCCCGAATTGCCACATGCCAACAAAGGTGAGCATTTCCTCACTTCTGTTGTTTATGAGGACAAAATGCAGTTAGTCTCCAGTGATGAGTGCACAAGCACACAGACAAGATTCCCTGAGACGCATTCTGTTTGTGCAGACATTCTTTTGGTCTGCAAACAACTATTACATCATCTGCCTTGACGGGTCTCAGAGCATCAAACAGGTGAAGAAGAAGCATTAAGTCCCAGGGCGGTATGGTTGCATGTTATTTGTGGGTTTGGTAGTCCAGTTGGATATATTGTCAAATTCTCTGAAGGGTTCTAAACTGATCAGGGAATTCGACACCAGTGCGAACATTTGTACGCCGAGTTTTTGTTTACTGAACTTCTTCCATGTATACAAGAAGTAGAGATGAAATGGGTCATGTACCTTCATGTTATGACTTAAAAACTTTATGATATGATAAGTATCAATGGCCAACGTTAGCTTCTTGAACTTGCTATGTTCCTCAGTGTGATTAAGTTTGTTGTGCCAAACGTTTTTCGAGGTTGTTCCTCCACAGCTTATTTTGGCCTTACTAGTTTTACAAGTGTGAGCTTTGTGTTTTTCTACATTCACAGTGAAGGATTTCAATCTCATGTTTGCTCAAGCTTAGTGTTTCCGTGAGACGTGAACCACGGACGTGCGTAGTACGCTTGTAGCCGACGAGGAAACGGCCATACTTAGACTGATCGGCTTATGACGATCATATCAAAATTAGTCTCCTGGTGCCGATCGATCAAAAGGCCAATTGATCGGTGAACTTTTAGTAATAAGTTAAAGGTAACTGTGAATTTCTTTTGGTTGCCTGACACCGGAACTTCATGGACCATTGGTGAATATGACTTAAACCAACATGAATGATATTTGAACTCCTGTTAAAGTCTTACGCCGAATAGTTTTTGTTATCCTGCTTACAAACCATCCAACCAATGAATGGACACAGGTGAAAACTTTTTTTCCGGGTAGAGGCAATGAGGTTTTCCGTCAGTGAAAGGTTACATGAATCTGACAGAATGGGATGGGTTACATCAGTCAAGTTTAACACAACAAAACTCCACTTTTGACTTCGACATGAACTTAAAGAGAAAGTTAATACCCCCCTAAAAATTGTTATTTCCGATCTGTACTGCTTTTATTCTCACCCTGCTGCATTGATGCACAGGTACACCCCAGGGTGCGTCAGTAACCCATTACATCACTGTTGGATGGGGTTGAAGGATCAGAGGAGCACACTTTTGACCCCCCTGAATAACACCTATCGGGGTCGCTGGATTTGGCCGAGATGAAACGGGTAATAAAACACAGCTTTTCAAACTGGAGTTAAGTTTCTCTTTAAGTGGGTGCGGGGTTTTTTTTTTCACGCACCTCCCTCAATGGTATAAGATGACCATCCTGTGGATACTGTGAGTGTAGGCGAGTGAAGGTGTCTTGCTTGGAGCAACAATAACTCAGTCTTCTGCACCATGCCGGTAGTCTTTTGTCTCGACTCTCAGACAAAAGTTGGACCTCTTTTTGTAGGCTGACAACAAACACACACATGAAGGCCTATTGGCAAGACGGGCCCTTTGAAGAGGCATCAAAGTAAGAGCTAAAGGGGATCATCTTTAAATCCCCTCAACAGACAAAGCCACACATGCGCTCTCAATGCCCGAACAAAATGCAGTTTTTGTTTACTGTCTCTTGCGTTGTGTTTCCTAAAAGTCACCCAGTTAAGCACTATTCAGCTCCAAGAGCCACTTTTATTTTTCCCGGCAAAGGAACACAAGGTCTTACATCACACCATATAACAAAAATGTACACTGAAATCAAAGAATATATATATATGTATAATATTATTAGAATTGCTTTTAGCTAGCCAGCCGCACTATGGTTAGCTTCTAGCTAGCGTTAGCTTAGCGACACAAAGTAAACTGCCCATTGAGTCATTTTATGAACAATTCCACATTCCCAATGTAGAAACCAACATTTACCATACATTAGAGAAGTGTATCTAATCATTTGATCCAAATAACAGAGTGTGTGCGATGCATGACGTCAGAGAAAAGCAGAGCCTAGAACCATCGACCGTTCAAGTGCGCAAAAATAAAATTCTTCATTTCAGCAATTGATGATTAATATGGATAGAATTAAAATCAGTATGGCAAATACCAAAACAACCAGATGATTAATAACTTAAATTCTTTTAACATCAGAAACCCTCAACCAGTCGACCAAACATTGGGTGATCCAACCCAGTTTGTGTCTAGTTAGCGTGTGTGGTCAATGGATCACCCTGCTACACCCGTCTTCAGCCACCGCAGTGGCTGCTCAGCTGCACCAGAGATTTCCTTGATGGCTCTCTTGCTGTGCAGTCCCCTGATTTCAATCAGGTTGAGGTGTGATCGGTCGGCCAATCTTCTGCAGTGGACCTTGATGATTTTGCATCGGGTCCTCTATTCACTGCTTCGCCTCTTACTCCGCCCTCCTTCTCTCAATTACCTCTTCCATCGTTGTTTTTTTCTCACAGCTTGCAGTCAACTCCAGCATCACCACTTTTCTCCTCCTTTTTTGAGAAAATAGAACCTAGTCCAGCCTGAGCGAGCTCACTGCTATGATATCTGTAAATGTCTGCTGTCCCCCTAGGTTGCCTTTCAGTTGTCCGTCTCAAAATGTTGTCGGAAGCCTCCTTGCTAAATTTGTGAACTGCTTTGGGTTCTCTCCGGCCTTGACTAAAGCGAAGGAATGCCTTCTGGTTGTTGCTGTTAAAAGTACTGGATCACGGTTTAGAACTGCAGTTTCAATTTGTTTAGAATAGTCTTTCTTTTTGTTTTTTCTTTCGAGTCCAAAAATCAATTTTTATCAATAAACTGGAAAATGCCCCTTCAAAAATAAGTAAATACATACTGAAAACGAGTTGTTTTTAGCTTGGGTACCACTTTACAATAAGACACCCCCTTATTGAGGATTCATAAAAAGCTTGCATGTAGTTTACAAATTAAGTTTACGAGTCATGAAAATATAAGTTATACGTCATTAGATATAAAGGATATCGGGGACCTGATGTTGGCCATATAGTGATAAATTGAGAGCTGTGTTATAAGCGCATTAACAAATGACTTATGAAGTATTCAAAACCTACTTTATCATATAATTATAAACCATTTATTAAAAAAAAGGTAAAAATCTGCCCAATAGAACACGTGAAAATTTGCTTGATAAGAATACTTGAATTACAACATGATATTTAGATAAAGACAGTAACACACCAAAATGTTTTCACTCAAAAGTATTTTTTTTGTTACCTAAATGTCAACATCTTCATTTTAGATACATTCAACTTATTCTATTAGTATAAAAGTGACACTGTTTTAGATTTAGGACCATCATCTACTTACATTAGATTGGAAAAATGATATTTAATCATTTTAAGGAAATATGTCATTATGTCAACTGGAAATACTCCAGTACTACATTTAGCATTTGAGATATTCTCAAGCTTGTTTCACTTTACGGAATGTTCAAGGTGCATTAAATAAAAAGCAAGTCCCATTATTGCACTGAAATGTTCCTTGTTTGTGATTTTGTCTTATAACAATGCTTTGAGATATTTATGACTGAAAACAAGAGAAATAAACTTTGTAAGATTTGGAGTTTCTCTTGTGTGTGGAGATAGCTGGCTTGGTATAAGTAACTATTTTGAAAAAGTGGTTTTGGAGATTGGTGGCTGGTTGTTAGAGGAATTACTGTAGCATTCTCTACAATACATACTTTACTTTTTAGCAAAAAAATGTAAGAAAATAAGTGCTTGGATTATTGGTTTCTCTCGTTTGCTTGGTAATTAAACAAGTTGTTAAACAAAAAAAAAACGGATTCATTACCTTTAAGACAAGACTCCTGGGAAACCAGGGAGAGGTTTTTAAGTTCTTTATAGTTTTTAAGAGGGGCCGTAAACCCTGGATACAGAAGGTCACATCACATTTTAGTAGCTGTAACCAAAAGAGCTTGATAAGAACATCTGATCCTTAAAAGATCCATCAACACAAGCAGTGGGAAATGTTTAAAAGCTTAGTGAAAATAATCCCATTGTATTTAAGTTAATGCAGGAGAGGAAGATATGGTGAGAGAGAAACGGCAATAAAAACTGTGGTTTGACATGTTTACCTCAGGGGAGCCTACTGGAGGTCTGATGTTAGCTGTTTTTAGCATACATCAGTCAGCTCTGAGTCAAGCATCAAATAAATGAAAAGAAGCAAGGTCTTAGTCGATTGTCTAGAATTTAAACATTGGCAAAGCTTGAAAGGAAGTTTGCAAATTAAAAGTGTGTTAAGAGACTGCTCTAAGCTTTGAAAGTCTGAGGTTCATTATTGCTGAGTGCTGCTGATTCTGACACTTTGAGACTTTGCTGCCTCATGTTTTCTCAGATCATCTGGTTTCCTGTTATGCTCTGAAACTGCTCTCTTAAGAGTCCTAATGGATCTGACTTTAACAGTTGATTCAGGAAACTCTGCTGTCCTGGCGCTCTCAGACCCTAACGTCTGCCTTCCACGCTGTCCATCACATGGTCATCTTGGAAAATTGCGTAGGAAATGTAGGTGCTGCCTTCAGGTGTTGTCAGTCCTACCCAACAAACGTCTTGACTTCACTGCTGTTATCCGTTGCATGTGGCATTAGACCTGTCATCCATTGGGCGCCTACAGCTGTTTCAAAATGCTGCGGCTCGCCTCATAAATAGATGGAGGAACCAGAATACACCTGTGCCGCCCTCCCTCCACTGGCTTCCTGTCTATGTTCTCTCCAGCTAGTGCACTGAGGTCAACCAAAGAGCTGCTCCTGAAACCAGGCCTAAAACCCCGGCCGCTTTGGTAGGTACGCTGCAGACCGGGAACGCTGAACAAGACCTGCAGATTCTTGCCGACCCTTGTTAAAGTCATTCAGATGCTGCCTGATATATCCCACCTATGAATCTGCTGTAAGTAATCAATTTTTTTCTGACATCAACAGTCGGTAGCTACAATGTTACGGCTGATCGCGTGTATATATATATATATATATATATATATATATATATATATATATATATATATATATATATATATATATATATGTATATATATATATGCTGGGTTTTGCCTTTTTCGTCATATCTCCATCTGCCATTTTTTTTATTCTCTTCAGCATTTTTCCATATTCTTGACTGACTTTCAATGTCATCATTTCATTATCACTTCAGGCGTCACTTTTCTGCCTCAGTCGTAGCCTCTTACCTCTCCCTCCACAGCTCCCTCTCAGCCTCCTCTCATGTTCATGTTACACATCATGAATTATTGAGGTGAAACCCAGCACTGTCCTAATGCCTCACAAATCACAGCCCTCCTCTCCTCCCCTGTTTTTTCTCCCTTTACCTCCTCGCATATCTTTTATTGATGGCTTTGTTCCGCAAATTCGACCTCTGGCAGCAGATCAGATCCCAGGTTTTCTGGGGGTAACGTGAGATTTTTGCGACTCCTTTGGTGATTAATCCTGAACAATCTTGACCACTTTAACCCAACGGCACATGCCTTTCCGGTTTCAGCAGGTGGGCCAGTGTTTGAAGTTAGATTAATGCACACATTCCCAGATTATACCTGACTGGACTGGAGCTCCGTCACACGTTTGGTATCATTACAGTTTATTAGTGCAATTACACCAACTGTTGAATATGTAAAAGTTACAGTGGCACACTTGCCAGGAAGCGGAACAAAGATCGATGTGAGCATGAAGGCAGAATCAGGGGACAGAAAGAATGAAGAGTGGAAAGGAAGATGGCAAGGAAAGAAGAAGTCACATCCTGAAAAACAGCAGTAAGAAAGATGGAGTGAACTCTCAGTCGAGTTAGCCAGTTAAACCCTCCGGCTAAGTGGAAAATCAACACTCAGGTTTGCAGCAAACAGGAGCTAGCTTGATAACAAGGTTGCAACAAGATGCCAAAGATTGGGTTTTGACTCAGAGCCCCCCTGGCTATAGTAAACAGCAGGGTCTCTGTGGATTCTTAAAAAGTACAAGATTTCATGATATGGATTTTTGGCCTCAAAAACACGCAAATACTGCATGTGGTGGTATTATGAACTATTTAAATGCAATGTTTGCATTTTATTATATATTTTTTTAATATACAGTTCACTATTTTTGGGCATACAGCTCAAAATGAAATTAATTACATCCCTGATAAAGTTGGGGATATTATGGACTTTCGCTGTCGCGTCCACCGCAGATCCTTCGAAAATCCCCAGAAAAATGGATCATTTTCAAATCATTTCTTTATCTCCAAATTTGGTGGATAAGAATAGATCGCTTAATAATAATAATAATAATAATAATACATTTAATTTATAACACACTTTACATTTGGATCAAATCTCAAAGTGTTCTACACTTATAGTTTCCATATTTTACTAATATTTTACCTCCCCCTTAGTTTAATACTAAACTAAGGGGGAGGTTTTTAAATAAAAAGAATTTTCGAACAAAAAGTCCCATCCACTGGTCCAATTTAGTCCAAATTTCGGGCATGTGAGGACATCTACCTTGTAATTTTTCTTCGTATTTAGTCTTTCCCTCCCTGTTTTGCAACGGTGAATCGACTGTTTCCATCCATAGGTCGCTACCCTGCAGGCTAATAGTACCAGTGAAGGTATTTTTTAACCCGGGCCCCAATTGTTCCGGTTTGGAATCAGTTTTTTGTTCCGCATACGGATTTAGCATTTGTTTTATGGCGGATGTCCTCCCTGATGCAACCCTCCCCATTTATCCGGACTTTGGTCTGCAACAAGAAGTCTGGATTGTTTGAGATTATTAAAGAGTCACGTTTAACGTGTGGAGTTGAATCAGGGTGATTGCTTGTACAACGCTGGGGATTGGGGGCTTTTTCCCGGCTATATCCTTGCTGTCAGGGACAACAGTTTGTTTTGCAAGTAACTGGCATCCTGATAGTCCTGAAAATGGCACGAGAATATATGGAGAAGAACGCACACGCCAAATGGAACCGGCTTGTTGCTCACAAGCAGGAAAAACATGTTGATCAAACGACTTCTTGACCATTTGTAGCCTTGTTGATGGTGTTCTGGTGTGTTGTAACACTGTTTGTGTGTGTCTCAAATACATTTGAGCTTATTTTCTAGGAACATACTGCTGCTGTCAGCAGTGAGATAGGTGTGTGTCCTAGTGTGTGTGCGCCCGCATGTGAGTGTGTGTGTCTCCAATCAATAAGCCTCAAGGCCGGCCATCTCTGACTCATCTCATTCTCGGAAGACGTTGACAAGCTGCTTGGAATACAAACTCGGGCCAGTGTTTTCTGGAAAACCAAAGCCAGGTTCTCAGCGGGAGGGGTGGGCTCATATTATGACTTCAAAGAGAGACGCATTTTCCACGCTCCATGTTAAGTTTCATGTGTAAATCATGTTTATTACAAATTGGGTCTTTATTTGGAACTTTGTTGTGTATGATATTGTCGTAACAAAGGAAATCACCGAACTAATTGCAGGAATGTGGCAACAATAGCGACAACAAAGTTTGACTGAGCAGGAAAATAAGAAGTCAGACGAGCTATAAATGAAGCCACATTACTTCTACCGCGTAATTATTTCCCTCCCACCAAATAAGTGAGGAAAAGCAGATGGGAAGGGGTTCCATGCATAGATTTTTGTGGCATATTTTGTTTTCCAGAGCATTCATTCAGAAATTATGATTTTTTTATTTTTTTGCATTACTATAATATATTTTGTAACTTAATTTGATTAGAATTAAATACTTGTTGATAGTGTTTCAGCTCTTTTTTTCTATACAAAACACTGACCTTTTCTATTTCCATGTTGGGACTATATTAGCCAATATAATTTAATAAATACAGATGTGAAGTTTGCTTTGAGAGTTCTGATAGCGAAGTATAGAGAAGAGTGTTCCAATGGAATACTGAGGGAAGAGTTGTGTGTATGGAAAAGGATGTCTGGAGTGACAGAGACGTATGTCAGATTGGTACAGGATATATGTGAGAGCAGCAAGAAAGCGGTGAGGTGTGCATCAGGAGAGACAGATGGGCTCAATGAAAAGGTGGAACTGCACCAAGGGTCGGTTCTGTGCCCCTTCTCGTTTGCTATTGTGATGGAGAGACTGACAGATAAGATGGATCAGTCTCCATGGACTGTGATGTTTGTGGATGACATTGTGATCTATAGTTAGAGCGGGTGGCAGTTGGAGGAAAACCTGGAGAAGTGGAGGTATGCGCTTTAGAGAGGAATAATGAAGACAGAATACATAAGTGCGAATGAAAGGGAGGCAGGTGGAACGGTGAGGATGAAGGAGTAGAAGTGGAGAAGGTGCAGGGGTTTAAGGACTTGGGGTGAACTGTTCAGAGCAACAGGTAGTTTGGAAAAGAGGTGAAGAAGAGAGTGCAGGCAGGGCGGGGGGATGGAGAAGAGCGTTAGAAGTTATCTGTGAAACAAGAGGAGCAGCAGGAGTGAAGGGAAAGGTTTCCAAGATGGTGGTGAGAGCAGCTCTGCTGGTTGGTTTAGAGACGGTGGCTCTGACCAGAAGACAGGAGGCAGAGCTGAAGATGTTCAGATGTTCTCTGGGAGTGAGGAGGAAGGACAGGATTAGAAAGGAGGACATCAGAGGGACAGTCCAGGTTAGACGTCTTGGACACAAAGACATACAGGCGAGATTGAAACGGTTCTGACCCGTGAAGAGGAGGGATAGTGGATCTACCAGTAGAATATGCTGGAGATGGAGCTGCCTGGCAGGACGAAAAGGTGAAGACCAAAGAGGAGGTTCTTGGATGTAGAGAGGACATGCAGTTGGCCGGTGTGGCAGAGAAAGAGACTGAGAACAGGGCGAGATGGAAACAGATTGCCCCCTCTGGCGACCCCTAAAGGGAGCCGATCCTCCCATCACTCTTCCTCCTCACCTCACTGCTGTCATGCTGCTCTCATACATACCTTGTACCGCTCTAACACACTTCTGTCACTCCAGACGTCCTCATGCAATCCCACAATTCCTCCCTCGGCACTCTGTCAGACACTTCCGTACACAATTGGAAGATGAAAAGTCAGAGGATGGGCACGTAATTCTTCATGAGGGTAACACATTTCACAGCAATTCTTGAACTCTCTGTCAAGATATTTTGGACTAGAAGTTAGTGAAGGCTGACCGACACCATCAGATAAATCCCTACATCCACGCCGCTATAGAAATCAAGACGGTCTGTATCAAGGGTGTCTAGCCTCACAGTCTCGTTTAGCTGTTTCTCTGTGGCGGAAAGGATGATCTTTGCATAATATTTACATGCTATTGTCTGTTGAACATATCTGAATAAATCACTCAGATATGCAAATTGTTGTTGTGCTCGGTTAAGACTTGCCTCTGAGAGATGCGTTTCTCACTCTGACTAAACTGCTGCTCATATTCTGTTAAATGTTCTTTTAAGGGATTAGCTAGAAAGGTGTAATGAGTGTAGGTGTGTGCTTACCCAAATGTTTATTAATGCGTCTGGGAGCTCGCTCTCTCTCTCTCTCTCTCTCTCTCTCTCTCTCTCTCTCTTTCTTGCATGAGGTTGAAGAGCAGAGAAGCACAGTGGAAGGTGAACATGACATTTTTTCTGTATTTAACACATGTTCTAAAACCTTCCTAATCTGCTATAAACTTAAGCGTGTCCCAGTCAAGAAATTCAACATAGAAGGGCGGGTTGGGGAATATTCTGGCGGGGGTGGGTGGGGGGGCGACCTGTGACGAACGTGACGTGAGTGTGGCACAAGCTCTGCACAGAAAGACGCATCCACATCTCGAGCTATTGATACTGCAGCTACCATGGAAACCGTCCAAAGAATAAAGGCTATGTGGATCATTATGGGATGACTCACTCACAGCGCCAGGCCAGCCTTTATTACGTAAAATATCTTTAAATGACACATGCGCATCAATGGCATACATGGATACCCTCAGAGGACTGTACCCTCAAACACCTCCTTGTGAAAGTACACACTTGTAGTCGTCATGCACACATGTTATGTACTGTCTAACAACACTCGCAGTACTCAGCACAATACTTTCCTGTCAGGAATTAATCTGAGCCCGTCTCAATGTATTATAGATTGAGATTAAATATGTAAACAAGCTCTACCAGGAGATAAGATGATCTGAACTTTCTAGACAGGCTTGAAGGGTGAATTATTGATGCCTTGCTCAGCTGGATTTCAGGATACTTATACTACTTTTTCTATTTTATTGATGTGCATTTAGTGGATTTCAATGGAACCCCCTTCAAACAGACTTGATGGTTTAGCTTTTTGTCAATCATTCATACTCTAATATATCTGGTAGCATGTCTTCAAATATTAGTAAAAACACACATGCTATATGTCGTAACATGACAAAAGAAGCTGCTGCGGGACCTCCCCGAAAACTTAACCAGACACTGCAAAATTAATCACCCCGAGGAATATAACAAGTTTCAAGAAGCTCACATTAGCAGAGCGGCTAAAGCTAGCGCCAGCCACGAGCCCTGAAGTACCTTGACAAAACCAACGTGTAAAAAAATACTGGACTGAACGAGGCTTACGATTTATTTTCATTTCGGAATGTCATACAATTAGTCTAATAAAGGGTGATGACGGAGGGTTCATTCAATCCAGCAGGCTAGAATATATACACAATGCCACTTATTATTGTAATCATTCAAAATAAGAGCACTTCAAATACACTATTCATTACAGGTATAAAACTTTAAAGAAAATAAATCAGCATCGGCCAAAATCTGAAAGGGCCAGTCAAACTTAATATAAATCTGTGATCTGTGGTGGAATAACCCTTTAAACCAGTGGCATTTGGAAGACAGAGAAGTTCTGTACTTGTAACTTTCTTAAGCTGCCTTAAAGTCCTGCACACATATTGTCTTTTATGGCTGCACTGCTTCATAACATTAAATGAATAAGTCATGGGACTGCTGTCGCAAACTGCAGAAGTGCTTGCAATTTAGTTTTTTTTTTGAAAAGTGCCCATAAAATCTTTGCAAGTTAGAACAAATTAAATTAGGCCACCGCTGGTTTTGTCTACTCTAATTAGTACAAGGGCTTGTTTTTCTTTTGAACACTGGTATGTACCGTCATCCGGATGAAATGCTCGGCTTTAAAGGTCAACCGTGACACAAACGCCCCATTTGTCAGTGGGCTACTGTCTGCAGACTACAGGTATCGCGTTAGTGGGTTCTGTACAGCAGTAGAATTGAAGATGGATCATTAAGCATTGTGTCAGAGCGATGGTTCTGGCGTGAAACCATAAAGAAGAAGCGTGCTTTGTTGTGGCATAAATGCTGTTGAACTGATGAAAGTAGGCAAAGTGACTCGTTTCTTTGAAGCTAATGTTGTGTGAACGCTGTTTTCTGTAGCTTGAGCACTGAACCCATTACGCCTTTCTCATCCCTGCTCTTGTTGACTTCATCCCTTTGTCATATGCACTATTCATGCAATCAAAGATTGTCCGAATTAAGTAACTCAATATCACATTCCATTTTTCTTCCCCTCTACCTCCGCTTTCCTTCCACTCTCCCTCCATCCTCTCATCTGTCGTGTCGTCATGCAGGTTTGGATGAGCTTCCTCCAGTAGTCGTGACAGAGGTGTGTGTGGCAGGGAGACGCACACCAACCACCACATCCACCCCACACACCCCACGCCACCGGAACCATGCCTCCACCGTCAGACATTGTGAAGGTGGCCATTGAGTGGCCGAAGGCCTACCCCAAACTCATGGAGATAGACCAGGTGGGTGCCACAAAGAAACACACGGAATGTTTTATCTGAACACAATAATACACAAGTAATATACTGTTAAAGGTTTGTGTGTGTGTGTGTGTGTGTGTGTGTGTGTGTGTGTGTGTGTGTGTGTGTGTGTGTGTGTGTGGGTGTGTGTGTGTGTGTGTGTGTGTGTGTGTGTGTGTGTGTGTGTGTGCGTGTGTGTGTGCGTGTGTGTGTGTCGTTAGGTGGGGGGGGTCAGTTCGTGATTCATGTTTCTATTGTTTTTTAATTACAAAATTGGTATCCGTAATGTGGACCACCGACAATGACGATTTCCCTATATCTCCTTTTTGGGGATAAAGTTCTTATAATTGTTGAAAACAGTCCAAACATCAATCGTGAACGGACCCTCACCGCCCTAACCTCCCACGATACGTCATCGCCGTCGTTTCATGGGTTGTTTTTAAGTTTCATATCCACTTAAACCTTTGACCCTAAGAACTGGATTGATTTTGATAAAGGTCAGTTGCCTCTTTCTGCCACTAGGGGGCACTTATCTCTAAAATCATAGTTTGCGGGCCATAATTTCTCAACCGTTGGTCCGTTTTTGTCCATATTTTGTGCATATGACTCGAATCTTAGAGATCTATCTTGAATATTATATTTTATTACAATAAGGCAGTATTTCACTCACTAGGGGGCGCTATTTATACATAAAATTACGTCACATTTAATTAAATTCTTGTCTAACGCAAAGCCTCAAAGGATAAGGGTTAAGGATCATACCTCAAAAAATTTACATTTTAGCTTCTCTATAGCCAATCTTTACATCTTAATGAACCATTTTGACAAGTTACGCCTTTTGATATTTTATTTCTGCATATTTCCTTTTCGATTTTTCATTATACTCTGAAGGATGAGGTCATCTTCGCCACAGCAAACGATCAACATGTAAACTTCTCCAGGCTCACCAAATGAAGGGAGGAAATGTTGGGGAGTGGAAATATGGAGAGTCTGATTTTATTTGCAAATGAGGGTACAAAACATTTCTTTGGCAAGCTCCTTCTTTTAAGATGGCCCCGACTGTCACTTCCAGTGTTTGGAAAGACATCAGCGGCTGCCAATTCAATTTCCTTCCTCTTTCAAACAAATGCTACTGGTTCAAGTGTTTGCTTCTAGCCAATATTGGAGAGTTTTTTTCCAATTGAGTTACTGCATTTTGTGTGCCGGAGGTTCACTGCTTTGTGTTTTAAATGCAACTACACCAATCAGCCATAACACTGACACCACCTGCCAAAAATTCTGTAGATCCCCTGCAATGAACTGTGTGTTCTGACACCTTTACATCAGAACCAGCACTGACTTTTTCAGCAATTGCCCTGCAGTTACTCTCTGTTGAATCAGATGAATTAATGAAATTGGTTAGCTTTTGATTCCCGCGTCCATCACTGAGCTTTGGGAGCCCATTGCACTGTAAGCGGCTCGCCACTTCACTTTTCTTAGACCACCACTGCGGACCAGGAACACCCAGCAAGACCTGCAGCTTTGGAGACTATCTGAACCAGTCGTAATGTGACCATCGTCAAGGTTTCTCAGATCCTTACACCTGCCTATTTTTCCTGGTTCCAACGCATCTATTTAATTTCATCATAAGGAGATTATCAATGTTATACTGACATCACTTCTCAGTGGTCATTATGTAATGGCCACTGAGTGAGAAAAAGTGCTTGTTCTCAGTCTGTGTGTGTGTGTGTGTGTGTGTGTGTGTGTGTGTGTGTGGTTGTGTGTGTGTGTGAGAGAGTGTGAGAGACTCATGGATGGTCTGCTGATTGTACAAGTTATGAGTCACCGTCGAATCTCAGTGGATGAATGAAACACGGGGCGATGGTGCTCAGGCATTCCTCGCCTCACCTTGAGCTCTTTGAAGCATTCGCATGAATTAGAAAAACATCTTATTGTCTTAATTTTGCCTTTACTTCCTGGAGGCATCTCTCTTCCCTCCTCCTCCTCCTCCTCCTCCTCCTCCGTCTTTTATCTCTCCCCGTCATCTGTCTGTTGTTTCCCTTGTTGGGTTGTGTCCTCCTCCTTTTTCTTCTACTTTTGCTGCTGTTTGTTTCCCCGTCTTTTGTTGTAACCCTAAAAACTTTTGTTGTGCCTCCTCCTTCCTTTATCTTCCACCGTCAATCCCCCCCCCCCCTCCTCCCTCCGCATCTCCTCTGTACAATAGACTCAGTAGGAGCATATGGCCGTCTGAGTCATGAGACGGGAGTGGGTTCCAGCGGTTTACATTGTCTTGAGATCCGAAGAACGTGTGTGTGTGTGTGTGTGTGTGTGTGTGTGTGTGTGTGTGTGTGTGTGTGTGTGTGTGTGTGTGTGTGTGTGTGTGTGTGTGTGTGTGTTTTTGTTGGTACAACTCTGCATAATCAAGTTATGTGTGTTTGTGTAACAACAGCATACTTTTACCATTCATGCATGTGCCTGCATGATGACAGCTCTGTGTGTGTGTGTGTGTTTTTGTTGGTACAAGTCTGCATAATCAAGATCTGTGTGTTTTAGTGTCTGTGATTGTGTGTGTCTGTGCCTGCATGATGACAGCTCGGTCTGTGTGTGTGTGTGTGTGTGTCTGCGTGTGTATTTCTGTGTGTGTGTGTGTGTGTTTTTGTTGGTACAAGTCTGCATAATCAAGATCTGTGTGTTTTAGTGTCTGTGATTGTGTGTGTCTGTGCCTGCATGATGACAGCTCTGTCTGTGTGTGTGTGTGTGTGTGTCTGCGTGTGTATTTCTGTGTGTGGGTATGTGTGTGTGTGTGTGTGTTTTTGTTGGTACAAGTCTGCATAATCAAGATCTGTGTGTTTTAGTGTCTGTGATTGTGTGTGTCTGTGCCTGCATGATGACAGCTCTGTCTGTGTGTATGTGTGTGTGTGTCTGCGTGTGTATTTGTGTGTGTGTATACTTCGATACATTTGTGTCTGGATTCATGTGGAATTAATTTTTCTCTGCTTCTTATATTCTGTAGTATGAAAAACGAATCGTATTATTATTATAAGATAATATATACCTTCACTATTCCCACCACAGGGAAATTTACAGCGTTACAGCAGCAGAAACAATATCAATGTACAATGTCAAAATAAGTAGGGACATAAAATAAATAAAATAAAACCCACTACACTATAGAGGAAGTGAAAAAGATGTGTCATGTACATGTTAATACTGCACATATATATATATATATATATATATATATATATATATATTTATTTACATTAACTAATGTCTCTTTTGGATGTTTGATTGCAGCCGCTGTGACCCTGAACAAGATAAACGGTTATGGATGATGATGATGATGATGATACTATATATTTTCTAGCGGATACACTGTTTTTCTTTTGGGATTTAATTTTATGGCAGCATTAAAATTATTTTTTTTATACAGATGTTTGGACATGTGTCTCAATAAGGCAGCTTTTTAAAAAAAGAAGAAAAGATTAACAAATTTTTTGACAAATTCTTGACAAACATTTGTCCGATTATGTCCAAATTGGTTCATATGAATCTGCACAGGGAGAAAAATCTTTAATGTATATTATTTTGCAATATAACGTCTTATTTGACTCACTAGGTGGATCTTCCTGTGGAAAGCAGTTTCTTGCATTGGTCCAATTGTGTCCATTTTTATAAAAATATATAAACGTGAATGATCTTAGTCATACTTATTCATTAATTATGTTCATATTTCAAGCACTAGAGTCCAAACAGTTCTTTGACCGTTGCTTCCCAACCATGCGTCCGATCCTGTCCAAATAGGCTCTTATGCGGGTTGACTGTAGCGTTGCTGTGTACGGCGTGTCCTGATGAAGACAGCAGGAGCAGAGAACTAACAATTATGAAGTGAATACTGACTGGCATGATGCAAACAGTCCCTACATCTGCCGCCTCTGGCTCTCCATGTTCCTCTAATACCTCAACCACTCATGAACATCCGCTCTCCAGCTCTCTCCTCTCCTCGTTCTGTCTTTGCCTTCATCTTCATCCACTTTACTTCTTCCCCACTTTTGTTGTCTTCGCCTCTCCCTTTTGTTCACAGAGCAGTCCACACTCCTCCGCTCTCGCCCCTGTACTTTTATGTCCCTGTCATATTGAGCCAGCCTCATCTTCAGTGTTTAAGGCGTCCATCATCACAGCCTGTCTTCTTTGATGCCGCCTCGTTCCTCGCTTAGGGGTAAACCCTTGTGACAGAGTAAAGCCGCCTGGACGGACAAAGTGGAAACTGGCACCAAGGAGGGATTTTAAGTTGTTACAGGAAAACTGTCTTGTGTTTTGACATATGGAGGATCATACTTATTGTTTAGCACTTGAAAAAGAAATGGACCGCCAAACCTCAACATGGAGACTCGTGAACTGTTTAGACGCAAAGGAGGTCCGTGCAGTCGGCATGGGGGATTCGGCTTGAATTGCGAACGACTGCCGCACAGGGAAGGAAGCTGGCGGCTTCTGCCGCGACTTTCAGAGCGCCTCAACCCCTCATCTCCTCCCACGTAGCGATCACTGTAGAACCAGGAGCCATCCGTTGCCCGCCAAGTTCGAACTGGGCTTATCTCAGAAGTTAAGCTTTTAATGATTCCAGAGTGAGTCTTGAAGGTCACTGTTTTTAACGTCGAGGTTTAGAGGGAAACTGCTGAGTTTGCTCAGTCTACTCGGATTCATACATACAGTGTTGTTTATTCAAGATGACAGTATTAAAAATGAAAAGAAAACACTGTCGTTTCTGGCAGCCAATCGGTAAAACAATCAAAAACAATGAAAAAGAAAGCAAAAGACACGGAAACCAGCGCCTTACTGCACAAAATCATGAATCAAACCAGAAACCAAAGAAGCCCCCAGCGAGTTAAACAGTCCACTTTAATATTTAATGAAGTCAAGTACAATAAACAGACTTAAAAAAAGTGAACAAAATCTCAACTGGACGATTCTTAAACAAACAAGAACAATGGGCTTATTACAAAAACACACTATGTGCCTCAGACACTGAAACAGAACCGCATCAAACGGGCCAATTCAGAAAAAGAACATAGAAAACGGGCCTTGACTACAACGTTAACCACTTTTGACACAACAGGACGCAAACACGGACAGCAGTCAGCGTCACAGCCGTCTGAGAGTGGACGCATTTATCCCCTCGGGGCTGATTGGTCCTGGAAGGAGATTGGCCGCTTCCGAGGAGGCCAGACTTAACCCGTGTGGGATTCCCCGACGTCGTCTGTGTTATCATGATATGAGGCGGTGCCCGCGGAATCCCTCGGGAGGAATGGGTGGAGCTGGTGCCGGCAGTTAACAGACTTCAAAGCAAAAAGGAAAGGGACAATCTGGGGGCGAAAAAAGGTGAAAAACAGGGTATTTCGTAAAAATAGGGAGTGAAAAGTGACTAAAATGTGACTCATAAGAATCAAATATGATATTTACAAGGCCGATCTCTTCTAGTCGATTCATATGCACCAAATTTTGGGCTAAATCGGACCAACTGTTCAGAAATTATGGCATGAAAACGTTTGCAGTTAAAGCTCCCCAGTGTCATAAATATACAACCGACCTTTCCCAAAGTCAATCCAGTTCTTCCTCTCATAAAGGTCTATGTGGGTATATCTCTGAAAATGTTTTTCCCAGTTATCACGTATAGAAAACGGGTCTACGGCGGAAGCAATGACTACTCCTTAATGCTCCTTGCTATTGTGGGGATGTACTTAATTGCGGCTCACTGTTATTTTTCTGTTTTGTGTTCGGGCTGTGGACTATATTTAGTTTTGCCTTTTCTCCACAGAAAAAGCCTCTCTCAGCCATCATTAAAGAAGTGTGCGAGGGGTAAGATTATACATTATTTTCTGCCCTTTGGATTTGAAAGTAGCTCTCCACCTCTCTGCCCATCTCTTCATCTCCACGTTTAAATCCCATTTGCTGTATTTAAAAAAAAATTTTTTTCTTTTTTCTTTTCTGTCCCATTTAGGTGGTCTTTGGGGAACCATGAAAACTTTGCTCTGCAGATTGCTGATGCGACAAATTTCTACATCACAGAGAAGGTTTGGTTAACTCCAGGCAGACAGTGTTCCAGACAAAAGCTGTGTCTCTCATTCTCACTAACTGGTGCTTTTATTTTGGTAAATCATTGCAGAATCGCAATGACATTAAAAATGGCTCGATTCTGCGCTTGACCACGTCCCCCGTAAGTTACTCCTACCACTCTATTATGAATGCACGGAGGAAAACATAGTTTGTTATGTATGAATGTATGAGTGTCTTTTGTGCCCTCTACATCACCATCCTCCTCCTCTTCCTCCTCTTTTGGTCCACTCCAGTACCAGACTGCAGTGCATCTGCATGAGCGGATCCAGTCGTCCAGCATGGACGCCAAGCTTGAGGCTCTAAAGGACCTTGCTAATGCATCGCGTGACATCACCTTCGCCCAGGAGTTCATCAACCTGGATGGCATCTCTCTCCTCACGCAGATGGTGGAGAGCGGGACTGAGTGAGTTGATCACTCTCCATCTCTGGTTGAGTTTTATCCGTCGCTGCTGTGATGTCTTCCTCTCAAACGGTTTCTCTTTATGCAGTGGATTTGATTGGGAGAGTTTCAGAGATGCTCAGTAATAAGGTTGATGAGAATCGAGGGGTCGTTGGAGTTGCACTGTGCATTCTGATTGGTTGAAATGAAAGAAGCTGGAGAAAACATTCATCTCACATCTGTAGGTTTGTGTTAGGTGTTAGTGCAGACGGTTTTTATCACAGGAACTAGTTGAAGTTCATCATAATTTAGGAAAAGGGCTGCAATTCGCAGCCTTTACGCCAAATCCAGACTGCAAAGCCTTTTGGCCTAACGTGGAAAAAAAGAAATATTAAGTCCCCTTATGTTGAAGGCAGAACATAGAACATTATCTCATACATCGCATGGATGTCATGCAAAGTCATTATCTTTCAAAACTCTCTCATGGATCATTTTCCTATTTCATACCCAGACCTTTGTCCGAGGAAGAAGTGGATTGATTTTATGAAAAGGTCCGTTACATGTTTTCGTCACTTAGGGGGAGCTTTATCTCCAAAGGTTTTCCAGCCATAATTTCTCAACCATTGGTCCGATGTGGTCCAGATTTAGTGCCTCGACTTGAACAGATTCTTCATGTATACGTCATGATTTGCTCTAATAGTTTATATTTTACACACTAAGGGGAGCTTCTTACAAAGAAATACTATTTTTCACCATAGCTTTCTAACCATGAATCCAATTTGGTCCAAATGTATCTCCTGTGGGACGCCTCACGGAGATCTATCTTGTGTTTTCTTTAACCATTACTTCCCAAACATAAGTCTTAACATGTCCAAATCAACTTGAGGATATCTATCTTCTATATCATTAAACCATAATGGTTCACATTTTACTCTTTAGGGGGACCTTTTTTTGGAAAACAGTTTCTAATCTGTTACTCCCCAACCATAAATCCAAATTTAAGTTCAAATTTACTGAGCTTAGAAAAACTGGTTAACTGTGTTTATCTTCATTATTGAGTCAATATGGGATCTGATCTTCTAGCAGACTGCTGACTTCATTGAAATAGTTAGATTGAGTCTAAATAGGCTGTTTGTAATTATTTAAGAGTCACATTTAATCTGAGGAATTCCATCAGGGGGGTCGCTGGTACAACGCAGGGGACCGGGGGCTTTTCATGGGGAGTTACGGACCGTATTTGAGACAATTTTTATTTTAAATCTTGCATTCACTAATAAGGAGATTGCGTTTCCCGTCCGTCATTTGAGGAGGAGTATGCAGCTTTAGCAATAATTAGTAGCCATAGCAACATTTACTATAAATACAATACGTTTGTTCTCACTAATACTGTGTGCAGTAAATTAATGAGAAGTCCTCCAGTGTTGGGTAGCTGTCTCACTTGACCAATCAGAGAAATCTCTCTGCCTACAGTTAGTTTCTCTGCGGTTGCACTTTTTAGTCTTTGAAGACGTGTGCAGCTGAGTCCGCTGAGTCCGCGCCGCAGCAACAGGGAATATCCTCATCCATGTCCAGCGCCATAATGGAGCCATCAAGGTGTCGCCCATGTGTGAGAAGAGCTCCTGCTTTTTGGTCCCTGACTGAAATATTACCCCACACACACAGCTGAGACGAGCTTTATACACCACTCTTGATCTGATCCGTGGATCCAAGAACTCAGCGTGCTGACGGCCCTAGAGCCCGCCCTCGACTGGAGGTTAAAGAGAGGACATTTTTTGTTTTTGCTGAGGTGGAATTTCTCAGGCGTGATGGGACTGATGTGTGTGTGTGTGTGTGTGTGTGTGTGTGTGTGTGTGTGTGTGTGTGTGTGTGTGTGTGTGTGTGTGTGTGTGTGTGTGTGTGTGTGTAGGTATGTGTGTGTGCTCAGGCCAGTGTAAAAACCAGAGGAGGGTTGCACTCACACAAACAGACATATGGTAGAAACAGGCAGTGAGGGCAGAAGCAGCCAGCCGGGACGCTCTTGTTTTCTGCCTCATGCATCTCTCATTATTCTTTCTTTTTTAGCCCGAGAGGGGAAAAAAATAGGTAGAAGATTTGTTTGCTTGCATCAGGAGTTTGCTGAGACACTGTCATGTTGTATCTGCATGCTCACACAAGGTCACATAACACGGGTTCACTCCTCTGATTGTGCATAAAGGATCACAGCTTCACTGATTTTAACGGGAAATCAGTGAAGCTGTTTCTATAGATTTAAATGAACTGAGCAAATATTTGACACGGTTTGATCTGACTGCGCCGTCAATGTTGACCCCTCTCTTCTCCTGGCTCTTTCAGTAAGCGCTACGTGGATTACCATCACATCAGTTATTCACGACTGGAGAGTTTAAAAGCATAATATGTAAGTGAACGAGAGAGGGAGAGAGAGAGAGAGAGAGTTGGCTTGCTGCATTTCCATTTTAACAGAAAGAGCCTTTGAAGCACAGACAGAAGATCCACATCTGACACACACACACACACTCGTTAACGTACTCGCCGGCCATCGTGGTGAATTAAATCGTCTAAGAGGCTCGGTGCTGGGGGGCAGAGCAGCGTTGTGATCTAATGCTCTCTTTCTAGAAATGGGTTGTATTCATGTGGAAATCAGTAGGAGAGGATGGCTGCTGCAGCAGACTCAGGCTCCACAGGAATAAAAGGCTGACGTCGCCCTCTACTGGCTGAAACGTGGCACAGCGGAGGTGCTTTAACCCAACAGGTGTTCCAGAATGTGCAGTGCAATTTCACCCAGCTGGATGAAGGGAAGAAGTTCTTTTAAACGTTGTTTTAATGCAGGAGTTTAAAGAACACTTTCCCTATAACCTCTGATGACAACTAGAGATGCAGATGGTTTCATTTGTTCCGTTGTTGAGATGTGACTATAGTGTATTTTGGTGGAAATCACATGTAAGTGTCTTATCTATTGGCTGATTGGCATTTTTATTGGGATTACCTGCTACTGAAACAGTTCATGTGGACTGTGCTAATGCTGAGTAGACAAAAAATTATGTAAACCACATTATGCATTTAGCTTATTGGAAAAATGTGCTTTAGTTATTAACTGTTTGTAGTAACTAAATCAAACAAGAAGGCTTCAAATGGCTTAATAAAGCAGTTGTTTTCATGTTTTTCCCCTAGTATATGCACAATATCCTACTGGTGTAGCCTAAATATGATTCAACCCTTTAATGATATTGGCACCAGCTTCTGGCAGCGTTCCTGAGGAATTTTAGCTCTAGTTCTGTAATATTCCCGGGTTTTCAAGCTGCAACCACCTACTCTTGAATATACATTGTTTTGTTATTTCCTTTTCCTCTCCAGTATAAAGCGTTGAAGGAACGAGGCACGACAGTAAACTAGGTTTAGGAAAATTCATGTAGATTCCTCAAATAAGGTCAGTTATATAGAGTATATATAGAGTTATTCCAGCCTTTAAATCTACTGACAAATCGAACAAACTCTCTGAGTATCTCTCAAATGCTCTGTAGTCACTTGTCTCCTATGCCTTCCACTTCAGTGTCTCTGTTCACCCCACTGAGCCCCCAGCTCCACCCCCAAAGGAACGTCAAAGAAAGTCATGTAACTCGGGCCCCCAGCTCCACCATAGAGGAACAAAGGCAGCTATAACCACATTGCTATGTCACTACTCCAAATGGCTTATTATTATTTTATTTTGTTTCATTTTAAATGCTGAGAAACCCGTAATGTCCCTAAAATATAATGACCTCAAAGTTATGTCACAACCTACCTCTGTATAAAACTTAATGCAAATGCATCCTATAGTTTTTTCTGTAATTTTGTTAACAATCAAACAAACTAGGGTGAAATCCTTCCTCGGCGGAGGTAGTAATAAGTTGGACTGGACCAGAAGCACAGATGCTCTTTACAAGAAAACTCCGAGCCGACGGTATTTTCTCAGGAGACTCGGATCCTTCAATGTGTGCAGAACAATTTTCCAGATGTCGTATCACTCAGTGGAGGGCAGCATCATCTTCTTGCTGTAGTGCTTTGGGGCAACGGGGTGAAGGCAGCTGATGCCAACAGACTCAATAAGCTCATCAGGAGAGCGGGTTCTGTCCTGGGAATGGAACTGGAGTCGTTGGTGGGAGTACCAGAGGCGAGGATACTGGTGAAACTCATCAGTAGTCTGGATAACATCTCTCTCCCACTGGAATCCTATCAGAGCACCTTCAGTGGTGGACTGAGACCACCAGGGAGCACCACAGAACGCTGCAGGAAGTCTTTTTTCCTACCAACAGCCATTAAACTGTAACTCCTCCCCCTTCTGCAGGAAGGTCAGCTGAGACACCGAACACTAATACCAATACAATAATAAAACCAGTATAATGGGCAATGTCGCGTCTTAGCATAATTATACATATTAATATATGTATACTTTTATTTTTTTTTAGTAATATTATAACAATATTGCATTTATTATCATTTCCAATATTTCCTCACTATATTATCGTGTGCAATATTACTTTTATTACTTCACAGTGTCGTTATCCTGTGCGGTAGTCATTATCATGCTGTTATTTACTTCTTATTATAAACTTAATTTTTACATTCTCACTTATATTTGGATTCTATTTTCTTGACTATTTTATTACTGTAATTGAGGAGAAATCTGTGGCACAAGAATCCGCCATAATTCTTTAGGCTTTATAAGCAAAGTTAACGTTAGAAGGTTGGTGACAGACTTTTACCAACATACGATCTTATGTAAGATCCTGTTAAGGGACAATTTTGAGACGGCAGGAGTCTGTAAACGTCGCAGGTTGTGCAATAAATGTGAAGAACTCCTTTCTAATTTGTTGTATCGAGCCATTTAAAGTGTTCATGTGTGATTTAGCAAACAGCTGATGAATTGTCTATTCTGCTTCCAGCCGTGTTTCCGCTCAGAATCACGCTGATGCAGTTCATCTTCACCGTCCTCGGGTGACGCCGCCTTCACAGGGACTGTTTTTAGTAGATAGAGCAGCCAATAAAAATGCTAAACAGCCAACAACAAGAACATAATTCATCTAGTCTTATTTCATATCTCTGTTAGTTCAGTGGTTCTTCAGTGTGTCGTTAAATCTCTCTGCTGCACATCCTAATACGGTCGTTCATGCCGTTGAATTGAAAAGCTGCGGCTGTTAAAGTCTGGATAAAGCACAAGCGAGAAGATAAAGGTGAAGGTTACGTCGACATGACATGACATTTTAATGCCTGTTTGCCAATGTCAAAAACCTTTTTGGTGACGCGTATCAGATTGCATTGCTTGAAGTCTTTCTGTGTGTGGTTCCCTGCTCTCAGTGCTCTGTGGTGTTCAGACTCAAAAGTTTTGCTTCCATGTTTTCCATCTCTGACACCAAAGTTTCTCGAATCTTTGCAGGCGCTATCAGAAACTACAGAAGATAATGAAGCCCTGGTAAGCCCCTCCCCTTTCCCCCAGGCCGGGTAACGTCATTGGCTCTGTGCTCTTCCTAACCCGCTGACTGAGTCTGCATGATTAAGACTCTGTTCCCAATGCCTTATGGGAAATTATATCTGTTTATAACACACTCGCCTACAGGCTTCCCCTTGTTTCAGTGCACTTTCAGTTTTTTTGCATGACTTCCTAATTCTTCAAAGCAGACAACAAAAGAAATAAAGTTCTGTCTCTGAAAACCTAATAAGATTCATAATGGGAATTAAATTGACTACATACTACAGCATCTTGTTTTATTTATATCCCCTGAAAAGTCGGGGATATATTGGATCGTTTTGCCGCTAAGTCCGCCGCAGATTCTTCCTGTCAACGCTGTAACTCAAGAACTATTCAGTGTATCATTTTCATACTTCTTACCCACATAGAACTTAATGTGAGGAAGAACTGGAGTAATTTTGGGAAAAGTCAGTTATATATTAGTTTAATAATTCATGTTTTACTCACTAGGGGAGCTTTTTTTTTTTTTTTTTAATAAAAATTTCTTGAAAGGTCAGTTGTAAATTTCCGGCGCTAGTGGGAATTTTATCTCCAAAAAGTTCATTCGGGCCATCATTTCTCAACTGTTGGTCCAATTAAGTCCGCATTTTGTGCATATGAATCGACTCGTGGAGATCTATCTGGTAAATATCATACTTTACTCCAGTAGTTCATATTTTACGCATTAGGGGGAGTTTAAAAAAACAACAACAAAAAAAAGACACTTTGCCGGACAGAACTCAAAAACTATTTCATGGATAATTTTTAAACTTGATTCCTACATAGACCTTAGTGTGAGGAAGAACTGGATTGATTTTGGGAAAGGTGGGCTGTATATTTCTGAAACTAGGGGGAGCTTCATCTCCAAAAGTTTTCGGGCCATAATTTCTCAACTTTTGATCCGATTTAGTCAAAATCTATTAGTTATAGTTTTATTATTATGGTTAATATTTTACTCACTGGGGGGAACTTTTTGAAAAACTATGTTCTTCAGAAAAAAACTTCCCATTTCATTTGAGGGGTTCAATCAAGAGTATTGCTTGTACAGTGCAGGGAATGGGGGAATTTTTGGGGTCATACCCTTGCTGTCGGGGAGTACAGCCTGGTTCACTTTACACAAGTCAGTTCTCCTTACCCTGAATCAGGTCTTGGTGTTTTCTCCAAAAAGAAAGAACACCAAGCTGCTCAGTTTAAAGACTTCCTGTGAACCGGCTACACTTTGTTTTCTAAAAGCGTCTGCCACCACACAATAATCTATCTTCTAATGTCTGTCCGCTCTGATTTCATGCTGCCTTTTGATGATAATTACAGTTTGAGGGTGGAAATAGCCCGTACCATCTGGAGATGCCTTTAGTCCCTCAGCTGTGGGTTACTAATTGGTCATGTGACTCTTCACTAATCACCTATGGTGCTGCAACGCTGACTCATCACACTCTCTGCAGGTCCGCTGTCTATGTAGGAAATCTTCACTGTTTTTCTCATTTATACGGTTCTTGTCACCACTCTTTCATGTCCAAAAGAATTCTGAATGAAAAATTTAAATCAATTCTGCAATTTTTTAAAACTGGCATCAACGGATCGTCATTTTTTCTCTATAGAAGTTTTAATGATTACTTGTTGCACCATGTTTGTTAGTAAATGTTTGTTAATAAATCTCCTTGAGAAAATACAACCAGGCCAGTATAAACAGGATAGGCTAGCATCTAGGAGTACATACGCCAAAGCCATCATCAGCCATAACATTAAAACTACCTGTTTAATGTTGCGTAGATCCTCTTTTTTCGCCACCAAAACATCTCTCTGATGTTCTGCCACCCTTTTATCAGAACCATAATGAACTTCTCTCAGTCCCAAATGTATCAATTAGTCTGGATTGAGAAGTTGGGGAACACGTTGTTATAATATTAGTTATAACTTTAACATTTGACCTGCTTTTAAGACACATCTTAAGTTGTGTTTTTAGGCTCTGGTTGTTTTTGTAGCAGGCTGGTCCTACATAGGGATATTTTAGAGGATTTTATTCTAACCTATTCTAACCTCATCTGTTGGTGGTTATAATATTATGGCTGATTAGCGTAAGATATTTAGACGTCCTAAATAGTAGACATTCAACATATTGTCTCTGAAAAGCACTACGTGCATCTGTAGCAGTTAGAATGCCTAAAAACGTTATTCCAGTTGACTTTTAATTTAATCTGGACTAAACTATAATTGTTGATTTATAACAAAAATAAGTTAATGAGTTAGATTTTTCTTCTTTTTTTTTTACAAGAGAATTTATGGATTATTTCCTGAGAAATAAAGTATAGGGAAAATGGGGGGAAAAAATCTCAAAATGTAAAAAAACAAGAAACAAAAAATCTGTCAATTCATCTTTTTGGATCTGAACCAAAATGAAACCTCCACAAACTTTAGTGTCACTCATTCGTTCTGTAATCCTGTTATAAACCAAAGAAAAGTAAATCAAATAAGTAACACCACCAGACTGGTGGTTAACTGATAAAAGCTTCAGTGCAGGCTGGTTCTGCAATGCCGATTGTAGCCAGTAGAGGTCTGTAGAGAGTCTTCAGTAAATTTATTGGTGACTCAATAACACTCCAAACTTTAAATCATAATCCCAAAATATGAGATTGAACTCATAAACTGTGTGTTACTATAAGTAATATGCAGCTTTAAGCCCATATACTTAAATTATGTTCAGATTTAAACATATATACTTGAACACGTTTCCTAAATCCCTCTGTAAGTGCTTCCTTCTTTCCACTAAACATCTTTTTAATGTCGCTAACCATCTTTTTAATGTCGCTCTGCTTTTGCTTTCAGCTTCTCCTGTCCACTTATTAACTTCTGCTGTCTGTGTGACTGCATGACTTCACTCTTTCTGTCTTTCTTTGATGGCGGCACGCTTCTTGTTAGATTTCAGGCCATCTTTGGCTTTGCAGCTGCTCACCGCTCCGAACCATCATTCCAGGACAAGTTTCCTATGGTGTGTGTGTGTGTTTGTTTATGTGTTGTCCTTTAGTTTTGGAGACCTGCTGTCCTTCACTCTGACGGCCTTCGTGGAGCTGATGGACCACGGCATCGTCTCCTGGGACACTTTCTCTGTAGCCTTCATCAAGAAGGTCAGCCAAGAAAATGTCTCATTAAGAGTGCAGGATTTAAGCCCCCCAATAACGACTCGGTGATTTTGTTGTGTATTTGCTACAAAAGGTCATGAAACCAGACATTGGCATTTCTTAATGTTGTAAAATAGTTTTGGGTGATCGTTTTATAATGGAAGCTACAATATAGTTGATGCAAAAATTGTCATGATTTTTCTACACCCATGATCTTTTATTCAAGTTGTTCACAAAAATGTAACTCAAGTTACAAAATTAAAAGAATAGAATAAAAATGTTCTCTTAAACATGTCTGCCACAATTATTGGAAATCCAATAATTACATTCACAGTGCTATATGTTATATTTTTAGGTTCACCTGTTTGAGTAGGAACTCTGAACAATGACTTCCTGTTTTACTGGGGTATAAATATGAGGGGACACAGGTCTAATTCCCTTTGACATTCCTCGCTCTGGAAATACCAGAGAACACAGCATGGATGGATGTCAACAGTTAGATCAAAAATTTAAAAGTTTAAAGAGACTTGAGATGTTACAGAAAAAACCGTCTGGAAGAGGATGTGTCGACAAACTGACCCAACACACTGTGAGGAGGATGGTTTGACTGTCATCTTCTGCCATGAACCTTAAAGTGGGCCGTGGTTGGATCTTAAGTTGTCAATGTTCAACAGTTCAGAGTTTCTACTCAAAAAGGTGACCCTAAAATATATTACATTTTAATCACATGATTTCCTAGTGGTGCCTACAATTGTGGCACTCATATTTTAGAGAAAATTAATTAAAGCATTTTATTTTTCAATTCTAATTTTTTTTCTGTTTGTTTGTTTTTTTTCAAATTTTAAATAAACGGTGAGATTTTTATGAATAATTTGAATGAAAGATTACGAATGTAGACATGAAAGACACTTTTTGCCTCGCTTTTTTAAGGGGAGGGTACTATAAATCATACATGTATATACAGGATATACTGATTTACCTCTGTAAAATGTAATGTTCCAGAGAAATTGGACAAATATGCTGCTGGAAATTGAGTTTATTCCCAATCAGTTTGAAGTATTATTCACTTTTATAGTACCTCAACCCTAAAAAAATGGAAGTTTTAATCATTTCTATTTTTCTATATCCTGGCATAATTGACACCTAAGATTTCGAAAGACGCTTCCTTTAATTATCCGCCTCTGGATTCATAAAATGTCACAACAACTTCTTCATAGTGCAGATTTGCAATTAAACTAAATTTATATTCCAAGATGTCAAAATTAAGTTTTTTGTAGCTACCATTATGGCATCACCTTAAAAAAACACAGTGTTCTCTGCAGGTTCCTTCATCCCTGCTGCTCCATTTGTTCTGCAGATTGCCAGCTACGTGAACAAGTCGGCCATGGACACGGCGGTGCTGCAGCGCTCTCTGGCCATCCTGGAGTCCATGGTGCTCAACAGCCAGGATCTCTACCACAAGGTGGCGCAAGAGATCACCATTGGGCAGCTCATCCCACATCTTCAGGGGTGAGTGGATTCAGCAGCTGGATTTGTGAAACTCAATTGATTTTTATTTGATTTTGTCACAAGCAGGCGTCTCTTAAATGATGATGGATGTGTTTCCAAGCGACACCGTTGTTCAGATAAAAATAATCTTTATTTATTTCATTGTTTTTCTCCCTATTTTTTTCCTACTAATCTTTATGCTGTTGCCGTTTTCTGATTCAAGGGCGGATCCGGACATTCAGACCTACACCATAGCTGTCATCAATGCGCTCTTCCTCAAAGCACCTGAGGAGAAGAGACAGGTGAGCCTTCAGCAGCACTGACAGCAGCATTTTTTTTTGTAATGTAACAGTGTTCATTTTCTGTGTCAGAAAATTGTCTTCAGTACATTATGAGGGTAGAACTTTAAGTGAAACAATCCCACAAACCCCTTCTTTCCCCTCTCACCCCCCTTCCTTTTTATTCCGTGCAGAGGTGACATTGTGTGCTCCGATTTCTGACATCCCATCTCTCTTCCTGCTCTCACCTGTGTCACGCCTGGCCCTGTGGTTAATCACGGTATCCCTGTATCAGCACCATGGGGTCCGGCAATATGCTGTGACATTAATAATGAATGCTGCCAACTGACAGCTTTTCACCTATTCAGCATTCCATGCTGAAGACGGGTTTTGCAGAAAGGAGCTGCACCAAACAGATCCTAGTGAACGCCGATGCTGCTTTTAGGCTCAAATCAGATCCTCCCCCTGATAGACAAACACTCACTAATTCACAAGGAGTCAGTAATGTGGTTTTTGCACTTTAGAGGTCAATGTAATACCCTACATATTTAGATATTTGTTTTTACATGTTTGAAAATGTACCTATTTACCCGTATATAGTATTATTCTTATATTCTTATTCATGTTTTTATTCATTCTATTTATCTCTATTTCATTCGTATACATCATCATGTTGGATTCTGTCAAACAGATTAATCACCAATGACCCGTTTTAGACCGTGTAAAGGGATAATCACACTCTTTTGGGTCTCATGTTGTACTTTGTGTTTGTGTGAAAAGACAGTCGACATTCTTTTTAACAGGCTTTTTTCACTGATTGTTTTTTTTTTGCAAACAAATTGACCTGCATTACTTGTAGATCACGTAGTCATATTAATATTATATCTTTATATCTTATTTTATTAGTGGTACAATAAAAAGACAAAGAGAAAGAAGCAAAACAAACCCCCGAAAAATAGAAATTGTTAATTAGATTAATTGTTAATGGAAAATACACGTACATTTAATATATAGGAGTAAAGTGCAGGAAATATAAAGAAAAGAGTCCGATCTCCGCAGGCATATATTAATAGGAATGAATGAATAAAATAGGAGTGAGAGAGGGGGAGCGTTGAGGATCACCATGGAAGCTTTCGTTCTGAACCCCGGCCCGGTCTCCCCTCACTCTTTTTTTCCCTCTCCTCCCTCCACAATCCGCCCCACAGACAGAAGTAGGACTTTAACCTCCTCTCAGGCTTCTCTTTTCCACTACATTCACTCACTCGCCTTCTCTGTCTCTCTGTTTCTGACTTTGTTTCCTCACTGCACACGACACGGTAGTTTGATGAGCACATTGTGGACATCCTAAATTGTCCCCTGACAGTAAGTGCACCCTTGTTCAGCCCGCTTTGTAGCTTGCACTATAGATGACATCAGCAAGTTCCCCTTTTTAAGATTTAAGTTCTTTTATTTTGGGATGGCTTCCTTCTTTTCACGGTCTGTCACTGCTTACTCTGCAGTTTGCCGTGCAACCTTTGTTTATTTTCCCCGCGTTCATGCCTCGCAATCCAATAAGAAAAATGTATTTACATTGTTTGCGGCCTGTTATCATCACTCTCTCCTTCTGCCCTTATTAAACGCTGTCTCTCTTTTCCGTTTCTCCCCCTACAGGAGATGGCCCATATTCTTGCCCAGAAACAACTGCGCTCCATCATTCTCAGCGTAAGTCTGCCTCCTGTCCTCCACGCGTCGCCCTCCGTCTCCCTGCTGCCTTCTGTCGGCCCGTCTCGACATCTGCTGGAGTTTGCACTCGTGCCGCAGACTGAGCTCCAAAAGGAAAAATTAAACTGTCACTTCTGCCTTTGCTTCCCGTCAGGGATTATTATCGACCGCATTCACTGAGTATCTCACACCTGCTCCCTCTTTCTCCCTCTCATCCTGGGTGGAGAATCTCTTTCTCCTTTCCTGTCTGCTCCTCTGTATTCACTCCCGAATCCTCCCGGTCTCCCTCCTGTTTCGCTCCTACACTTGTGTTGCATCTGTCTGACCTCAAACCCTTTGGTCCCTGCACATCTCACACCTCCGCTTCTCTCCCCCCCCCCACCCCCTTCTCCTCTGTTTGTCCTCCACACCATGTAGAATGTGATTCGGAGCCCCACACCCATCAATGATGAGATGGCCCACCAGCTGTACGTACTGCAGGTCCTCACCTTCAACCTGCTGGAGGACCGCATGATGACAAAGATGGATCCCCAGGACCAGGTGGGATACTGTGAATGATGGAGAGAGGAATAGTTGATGCATGGAGGGATAGAAAAAGGGTAGTTAGCAGAAAAGGAAAGGTTTTAACTTGTGGAAAGCAGTTAATTATAGTCTGGCTGAATCTTGTATTTCAGTAAATACAAGATTGTCACTGGATGTGAGCCCACCGAGACCCTCCATGACCCCTTGCACAAGGCCGATTATTGTTTTAAGGACACATGGGAAAGACAAAATAATCCCGAATCAGAATAACGTTCCACTCTCAAACTCACAGCTTGCAACCTTTTCAGGAAAAATTAGATCTTCAGCTCATGAAGTCATAGAGGAGTCCTGCATCAGGACGGTTGAGGATGTTACAGCTGAATCTTTTAGTCAGCAGGTCTGATCAGGTTTCTTCAAACCAGTTATTTTAGCTTGGCAAAGTAATAAAAACATAGTGAAAAAAACACGGCCGCTAGATTCCTGTGGACACAGCAAGACCCCAGAGAGCGGAGATGAGGCTCAGGCATTCTGAATGAGAAAACGAGTGAGAGGGAGAATATATACAGTAGATTGATGTGTTAAAAGGACTTTAATATTCTTCTCTGCATGTGCAGGCTCAGAGGGATATCATCTTTGAGCTACGGAGAATTGCATTCGACGTGGAGTGTGAGCCCAACAACAGTGGCAGCATAGAAAAACGCAAGTCCATGTACACCCGCGACTACAAGAAGCTGGGCTTTATTGTAAGTGTGGCTCTGTTTTCACAGTTTCTCATAAATGTACTCATTCTCTGGTCTGCTACTACATCTAAACACACAAGCACACAGACACACACACACACTCGCACACAGTTTCAGATTCAGATCCCTCACGGGGTAAATAAAAGTAGTAACACAATATTTTAAAATTGGAGTATATATATGAGTTCTGCTCCTGCAAAGAAAAAAAATGGCCCAGATGTTTAATATATCCTAAGGACTCTATTGTAACCCTGAGAAGTTTGGAATGTAACTGAGAAACCATTTCATGGATCTTTTTCAACTGTTATATCCCAATTGATCTTAGTGCGAGGAAGAACTGGATTCATTTTGGGAAAGTTTGGTTGTACATTTCCACGACTAGGGGGAGCTTTGTGTGGAAAAGTTCTTGGGCCATAATTTCTCAACCCTTGGTCCGATTTAGTCCAAATTTGGAATTCATTCATTCATTTGCAAATGAATCGTCTCGATGAGATCTATGTTGTACGTATGACATAAAATCGGTTTGTCATCAATTTTGGTTGTAAACATTTGATCCCTCTAATATGTGTCAGAAACAACATTGATAAGGTAGGATAATTGTTGGTCTTTATAAAGGTCTTTTTTCACACTAAAATTGTTCACATGGCTGAAAAACTATTGAAAAGGGGTGCATTGCTGAAAAAAGTTTGAGCTCCACTGATCTAAAGGACCTCAAAAGGAATTTGAAAGCACTGAAATAGCAAACTCAATGAAGACAGAATACATGTGTGTGAATGAAAGGGAGGCAGGAGGAGGTGAGGATGAAGGAGTAGAGCTGGAGAAGGTGAAGGAGATTAAAGACTTGGGGTCGACTGTTCAGAGGAACAGGGAGTTTAGAAAAGAGGTAAAGAAGGGAGTGCAGGCAGGGTGGAGTGGGTGGAGAAGAGTGTCAGGAGTTATCTGTGACAGAAGAGTAGCAGCAGGAATGAAGAGAAAGGTTCCCAGGATGCTGGGACCGCGCTACCAGCCAAAACATGTCGACCCTCTCCAATATTGTAACTTCTCAATGTATTTTTGTCTTCATGTATTCTGGATCTGCATCTGTTCTGGTTCGGCTCCTGATCTCAAGTATTATTAATATGATTGGTCATATTTTTTTTTTTCTCATGATGTTTTTGTGTATTAAGATCATATCAAAAAAACCAGCGTGGCATGCTGAAAGCCCAGAACGGTTTCTGACCTGTCTCTCCATCCACTCTCACACTGCAATGTGCTCCATAAAGATAAGGACTAATGGACTCCCCGGTGTCCACTAGTGTGGAGACAAACCCACCCCGAAATCCCCACTCATGTTTCTGAAGCTTCATGGGTTTGCAGAAAAAAAAAACAGACACAGATGAGCCATATTTATCTGATGGAACTCAACACTGGGCTTCGTTTGCTAACGCTGGAGTTTTTGTGAAAAGCGCACACGCCTGATCGTCTGCTTCTGTTTGAAAGCCATACGTCCGCTTCCAGTCAGGCAGAAGGACAAACGTGACGAGTCGGTTCTCAGCGCCCTCCGTTCCTCTTTCATCCCTCGCTCCTTCCGCTTCTTCCTCTAGCTTTTTTTTTTCCCTCTCCAGCATCCTGTCTCGCCCCTTAAACTGGAGAGGAGGGATGTGTTTTTTCACACGAGGCATCTGTGGATTTGATCATTAGTCGACTCAATTCACGCAGGACCTGCGAGCAATTAGCTCCGGCAGGCTGTGACAGCAGAGGCGGCGACATTTAGATGTCGTATGAGGAAGAAGTCTAGAGGCAGGGATTATTTGAGTTTGTTCCAAAGTTGTTGTTTACTTTAAGGAGCATTTACAGCAAAAACAAAATAGAATTATGTGGGCTTGATTGTCTTCAATACGTTTTTAGTATTCATTTGCTGCTTTAACGTCCTTGGCAGGTCATTTCACCAGGTTTTAAAAAACAGCCTGCTGAGATTTGAAATTGATGTGAAGATATTTCCTCTTACAAAATAAAAATCACGCTTCTCCAAACTTTCCCTGAAATAAGAAAAATGGCGTTTTCTTAAAGCACAAAGGAGCATTTGACCCACAGAAAACTCACCAAATATCTAAAGGCACGGATTCTATCCGAAGATAATCCAACACACTGAATAATATGTTGGCTTTTTCACAACCTGCTTTGAGTTCAAGAGCATTTTGACATCCTCAGAGTCGAGTGCTAAAAAGGATGAACTGCAAGCCGAATAAAAGAAGCATATCTTAAATGTATTTAAATAAAATCTTAAAGCATATCTGAGAATCACTCTGTAGGATGGAGTTTTACCCGGACCGAAAACAAGATCTATGACAGCAAGGGTGCAACCACAAAAAGCCCCCACTCTTAGAAACAATCTCCCTGATTGAATTCTTCAAATTAAATGTGCAGTTCTGTCAGCTTTTCCATTGAAAAACAATTCTCCCTAATAAGTAAAACATGATATTTACAAGATTTACATAAAATGAATGAATGAATGAATGTCCAGAGCAAGCTGAGGCAGAGACGCTCCTCCTTTCTCCGTCTAGTGCTGGTGTGAATTATGCAAATAATCTGACTTTTTTGACTCTCATTTCAAAATACCTGCAGGTGAAGGTCTTCATCATGGCGTTGTTTGATTTCACTGTTTGTTAATGAAAGATGGATGGAAATACCAAGTCTCTAGCTCTCTCTCTCGCTCTCTCTCTCGCTCTCTCTCTCGCTCTCTCTCTTTCTCCACCAAGCATATTGGTAGGAGCGGGCCTGTGTAAACTTTAATTCAATTAAAGTTTGAAAATATATTTAGTTCATTTTGAGACTGTGGCAGGGCCGCCTCACCTCGATGAATTATTACGAAATCCTTCTATTGAAGAGATTTGCCCCAACACTGCAGGCTGTGGGCGACTTTACTGGTGTTGCTCAAACCACAGGACAGGAAGCTGCTTCTACTGTTTGGACCCCTGATGTGACCGCCCGGCTGCTGTCCTCAAAGCACAGAAGCCGTAAAAGAGATTTTGTCTCACGTCTCCATATCTCTTCCTCCCAGAACCACGTGAACCCGGCGGTGGATTTCACCCAGATTCCACCTGGCATGCTGGCGCTGGACAACATGTTGTATTTCGCCAGACACATCCAGGACGCCTACGTCAGGGTGAGCACGCTCCGACACGGTCACATGCAGACTTTCATAGTTCCTGAGTAATAAATAATATGTTTATTTTTACAATCATTTTGTAAATGAGGTAACTTAATATGTCTGGGTAATATATGAAGGTAAACTTTCAGAGGGTGTCTCTTTATCCACCGGTGTGATGATAAGAGTTTGTGGTCATTCAAGGTGGTTTGAACAGTTTAATGGCAGCTGTCAATCACTCAATTCTAATAGAAAAAGGGGTTTAACTAATAGAGCGATTTAATCACCACATCAAGAGATGAGAAAAATAGATTTAGTCTTACTACTTGTTTATCCTTTACTCTTCATACGACACATTGTACACAATCTATGGGATTATAAAAGAAAAAAGCCTTATTGATAAGTTGGTAAAAACTTAAATCCTTAAATCCTAACATTTAGATTAGATATTTGATATATTTCTTTCCCATCCTCACACACATCTATATTTACACATGTAACACTATTCTATACACACTATAGAATAATAAATTATAAATGAAATCACTCAATGTCATTTTTACAATGAATTCTGTGTAAGGTCTATCATCGTTGTTACTGTGTTTTGACAAACGGACGATCGTACTTATTATTATTATTATCCATCAGCCGTCATCAATCAGTGGTCATTAATGTTAACCAGAGGGCAATCACTGACTTATAATGGTGAGCGATGGGCGTTGCATGAAGCTCCGCCTGCTGCGCCGCACTTCCAGTGTCCGTACGCCTGAATGAGGCCCCAGAGGATAAAAACAAATCTTCCAATATCTCAAATGAAGCTGTCACAGTTACAAAGATCAGGCCCCTAATGGTCTCATTTTTGCTGCACCGCCCATCATCCATTCTTTTTAAATATTATTTATGAATTTCAAGTGGACTGTTTAAAAGGTTGGATGAGGTCAAATGGTGACAAAGCTTTACAACATCTCGTTTCTGAGACCAGTGGGAAAAGGCCTTGATATATATATATATGTGTGTGTATGTATAAAAATAATATACTTATGTGTATACGTTGTTAGAGTGTTAAACAGGAACTGATCCAGGTAAATGATAAAGGTATTTTATTCCCGTCCTTGACTCGGCGCTGCTGTGCCTGAAGTAAAACTAGCGGCTTAGTTTTTTTTCTGCGATTTCAACCAATCAACTGCCAGAGCACCCGGCATTCACCTGGAGTTTTCTACTCTGCAGCCGAGAGCATCCGAGTGATCTCCCCTGTTTTGAAGATTTATTATATATATTTCTACAAAGCTTTGTGCGTCTGGCAGATCCACATGTTGGGTTTAATATATTAAGGCCTGTGCAACAATGAGCCAACCAGATGTGAGACCTGATGCTGTTTCTGATCCGGCTTACTCGTAGATTGTCCTGGAGAACAGCAGTCGAGAAGACAAACACGAGTGTCCGTTTGGCCGCAGCAGCATCGAGCTGACCAAGATGCTGTGCGAGATTCTGAAAGTGGGCGAGCTCCGTAAGTCTGCGTCCACGCACGCACTCCAGTTACTCTTCGTCTCACTTCACTTTGCTCACAATATCTCCACAATCAGGTCGATACAGTCGACGGCAGCAAATAGAATAGCTCAGCTGCCGCCTCGTGGCACACAACCACAAAGTCCATAGATTCCCTCCCTGTTAAAATGAAAGCAGCCATTTTGCTCAGTAATTAGGACGATATGGCTTCATTATTTAGTGATGCACCTAACCCCCATCAGGACCCTTTTAGCCTAATGTACGGCCTCTGGGAGGTACACTGTGCTGGAAAAGAGCTGCTGTGCACACATTCACTCCAAATTGATGTGCCCTTTTCATTTGTCTTTGCTTGTTTAAATGGATGAGTTGGTCTCAGTTCTGCTCCAGACTGACCCCCGCTGATCCCCGCGGGGAAGGAGGCGGCATTTACCTCCGTTTTAAACTGATGTGCCCTTTTCATCCTTTTTTCTTTTTTCTTTTTCTTTTTCCAACACAGGATTTAGATTTGGCTGCAATGCAGGGGTTTTTCTCTTGTGGGTGTAATTTGGAGGGAGGATGTCAGACTTTTGGTGGAAAGAATGATCGCAGACTCGCGTATCTCGGAGAAATTTAAAACCAAAGTCACTTTATTGCTCATTTTTATTCTACATACATTACTTTTATATTTTTCACTCAAATTGATTTGTGTCTATATTTCAATACAAAATAAAAGGATATGGAAATAATACATAATAATAATAATAATAATTTCTAAACTTTTATACGCCATAGCAATTTTTTTAATGCATCGATTAACCATTACATTATAACCACTCACAGCTGAGGTCAGTTTTGTACTGACAGAAAAACCAAGTTTAATCAGTTAAACTGGGGATCAGTTTTGTGGAGAATGAAAGTAATTATTATTAGTATTATTATTATTATTTACCTTTTTTGAGACATGCATTCAGACCAGAGTCTTATTTTCAGAGACGCCCTGGTTACATATAATAATTTGGAGAAAAAAAAAATAGAATAAGGGAAAAAGCGATAAAAACATCCGCTATAAATAATGTTCTGGCTACGAATAATAATCTAATAACATAAAACAAAAGATTTAAGAAACATCTGCCAACAAAACCAGTATATCAAATACTTAATGGTATAAAACATTTGCGATCCTCTACATCAAACTCATGTTATAATCTTTGAATATGCCCAAGGAGAAGAGTGAACTTATTTTGGAGTTTGTCCCCGGCTCTAGACACCACATAAGAGCCACTGTGGCACAAGTTACTGGAAAGTTAACTTTGTCTGTGACAGATAAATGTCAGAACACACATTGCATCACGGAACCGTTTTGGAGGTATAAAAGAGGACCCAGACAATATTATTCAGGTGGTTTTAATGTTATGGCTGATCAGTTAATGTTCTTCTCTCTTCTACATTCTTTCTCATTGCAGTGATTTCTTGTCGCTGTCTTCTCTTTCTCATAAGTTTGTCTACACCAACTTGTGCATGTGGTGTTTAGTTCTGAGCGGTGTGGCTCAGGGCTACATTTTCATACCCGACGTGTCATTAGTCTCTGCTCCACTTGCTCCGCCGCACATGCCCTTTTGATCTTGTCTCTCTGAGAACTGAAATTGCCTCCCCTGTAGTAGTCTGCCCCCCCACCATCCCCCGCCCACAGAAGAATCTCTTTGACCTCTTTATACAAAATGCAGATTAAGCACTTAGTCATGTCCCAAGGCGTCTTCATCTCTCAGGCCTCTCTAAGAATGTAGCAGAATGTAGCTAATCCCAAAGATGAATCCAGGCTTTTATCATGAATGAGACATCATTTTTGAGAGACCGTCTCGTTTAACGAGCAGGATTATTTTGTAACTTACTCAAAAGACATGAAATTAAAATGCATCCAGGCCTACAGCATCCAATGATAAACTTAGTATTTTCAACCTGTTTCCAGTAGTGATTTTATCTGATTATGCTACTGGTATTTTATGGCGTCCACATCCCTTCCCTGCAAAACTGAATGCTGTTGACCTTGACCTTGATTCTTTTTTAAGGCTGTTTTATTGCCATTGGTTGTTTATTGTCGTAGCTCCTGAGGGGTTTAGCCTGGAAAACTGAACCTACCATTAATATTGTGTTTGTGTGTGTGTGTGTGTGTGTGTGTGTGTGTGTGTGTGTGTGTGTGTGTGTGTGTGTGTGTGTGTGTGTGTGTGTGTGTGTGTGTGTGTGTGTGTGTGTGTGTACAAAAAGAAAAATACCTAAAACCCTCCTGAATTATTGGAACCATTTAAGAAAAATTAGCATTTATTCCAGTAACATCATAAATAGAAAAATTACATTCTTAACATGAAACACTTTTTTTTTCTTCTGTAAAACGTGTGTTCCACAATTATTGGCTCTCCTAGGAAATCCTGTGATTGAAAGGTAAATGAAGCACATTTCCAGACCTGTTTTATATTTTTGGTTCACTTGTTGAAGTAGGATCTCTCAGTCGGTGAACAATCACTTCCTGTTTTACTGGAATAAAAGTTTTAGAGCTGCATAAATACAAGAAAATCTCTCAACAAAAAATTATAAACCAAAAATTGGTTGTGGACACTTAATTAGATTTTCTGCTGTTAAACGATAATTAAGAGTTTAAAAGAGGCTGGGTGTTAAAAATCATTCTTGAAGAGGACGTATTTGCAAACTTACACCACACGCTGTGCATTACAGTGTGTGGTGTAAGTTACAGCTAGAGGTCAGTTGAATCTTGCGGTCATAAAGTCTCCCTAACCACCATCAGATAGCACCTACAGTTTGCCAAACGCCATCGGGACATTCAATTTAACAAGGTCATAGGTCAGATGCTAGGCGGAAATAAAGGCCTTCTGCCAACAAACATCTAAAATGGGTGTGACATGAAAAGAAAGCAAGAAAAGTGTCTCATAACCACTGTGAAGTCCGGTGGTGGATAGCTCATGCTTTGGGACTGTTTTTCTTTCAAGGGCCTTAACCATCTTATTCCTGTGCCTCTGTCAGGAGCCAACTAGACTCTGGTTGAACCTTCCAGCAGGACAATGATGCTGTATAACCTTGTAGGGAATGAGCTCTATGAGACACTCCCTGCTGCCATATTAACGGCACATGATTCTCTTATAAACAGGCCATCTGTGAGCACGCTTGTGAAAAATAGGTATGAATCGGCAATAAAATAAAACCTGTACCTTGCTTGGAATAAGTAGGGACACAAGGGAAAATACTACATTTTTGATATATTCACATTCACTTTGTCTTGAATCCTAATGCTCCCATCCATCTTCGTCAAAATTCCAGTAAATATTTTCACATGCCCGCAAACCACACAGCTTCACAGGCTTCCCTTCTTTATGGAAGGAACGGAAGTCTATCTTTGTCTTTTGCAGGAAATGTATTTTCACACACACACACACACACGCACACACACACCATCAGCACTGTGCATATTAATGCACACTTATGAATATACGAGTACACTTATGAATATGTGAGTACACTTATGAATATATGAGTACACTTATGAATATATGATTACACTTATGAATATATGAGTAGGATGAATGCAACATGGACCAGACAGGTGTTGCAAAAACGAAGCAGGTGACGGCTTCTCATTAGAAAAAGTGTGTGTGTGTGTGTTTTTGTGTAATGTAGGGTTGGGAGTTTTCCCTGACGAAAGCATAGGGAGGAGAGAGTCTCAGCGGTACACTGACTGTCACCATTCAGCTGACCTTTCAGCAGAGACACAATGAAATACCTGACGGTAATGAGGATGTTGGAGGCCGTCTGTGTCTCCGTAACGTTTCATCAATTTTGATAGTGTGGTATTTGTGTCGGAATAAGAATGGAACCTGCGATGCATCACTTCAACTAACTTGAAGTATTTGACATTTCATCACGTAATTTTTTTCCTAACTTAAGAGGAACCATAAAATAATGTTTTGCAAGTAAAGCACTGCTCAAAGGATGCATTTGACACTCGTACAATCAACCAAGTGACTTCTCTATTTTAATTATTAAAGCATTACCATCGGGTTAATATGTGTGAACTTTGTTTGGAAATCTGGACAGAGGCGGTCTTTTGGACTGGTCATAGTGGGAAAAGGTGTTTCTAATAACATCAACAAAGTCTGAGTTATAATATAGATATCGTGACCAAGAACATTCCATTATATTTCCGATACGTCTGGGATATTATGGAATTGTCTTCGCATCCGCTGCAGATTCTTCATGTCAACATGATTACTTAAAAAAACAAAAAATGTCATGGGTCATTTCCAAATTTTATACCCACATGGAATTTAGAGCAAGGAAGAACTGGATTGATTTGGGGGAAATGTAATTTTCATATTTCTTTTTCTCTTTGAATAGAATACAATAGAATATTAACCATTAGATATGAAATGTACAGGATGGATCTCCTCGAGTCATTGATATGCACCAAATTTGGACCAAATTAAACCAATAGTTGAGATAAAATTTTTCCGATAACCTTTCGAGATAAAGCTTCCCCTAGTGGCAGATATATCTAGCTGATGTTTCACGAAATCAATCCAGTTCTTCATCGCACTGACGTCGATAATAATGATAATACCTTATACGGCCCTTTTCAAGATACCCAAAGACGCTTTACAGTGTATAATCTGAATGGAGAAGCGGCGAACACAAGACGCCAGCGTCTTCTCCACATACGTACATGTAATGATATTCTTTCGTTACACAGAAAGACGGACAACAAATTCACACTCACATTAACTCCTGTCGGCAATTTAAGGGTCGCGGCCACTAATTCAACTATATTGCATGTTTTTGGACTGTGGGAGGAAGCCAGAGTTCCCGGAGAGAACCCACGCAGACACAGGGAGAACATGCAAACTCCGCACAGAAAGGCCGGTGGAGGTGGATTCGAACCCACTACCTTCTTTCTGTGAGTCAGCAGCGCTAACCACTTCGCCATCGTGCTGCCAAAACTCTGTATGATCAAAATATGAAATATTAGAGTACAATATGAGTTACATCTCCCCCAGATGAACTATTGAGCACCAAGTTTGGACAAAATCGGAGCAACGGTTGAGAAATTATTGCCCAAAAACCAGCATTTTAGTGAGAGGGCTCCCCTAGGTGAAGGAAATATTCAGCGACCTTTCCCAAAATAAATCCAGTTCTTGCTCACAACTAAGGTCTTTGTGGTGATGATGATGATCCATGAAAATGTTTTTGACCTTTCGCGTTAACAGGAAGGATCTGCAGCGGAAACTGACATAGCGGCAGCAGCGATGACGATTCCATAACATCGTCAACTTTTGAGGAATATAATTACTCAAATACCTGCAAAGCCCCTGACATTAATATTTAATCCTACCTTTTAAATCTCTGAAAGACTAAGCGGGTTAGAATTGTAAATATTGTGCTTGTGTTACTCAGGAAACATGGGAATAATCGTAAGCCTGTGTTGCAGGATATGCAAAGCATGCCAGAGGATGTAGCTGCTCTAGGTATTGACAATCTTTGTGTTTGCTGAGTGCAGAAAGAAACTGTGATGCAAAGATGACACTTAATTAAAGCAGATCCGATCACAGGCTCTCTGTAATTCTCTATCAAAGCGCCATTGTTGTCTTTCAGTTTCTGTGAAAACATTCCCAAACCCCTGGATGATTAATGGTGATGGCTGTGATGTCTTCGCGACTCATTCGCTGTGTCTGTGTGAAATGCCACTATGGCTCGGATTGAGGCCAAACAGTCTCCTCTTGTTTTCCTCATGAGGAGGAGGCAAAGAGAGATTTTGGATTTGCTTGTTGCTAGATCAACGACTCCGTCGAGTTCTCACGCTTAATTCTGTCTTTAAGGATCTGCGTTTTTTCCCTCCTTGAGGATCTAAAGAGCATCTCAGACTTGCATTGTTTCTCATGCTCCAATTCCATTTTTATCCCGAGAAAAGACCCAAACACAGAATAAAAGATCATCTTAACAATTTTTGAATTCATAACTTAGACTCTTGAGACTCTTTGACTCTTGTCTCACTGCCCGCTCATATTACGGGATTTTCTTCCAGTCAAATTTTGAAGTTACAACTATTCTGGTTAGAGATGTTTTTATTCCTTTAAGTTTGTTGTTGAGATATTTTATTTATATACATACGTGTTGTGGGGCTTGTTTGGATGGTTCAGCTGTAACTGCTGAAAGATTCTACATAACTCATGCCCAATCCAAACGTCGCTCGGCCCTCTCTCACCTTCTTTCATTATTTCTGTTTGTAGCTCTTGTAAAAAGTTGTTGTACCTCTTCACATGCTAAAAGATTGATTATCCCACTATGTTTTCTGCTGTAGTACAGGCCTTAATGGAAACTCCATCACTGAGGCAGCAAGCCGTGACTTTCCCGACTCTCCTATTTAAGCTGGCCCCGTGGAATATTTATGAAGTTATTTAGAAAAGGGCCAGCCATGGTGAGTAATGGCCCTGGTTTGTGATTCACTGTGTGGCAAGTAGAGGCAGGTCATAGCATGTCGACACACACACACACACACACACACACACGCACACACACACACACACACACACACACACACACACACACACACACACACAGATACAGACTCCACAGTGACTTGTTTTCCTTATATTTGTATCTTTCGTCAGGGAACCATGAGAAAAAATCCGAACAGTAGGCCATATTCAGCACCATAGACAGCTCCATTCTACATCACATGGGTTCCATCAACACTAAGTTTTATATCAGACTTATTTTATATTCCCAATATTCTATGTCATGTGGAATATTGGATTAATTATCCCTCCAAGTGTATTTCATATTCATATTCCTTAAAAGTTGAGGATATTATAGGATAGTCATTGCTGCTGCATCCAAAGATCCTTTATGTTAGGATCAAATGACTCAAAAACTATTTCATGGATCATCTACAAATTTTATAACCCAATAGACCTTAGTGTGAGGAAGAACTGGATACACGTGTTATTTGTATATTTCCATCACTAGGGGGAGCTTTGTCTCTAAAATTACAGTTTTTTTGGCCATAATTTCTGAGCTGCTGGTCCGATTTAGTGAAAATATGGTGCATATCAATCAACCCTATCTTTTAAATATAATTTTGTCATGCTATTTCATATATGACTCACTAGGGCGAGCTTTTTTACGAAAAACACTGTTTTTTGGAGATAACGTTTAATTTGGGGCGTTAAATCAAGGGGATTGTTTGTACGGCACATGGGATTAGGGGATTTTCGGCGATATACCCTTGAAGTCGGGTGTGACAGCATGGGCCTAGTTATTTTTGGATTTTATTTCTGTTTTTGTTGCTTATTAATGAAAATTCCATCAAATCGTCGTCATTATGATAGAAAGCAGTTTCTTAGGGAAAATCAGAAAGGCTCTCAGCAGAGCGCTGCAGTTATTGTGTTTACATGAAGGATCTGCGGCGGTCGCACCCGCAACGACGATTCTATAATATGTATGATGTACGCTGGAGAATCTCAAGTGGTGTTTGTCCAGTGGGTTTTTGAAACACTTCTGTCACCTCGCAGCAAACCTTTTATACTGGACATCAAAGTGCTAAGAATCTCACTTCGGTGATTCCTCTCCGCAGCATCTCAGATATATTTATATCCCAAAGAAGTTGGGGACGGGTCTGTTGCCTGTGTCTGCCACTAGGTGGAGCTTTATCTCCAAAGGTTTTCAGGCCATAACTTCTGATTTAGTCTAAATTTGGTGCATTTGAATCGATTCAAGGACATCAATCTTGTCTGCAACCGCTCATCCTGATCAGGGTCGCGGTGGAACCTATGCCAGCTGACATTGGGCAAGACTACATTGGATGAGACACCAGTTCACCACATGGCCAACACATGGAGAGGGCCAATCATCCTTAGGTGAAATGATGACTCTAAAATGATTACTGGAGTAAATGGGAGCTTTACATAGGTCATATTTTGCTCACTAGGGAGAGCTTTTTACAAAAGACAACAGTTTTTTGGACATAACTTCCTAACAGTTGGTCCGGTTTAGTCCAAATTTTGTGGCTATTAGTCGACTGGAGGACCTCTAATCTTGTGTATTTCATATTTTAGTCACTGGGGTGGGTTTTTCATATCTAACCTCACATTTCATTTGAACAGTTCAGTCGGGGGGGGATTGCTTGCACATCGCAGGGGATATTTGTTTTGGGGGGAATATACCATTGGTGTCGGGGTTGAAAGTGTAGTCATCATTTTTTAATGTTTTTTTATTTTCAACTACCCAAAAAAAGATGTCGAAACATTTTATATAATCTCATACCTCAGTTTTGTATGTTTACCACCTTTCATTTATAGCAAGTTTTTTACACACGTGACATTGAAAATGCACAGAGTTAAATAAGTAGAGGTATGTAGAGGTAAATAAAAGCCCTTTGAAGGATATGTGTAAAAGTTTACAATAAAGATGAATAATGAAGTAAAGTGCAGATATGTGAAAACTCCACTTAACAAAGTATCGGTACTTAGTTACTCTCGACTTCTCCGGTGCGTCCTGTAACCCTTAAATCCAATGCGTTGTAATCAAAAATATATGAGTCCTGTTTTGCATATTTAAATTATTGAAAGAGATTAACTTGACATGAAAGCACATCTCAGCGTTTTCCTGCGGATGTATGGTTTACATTTAGAAATATCAAAATAACTGCATGTAAAAACTGATTCTCCCGATTCCAGCAGGCCAGAAAGCAAAAATGATCTTAAAAAGATTTGTTTGCTTTAATAAATGACGTGCGCAGCTTATTTTAAGCGAGGGGATAAAGCCTCATACGGCGTGGTTAGGATGCCGGCCATGTTTTGCATTTGTGTACCCGCTGCTCTGACATCTGCTCGCAGAAACGGCGACCGGACTGGAAACGTGGCGCTGACGTCGTCACACTCTCACTCTCCCTGTCACAGTTGGACATCAGGGCTGGCTGGTATTGAAATTAGAGTGAGGATGACACTTTGTGATGTGCCTTCATCCTGTGTAATAGATGCAAGATCATTTTTGTGCACAAACACACACAAACACACACACACACACAAACTTTTAACAAACCGGATCTGTGCGGCGGCCCGTTGAGTAATTATCTCCTGCCTGATGCCAACGAGCCCTCAGATCAGTCACGTCAGAGGGACTTTGATAAGAGAGAGACAGGCAGCAGCTGTCCCTCGCTCAGTCACGCTTCACTTCAGAGAGACCACAGTGACCTCTGACCTTAGCCAAGCCTCACATATCCCAGGAGATGGAATGGGTGGGAAATGAGAAGACAACTCCGGACATTCTCTGTCTTGTCTCGCCATCCCGATGATACCGTGTGATGTTGGAAGAATGCCCGTTCAGACCCGTCCCATTTAGTCCCCAGCCAAAGAACTCCTCGCTGCCAGCTGGGCTTACGATGCCTTCATTCATGTCATTCTGACTGTAATTATCTCATGTAAGGACGAGATGGAAAACCTTCTCTCGCTCTTTAGTGACATGTCAGAGTCATTATATCATCAAAAAAGGGATATTAAGGAGTTGTCATCGCCGTCGCAGGGCTTCTCCTTTTAACGCGGTTACTCAAAAACTGTTTCATGGATCAATTTCAACTTTTTATATCTACATAGACCTTTGTGTGAGGAAGAACTTGTTTGATTTTGGCTAGGATCGATTGTATATGTCCGACACTAGGGGGAGCTTCATCTCAACATTTTGGGGACATAATTTTGCAAACGTTGCTCCGATTTAGTTCTACTGTGGTGCATATGAATCAACTCAATGATGTCTATCTTGTATATGTATACATGTATATATATCATTAATTTTACTCTAATAATACGTATTTTACCCACCTGGTGGAGCTTTTTTATGAAAAACGCAGGTTTTCGGTGATAAACCCTTGCTGTCAAGGATGCAGTTGTTATTTATTTAAAAAAAAAAATCTAATAAAAGTATTTGTTTCGCCTACTGATTTCTATTATTGCTAAAATTTCTATTATATATGAGAAGATTTGGGAAAAAAGCTTTTTTTTTATTTTTTATTTACCTTTAACTTCAATTCAGGTCTATAGCGAATGAAAACATTTGGATGAGGCTCTTCAAATTGATGACTCAAAGTTGTTTGAGCCAGAGTTGACAGATGAAGAGCTACCCAAACTGGAAAGAAGAGACACCGAAGAGGGACAGGACGGTGAACCCCAGGAGGTTCACCGTCTCACAGGAGGATTTGTGATGTCTTCAGGGATGTCTTGGTATATTTCCCTCTGATCAGCAGGACGGTGCCGGAGAAAGTCTTCAGAATAGTCGTTGTAGAAGTCATTGGCAAAACTAATGCTTTCAGAGGATTTACTTTGACATTAGAATTATTTTATAGCTTATTTCATACCAAAGCTCAGTTTTGGACCGAGTACAGCCTGAACCCCTCTTCTGTTTGAAACCCCCCCCCCCGACAATTTGATGGGAGCTATGCTGGGAGCAATAGTTATGCAATCCCAATAACACGACTTTGCACTCACTCAGTGCCATTTTTATTCAGGCAGAGAATTTTTAGTGCATTTGTGCAGCGATGAGAAAGATCGAATCATGACATTTTAGCTAGCAGGAAACTAGCTGGGTGAAAAAATGAGGCAAAAGATAATCTTACTGTCTAAATCCATGATTGTTGATTCAAATTATTCACAAATAGTTTTCTTTAAAACATGTGTGCCACAATTTTCCGCCCTGCATTTAATATTTTGCTCCGCCCACTTTTGCCACAGTAATAGCCCTGAGTCTCCTTCTGTAGTCTGGGATGAGCTTTGAGAACACATGGAGAAGATCTGAAATCATTCCTCCGTACAGAGACTCTCCAAACCCATCAGGTTCTGAAGTCCATGCTTGTGGACTCTCCTTTGCAGCACATCCCACAGATGTTCTGTGGGGTTCAGGTCAGGTGACTGGGATGGTCATGACAGAACCTTTATTCTGTGACCTCTGAACCATTCTTGGGTTGATGTTGAGGTGATCTTCAGATCATTGTCCTGCTGGAAGGTCCAACCACGACCCACTTTTAGGTTCCTGACAGAGACTTGTAGGTCTTCATCCAGTATCTGCTGGTGTTTGATGGAGTCCATGGAACCATGTCTTTGAAAAAAAACAGCCTCAAAGCATCAGAGATCCACCACCAGACTTCACTGTGGGTCTGAGGTACTTTTCTGGATGGTTTTCTTTAATTGTACACCACACCTATCTTAGATGTTTATTGCCAAAAATCTCTACTTTGGTCTCATCTGACCTCTGACCTTGTTCCACTGAAAGTCCCTATGGTGTTTGTCAAACTGTAGGAGCGTTAGCTTGTGTGTGGACGACAGCAGAGGATTTTTTTTACTTGCTACCCTCCCAAACAGCTGGTGTTGGTGTCGGCGTCATCTGATGGAGGTTAGGGAGACTTTCTGACCCCAAGATTCAACTAACCTATGACCTCTCTAGCTGTAATCCTCGGAGAGTCTTAAGCCAGTCGAACCATCCTCCTCACAGTGTTTGGGGTCAGTTTGTAGACATGTCCACTTCCATGCTGATTTATAACATCTCCAATGTATTTATATTCATAATTATTGATTTCATTGTTGAGACTGACATTCTTAACTGTTGAGATATTTTCTTGTCTTCATTGCCAGATTTGTGCAGCTCTACAACTTTTCTTTGCTCCTCATTGCTGTGTTCTCTGGTCTTTCCCATCGCGAAGAACCTCAGAGAGAATCAGGCCTGTGTCACCTAAAATATTTATACCCCAGTCAAACACGAAGTGTTTCATCACCTCTTCCGAATTCCGATTCAAATAGCTGACCATAAACATATAAAATAGGAATTTTCAAAGTGGTGGCTATAGTAGTGGCACACACATTTTAGAGAAAAAAAGTGTTTTTTTATTTTAAAACTTGAATAAAAGGTTAGATATTTGTTAATAATTTGAACTAAAGATCATGGGTATTGACAGCAAAGACCTTTTTTTTTTAAAGGTGACAGTATTTCTGGCAGTCACTGTATATGCTGCTTTTTAACACCTCAATGAAATAATGTATCATTTGTCATTTGTCCATTGGATTTTGGACGGAGAAATGGCTCTTAATGTACTAAAGTCAGCCTAGAAACCATAGCCTATTAAAGATGTCCCTGATTATATTTAGATTTTTTTCAGAAATTCAACTAGTACAGCACAAATTGCGTTTCCATCTCAGGTGGTCAGCTGAAATGCAGAGCAGCTGCACTCAGTTAAATAATTTCCCCGGTCTGGATGAATTATTCACTGATCCATTTGGGTGAGTTTGCAATGTGACTCTTTCTATAATGTAGAACGCTGTTTGTGAACTATTTTAAGCATCAACACACTATACTGCTTTCTCTTTTTTCTTTTTTTGCCTTGTCACTGTGTGGTTTTGATTCTGCTGAGCCCTGCAGGAGGTAATCAAACGGTCTGCGACTCTGCTCGCCTCGTGAAACCTCAGGATGTAGACATTTCTGCGGATCTCCCAAATGCACCTTGACGTTTAATTCCCCTCACCTGGCCATCTCCGGACTCTGTTGGTTCTATCAATAAACTGCCCATTTCGCTCAGAGGTCACTCCAAATGTCAATCCTCCCAGTTGCATTTAGCCGTCAGCCAAAACGGCCTATATATACTTTCTTATATTATACAAGAAATACTTATATTATATCCCGGAGAAGTCAGCAAAATTATGGAATGGTCATTGTGGCCGCAGATCCTTAGTGTCATCTCTTAAACTGTTTCATGAATCATTTTCAGATTTTTTTACCCACATAGACCTTAATGTGAGGAAGAACTGGAATGATTTTGGGAAAGGAGAGTTGCTTTTTCGGACACTAGGGGGAGTTTTATCTCCAAAAGTTTTCGGGCCAAAATTTCACACTGTTTTTCGATCGTACCCCCCTAATCATTGGTCCGATTTAGCCCAACTTTGCGGTATATCAATTAAATCCAGGAGATCTATCTTTTATATACAATATCTAATATATGTAATTCATATTTTAACCACTAGTGCACATTTTATTTGAGAAGGATTCTACAACGGAGGAGATTTGGGGCTTCAGGAACGACAGCGTAGTCATAGTGTAAAATGAACCTTTTTTCTTTTTAATGCCTCTTCACCCTCGCCTCCTGGGACTTTCCTATGTCACACTCCCTAAATCTTCCAGCTATTGCTCCAAATCAAGGCCGGGGTCGCTGTGCCCGTGGCCTGCAGGCATCACTCCTTATACTGTGAGGTTTCTATTGCTGCCCGCTCTGAAACTCTTGAAATGAAACAACTTCTGGCTCAGGGCCGCCACTTATCTCAGTAAGGCTATGTGACACAGACAAATGTACTTCACGGGGATGTCCAGTCTTGTTATTCCACTTCTTGGTTATATGGTTAGTACTCTTAGGAGCCCTGACAGTCGCTCTTTCCTCTCTTTCTTACATAAAACTCGCAAAAATAGTGGGGATTGGAATGTTTCAGTACCTCACTAATTAAGCGAAACAAACCACCTTCGCTCTTGGAAAATGAAAAAAACCTCAACCCGTTCTTTAAGAACAGTGTTAATAAGCGCCATTCGTCTCTTAAGAGAGAGTTAATGTATTATGACGAATTGAATATTTGATAGCAATTTTCTCATTGTTTTTTATAAATAACCTATAAACGCATCAGCTGTGTTCTCTGTATGTAACGTAGAATCAGGAAATGACATAAAGAGCATTGATCTGATAGGGACAGACTATATTTACTATATTTTACTAAAAACACTGTTTTCCGCTCATAGCTTCATGACAACTGGTCCAAATTTACCTCGTTTGATCCGCTTCACGGAGATCTAACTTGTATTTGTCAGATTTTACTGTAATTGTTAATTTTTCACTCCCTTTTTATTATTTGACTGTTACTTCCCAACCGTATGTCCGATTATGTCCAAATTTGTTCATATGAATCTACACAAGGAGATCTATCTTGTATATATATTATTTCACTGTAATAATTCATATTTTACTCATTAGGGGGAAAAACACATTTTCTGGACTGTAACTTCCCAACCATCCATTGAGTCTAAATGTGTCTGAATTTAGCTGATATGAATTGACACAAGGAAAACTCTCTTCTTTTATTTCTTAGCTCAGAGAAAAATTGTTAACTGGATTTAATGTAAATAGACTGAACTTATATTGCGCTTGTAAAGCGCTCTACAACACTACCCCATCATTCATTCACCAGTGGAACAGCTATTGGGGGACACCTGCGGCTCAGTATCTTCCTCAAGGACATTTCGACATATAGACCAGATTTATCTTCATTATTGAGCATATTGATCTTAGAGCAGACTGCTGACTTCATAGAAATAGTTAGGTTGGTCAATATGGACTGTTTGAAATTGATAATGAGACGTATTTAATCAGAGGAGTTCAGTCAGGAGGATAACACTGCAAAAACTCAAAATCTTATCAAGAGTATTTTTCTAATTTCTAGTCAAAATATCTTATCGCATCATATCTTATCTTATCTTAAGACACAACTGCTGAACAATTAACATTTGAATGAGATTACGGGACTTATTTTGAACATCTTGTTAGATCAAAGAATCTTAACAATATCAGAAATGATAAAAATTAGAATTATTAACTCACTAAAGGAGATATTTCATCTTCAAATGCTTTACAATCTTTCTGTAATCTTATTTCAAACTCATAACGGATATAAATGTAGAAGAGTGTCAGTGCTTAATAGAAAGAAACTTTACAAATCCTCACAGGGGAAATTTTTCAATGTGATTAAGACGAAGAAAACATTAGCAAAAATGCATATCTTACTTAAAATCAAAACAAAGAAAAGTGATATGGCGCAATCTTGCAAGTAAAGGCTGGTAAAATACATGTTTGTGTTTTAAACGGTGATTCTGAGAGAGAAAACTTCATAACATTAGTAAAATATAGTAAAAAATTGGCCTTTTTCTATTGGCAGAGTTTTTACTTATTACAAGCTTAAAAAAATGTATTAATTTCTTTTCTACTTCTTTTTAAGGGGGCATTTTATCCAGTGTGCTTGTACAACACATGGGATTGGCGGCTTTTCTGGGATATACCAGAAAGTGTATATATATATATGTATATATATATATATATATATATATATATATATATATATATATATATATATATATATATATATATATATATATATATATATATATATATATATATATATATATATATATATATATACCGGTGCAGTCGGGGAAGACAGCATAGGCCTTATTTTGTCATTTTGACTTTCTCGCACCTCCTATACACCTATATACCTTCCGCTGTGCATCTCGCTATTGTTTTATTGGATCCGTGTTTTCATTCAAACTTCTGCTCTATTCTCTCCTTCCCCTCTCAGCGAGTGAAAACTGCCACGACTTCCACCCCATGTTCTTCACCCACGATCGCTCCTTCGAGGAGTTCTTCTGCATCTGCATCCAGCTGCTCAACAAAACCTGGAAGGAGATGAGAGCCACTAGCGAAGACTTCAACAAGGTAGCTACACGTTTTATTTTACAGAGGTGACACGAGAGCCGTACCCGTGTTCCGGTGCTGCAGAGGTGCAGAGCTGTGACCAGGTTTTCAGAACGGAATGTTTCCCCATGGGAAATCTAACAGAATTAGGTCTATTGATGCCAGTGTTTGTTGTGTTTGTTTTGAGTTTGATTCATTTTTCAGCAAACAAATGGCGGCGGCAGAAGAAAAGAACTCTAATCAAAAAGTTTCCGCTGTTCAAATTGGCAGCAGCTTTGTCAAAGTCCCAGTTTTTCTGTTTAATCATCACAAGCTGATTTTGGGTTTCGGTTCACATCTTATCATGTCTTTGACTAATTATAAAAAAAAAGAAAAAGAAATCGACTGATGAAGACGAGAGATTTGGTTTGATTTAAGTCCATTTTGGGATTTAGGATTTAAGTCTATTTTGAAGAGTCTGTCTTTGCTGTCATTCGATACATTATCACCTCATTCAGCCTTGTTTGTTTGTAAAATAACACGGTTTGTTTGATCACTTATCATACAAGATATACACCGATCTGCCATAACATTATAACCACTGTCAGATGAAGGCAGCCTGGCACTGGGCTGCAAAAATGTAGCTTTCAAAAACTAGAAAGAATTAGTAAAATGGGCGTTATATTACTTTAAATAACAAAAACAGTCCGATTTGATTTGCAAATATGTTTTAATACAAAAAATAACACAGATATCTATAAAACTAGTGTGTCCAGACAAATAGCAAATACATTTGTCTTGATGAAAAGACACCTTGAAAAAAATGTTAGGTTGTATATCTTAAAAACATGTAATGCTACACTTAAAACAAGTACATCTGCATCAACATTAATAGAGTATATAAGAATTATCTTCTCAATATATAGGCCTAAGGATTTGAGCGATTTCTACCAAACAAAACTTTGATGGATAGGCAACTGTGTCAGAGCATCTCCAGAACTGTGTATATTGTCAGGACTTCCCAGTCTGCCGTAGTTACAGTCTACAATAGTGGTCTTAGGACGGACAACTGGTGACCTGGCAGACTGGGCGGTGTTGATCGATGTCTCACGTTGATGCTTGTTCTGATAGAGAGGTGTCAGAACACGCAGTGCTTCACAGATTTGCTTTGGTGGCAAAAGGGAGACGCTACACAATATGAGGCAGGTGGTTTTAATGTTATGGCAGATCGGGGTGTGTGATGCTTTGCTTTGAGAGAATTTACAGCGTCCTATGAAATGAAAAGCATTTAGATTCTGTTAGACGGTCTTGATACGATCATGAAATATGAGCTGAGGATTTAAGTATTTTTAAAGAATAAATGTCTTATTTTAAAGTGAGCTTGTGTCCTACTGATTTTCTGGTGTAGTTTTGTAACACAGCTCAGTCTTAATTACAGCAGAGTTGATCAAATTTCTAATGATGTCATGAGTCCCATAAAAACATGATGCTTCATTAAGGTCCTTTTTTTTTTTTTTTTAAGGCTTAAGGCGTTTCCCTCTTAAAGGCACAGATTTTCAGATTTACTGTTTGACGTTTTCCACATTTATATGACATGAAAAAATGAGCTGCCTTCATCGTCTGAGTCACCGAACCACTCGGTCTTCATTTGGACCTCATTTGAGTCTGGATGGAAGCAGAAGCGTCCTGTAAGCTGGCTAATGTGGAGCCCGTCCAGATGGTGATAGTAATGAGGTGTTTATGACAGATACTGTATGTTTTATATACGCTGTCGCAGTCAACAGATGCCATTTCTATTTGCACTACTTACGAAAGTTATTCCCTTAACAAACTGACACCAGTACCAAGTCATGGTTTGAATTGGAAATCATTGAAGAAAAAACGCTTTAAAATGCGGGGGAAACAAGATGCAAAGAATTCCTTTACTGTTTATACCCATGATCTTTACTTTAGATTATTCACAATTATCTAACCTTTTGTTCAAGCAACATAATAAAAAAAATATATTCTTTATATGAAACAAATATTTCTCTCTAAAACACGAATGAAAAAATTATTGGCATTTTATATTTTTTAAGTTTCCCCGTTTGAGTAGGAACTCTGAAGGGTTGAACAAGATCTTCCTGTTTGACTGGGGTATAAATATGAGGTGACACGGGCCTGATTCTCTCTGAGGTTCTTCACCATGATGAAGACCAGAGAACACAGCAATGAGGAGCAAAGAAAAGTTGTAGAGCTGCACAAATCTGACAATGGAGACAAGAAAATATCTCAGCAGTTCAAAATGTCCGTTTCAACAGTTAGATCAATAATGAAGAAGTTTAAAAGACTGGAGATTTTAAAAATCAGCCTGGAAGAGGACATGTCTGCAAATTGATTACACACACTTTGAGGATGATGGTTGAACTGGCGAAATACTGTCCAGGGATTACAGCTAGAGAGGTCAGAGGTCATTTTAATCTTGGGGTTAGAAAGTTTCACTAACCACCATCAGATGGCGCCGACACCAACACCAGCTGTTTGGGAGGGTAGCAAGAAAAAAGCCTCTGCTGTCATTCAAACATAAGCTAAAGCTCCTACAGTCTGACAAACATCACTGGGACCTTCACTGGAACAAGGTCAGAGGTCAGATGAGACCAAAGTAAAGCTTTTTGTGAAGGGGACTCGGGGCTGTTATAGTGGCTAAACAAAATATTAAATTCACGGTGTCATTAATAGTGGTACAGATGTTTAAGAGAAAGATATTTGTTTTATTTTAAGAATGTAATGTTCTTTTTCAGATTTTGTTACTTGAGTTACGGGTAGAGCTTTTGCCGGTCATTTTTAATTAAAGAGCTTGGGTATAGACAATAAAGACAATTTTTCTAATGGGTGCCAATCGTGTATATGCCGATGTATATTTACTGGGTTAGACTACAATTGAATTGGTTCATCTCAAGTCACGAGCCACTCCTCCCCTTTTCATTAGCACCCCAGAAATAAATCTCCAGGAGTGAATGTTTGGGAAGGAGGAGGTGGTTCATACGCGCTAATCATGTGACGCTGCAGTTGCATCATCCTTTGTCCTTCCTTTGCATGTTAAATGATGGCAGGCAGCAGGGTGGGCTTTATGAGCCGTTAGAAAAAGGGTCTGGCTCTCAGATGAGAGGCTGTGAGTGAAGTCTGGAAAAATGTATTTGTTGTTGAGTTTTGACGCTTCTTAGTGTTTTTTTTTAAGGAACGTATCAAGAGGAATAGCCGACAGTATTGTAGTCAATAAAAACCTAGCCCTCCTCTGGAGCTTCTGCTGAATAATAATAAATCAGAGTTTATATTCCATATTTACTAATGAATGAAAGAGTCCCGTTTGATTTAACTGGGATAGGATAGACGATGCTTCCCATCCTTCTCTCCTCTTCCCTCCTCCGCCATCCTCTCTCATCAAACAGCGCTTTGGGAGTTTGGTATTCCGCAGCAGCTTGTGATAGTAAGACTGTTGGGTCTCACGGGCTTCCTATCAGTTAAATGGTACATTTGGAAACCCTCCTCTCCCAGCCCCTAATGCTGGGTCTTAGTTTATATCCACTTTGAAGTTTGAAACGCTCTGGAGACATCATCCCCTCTGATATGTCTGAAAGTTCTCATCTAATTTCAACATAAAATACTGGGACCTTTATCCGTGACTGAGGAATTTCATGAAATGAAAAACACAGAGAGGTGAAAGATTTTGGACAAAACCCTACATTTGTAGTTTTATTTTTTTTTTCTTCAAGATCCATGATTTCCTACCAGAGACATGAATGAAAAGTGGAGGAGGGGGAAAATCTTGGATCCACTCTTCTGGGATTTGCACCAAAATTTTGGATACAATGAACATCCTCCTTCTAGAACAATAATTATATCCCAGAATAGTTGGGAATATTGGAATAATCATTGCGTCCTCGGATATTTCGTGTTATCCCGTTAACGCAGAATTTATTTCATGGATCATTTTGAATTTTTTTTCCTTAATAGATTTTATTGCAAGGAAGAACTGGACTGATTTTTGGAAAGGTCGGTTTTATATTTAGGATACTAGGCCGAGCTTTATCTTCAAACGTTTTCTAGCCATAATTTCCCAACCGTTAATCTGATTTAATCAAATCTTTTGCAAATGAATCGACTTAAGATTTATATCATATCTTACTCCAGTAATTCATATTTTATCCACTAGGGGAGCCCTTCTAGGAAAAAACACAGTTTTTTAGACATAAACTTAGACCTTACTAAAGGATAAAACCTTGCTGTCGGGAATGGTAGTGAAGTCCCTTCTAGGATGAGTGGAAGGATTCTTCTCACGGTGTCGACTTCAAAACACAGCCAGCGTACTTTAACATTACTGAGCTTGAGGAGTGCGATGACACTTTTTTCAGGTTTCAGGTTTTCACGGCGCTCTAACCGCTCGCTCTTTATGCCGGCCTTGGCATCTGCAACACACACACAAACACACACACAAACACACACAAAACAACTTAGAGGACTTTATGCTCATTTAAGACGAAGGCAGAGGGGCTTAAATGAGGTTTGGGGATGAGCCACAGTAGCATCGAAGACCTGCCCACATCATGTACACACACACACACTCCCAACAGACAAACTCCTTACGTTGTTGAAGCTTCTATACATTCTGTCTCTGCTTTTTTAATGAAGAGTTGTGCAATGTGCTTATAGAGAGCATGAAGTGTGTGGTGGCTTGTACATATGTAATATGTACAATACGTAATTTTTTTTTTCAACGGAGGCAAGTCTGATGCTCCCAGGGCACAGCACTGAACGTCAGGCAACCCGTTTCCCTGTTTCCATAGCAACCCCCGTCCAATTCCCACTGCCGCTCTGCTTCGCTAAGATGGAGCCGCGGCGCTGCCGCATGTGTACACATTTGTGTTGATGCGCGTCAGTGGTCGTGTGCGTCTGTGTCTGCTCTGTCGTCTCTTCATCCAAACATGTGTGCTGAGAGCTGCTTCTCCTCCACCCACGCCAGCGGAGAAGAAAACCCTCTCCATCTCTGCTCAGATGCCTGGAAAAAAAACAAAAAAACAAAATCTCACTGGTGTAGCAGCTTGTAGCCACTCACGCAACCCCTCCTCCCTCTTCTCCTCTCTCATCCCTCCCTCCCCCTCCTAAACCTCCCTCTCCCAGCACACACACTCACACACACACACACACACACACACACATCTATCATGTGATTCACTTTCAGCACCACCATTGGCGTCTCTGATAGTGGCGTGTGTCCAATCAGGGCTTAAGCCCAGAGATCAACATAAGCGAAGCAGTGCAGCCCGGCTGATGCTCTTAGAGTCACGGAGGGAGGGAGGAAGGCTGAGGCGTAGAGAAACATCATAGTAGAAGGACAGAGTTAAAGAAGGAAGGGGGAGAGTTTGTTGTTGTTGCTGCTTTATATATGAGGAATACGCTTAGGGAGAGGATGAAGCAGAGAAACTGAAGGAACGAGCAGACTAGACAAGGGAAAAGGGAAAAGGAGGAGCTGAGTTTGTTAGGCAAGTCTTCTCTTATTGTGGCTATCGCAAATCGTCCACAGTCCACCAGAGCTCTCTTCCGAGGAGTCATCTGTTTCCTTCCTCCATCCTTCCATCCATCCCTATCTCTCGCCAGGTGCTGAAAACTCATTCACTGGCAAAGCAGGAGGATTCAGCAGTCACTGTGGAGAGTATCACACCACACTTGGAAAGATGGAGGTGACATGTAAGTACCAGGAGTACAAATCAGGAGGAGCAGGAGAGAGCGGTTCTTAATGAGCATGGATGAATGGATCGGAGGAAGGTGTTAGCAGCATAGGAGTTAGGGGGAATTATTTGGGTTGTTGCCTGGCGGCAGAGATGGGGAGGAGGGCGGAGGATGGAGAAGAAAGGGCGAGGAGAGATGGAGAAGATGGGACAGGGGCAAGAGTGAAGAGGAGGGAGAGATGGGGCGGTGTGGATTCGGCGAGGCGTACGCAGGTTAGACGAGGACCCAGATCATCATCAACACTCTGCAACGTAAATTTTATCTGCTAGATTACAACTGCACACCGATATCTACACGTATGTGGGCTCACATCTGCTGTTTACCTAACCCCCCACCCACCCCCATACCCCAGACATCATCTGTATTCCAGTGTACTGTGTGTGTGTGACTCTGTGTATGTGTGTGTGATTGTTTGTGTGTGTGTAGTTGGGGGTTGGGCTTTGTCGTTGTGAATGGGATTACTCCACATCACCACCACCCACCATTTGTCACTAGAGGAATTGAATGCCCCTACTACTGATATCCTTCCCTCCACGCCGCCGCGCTCAGCCTTGGATGAGCTTAACCAGTGTTTTAGCCAGCGGGGTTTGACACAGGATTAGAGGGAGATCAGCCCCGGGCTGCAGAGCAGGAGGCTGTCAGATACTACCACAACCTCATTTCATTACTTCATGACTCTACACTGCACAATTGTATTGGCTTGCATTATTGTTTTAAACAATCAAGGAAGCAAATCTTTACCGAGGGGTAACGCAGTGACTTAAAATTTGTGCAAAAAGCAAAATATAGATTTGCTTTTTGTTATAGTACACTAAATGCACTAAAATCATAAGTGGATCTTTTTAAATTGAGAGGCTTGATTAAATGTCTGAATTGTCAGTTATTTCAATATTTTACATTAGGGAGAATGTGCTTATTGAAAGATTTTGGTGCGAAAGTTTATTCCGCTTCCTACGATCTGCCTCTTCAATAACGTCATAGGTGAATTTACAACGGCCAACAGAGGCAAACGCGCTGCACCTTAAGAAAACACTTGAAAATAGACAAAACACAAGCAAATCAAGAAAACACCTGCAAATAGACAAACACAAGCCAATCAAGAAAACACCTGTAAATGGAGAAACCCCTAAGAAATTGGAAATCACATGCAAATAGACAAAACACCTGCAAATTTTAAAAAAATATCTTCATTAATTTGACAACATTTGGAAATGCTGCATATATGAAGTAGTTCCAGAGGTAACTCAAAAGTGATGCAGCCCTAACTGGCTTCTTTTAATACTTTGAAATACAACAATACAACAAACACAAACAACTCTTTCATCATTTAATCTTGTGCTGTTTTGTTGGACGACCAGAATGAGTTGTTGACTTTCTCTTTGGTTTGGATGTGGATGTGAACAATTCCAGGCTTTCCCTCAGCTCTTTAATTTCGCTGCGTGAAGAGAGGAGGATGTCGAGTTTCGGGCTGATGATGGAGAGCATCATCATCATCATTCCGTGGTTTGTAGGTCATCCGTGGCTGAATCTTGTATTTTACGTGTGGCTGACTTGGCGTTGGAGCTGTTGCTTGCATCCATGTCGTTTTGCAGGACTTAGTGGTGGTCGATGAAAGCTTCCAGGTCCTCTAGATGCTCAAGATCGTGGAAACTCCTTGATCTGACACGTTGTTCTTAAATCAGTTTCTTTAGCTGTGAGACTCCAGCTTTGGTTTCCTTATTCTCTCTAGAACACCGTTGCTTGCTGTAGCTTTGGTTAGGGTGTGTGTTAGTAACGTTTTAAGTCTATTTGTGTTTTTCACAAAGTTGATTAAGGTGTTATTCTAAGTCACATGACCACACGACCCGGAAGTTAAGTGAAGTGTCAAAAATATGAGAGACAGGGTGGATGAAAACCACATATGAAAACTTTGTATAAATTGTCTGTTCTATTCTTCAAAAGAAGCGCTAACAAAGGACGTCCTTTTTAAACACTGCTGTTTTGTTTGTGTTGTTGCGTATTATTTTTTTTATGTGTATTGTGCTCTGGCATTTGCAGCACATTTACAAAACTGTGTGTATACTTTTTCAAGTTAAGATGTTTTCTTAACTTGATTGTGTTTTGTATTTATGAATGTGTTTTATTTTAAGTGGCAGCATGTTTGCGCCATTCGGACAACACATGAATTAGCTTAGCGTAGCATTAAAACATGCCACTGAAAACTTTTCCGAGTGTGAAAAGAATCCAGTTGTGTCTCGGTCAGAGCATGTTGTTATCAACTGGATAAAACTGTAGCACACATGATTTTAAGCAGGGGGTTTTAATGTTATGGCTGATCTACATATTTCCCAAGATATCAGACAATTTTGTTCATTCTTAATTACCACCCTCCTGCCATCCATTTTCTTCCGTTTAACCGGGGTCGGGTCCCGATGGCGGCAGGCTAAGAAGGGAATTTCCAAACATCCCTTTCCCAAGCATCACTCTCCAGCTCATCTGGGGGGGATCCTGAGGCGTTCCCAGGCCAGAAGAGATATAAAGTCGCATTAGCGGGTACTGGGTCTGCCCCAGGGTCTCCTCACAGTTGGACGTGCCTGAAATATCTCTCCAGAGGGAGGCGTCCTGGAGGCATCCTGATCAGATGCCCGAACCACCTCCCATGGCTCCTTTAGACACAAAGGAGCAGTGACTCTACTCTGAGTTCCCTCCAGATCTCTAAGCTCCATGCGTTATCTCTGAGGCGGAGTCTAGCCACCCTATGAAGGAAGCTCATCTCAGCCACTTGTATCCCTGACCTCATACTTACTGTCTCTACTAGGCTCATGACCACAGGTCAGGGTTGGAACGTAGATGGACTGCTAAATAGCGAGTTCTGCCTTACAACTCAGCTCTTTCTTCACCACAACAGACCGATACAACACCCCCCGGAACCGCCTGTCCATCTCCTGGTCCATTTTCCCATCACTCGAGTGGTGGAGGTTAGTTCCCACCCTGTTTGTTGAATTGATCCCTTAATTTAAATCCGCAGAGAACCAATGGCGTGTGTGTCTATCTAATTGCCCTTAAACAAGAGACTTTAACTCAGGTCACCACACAGTTTACAGCAGGCCAGTATGGATCTGGATATAAAAACTTTTTAATTTTTTGTTAGTGCCGTGCCATTTGTCTTCCAACCGTGGGTGGCACAGCAGAGAGTAGATAATCTTCTCTTACTCATCTGTGTTGAACAGCGACCCCGTGCAATGGTGGGTTATTCACATGACAGTCCTCCAAAGCCCTGGAAAAAGCACGCCGACTCTCTCGACCGTCGCATATTCCCTTTTATGTGACTGACAAAATATTTTCGACTGGCTGACCAGCTGCCACCCACTGTGCATCTGAGGTGGCTCACCGCAAACCAGTTAGGGACACTTAATGCAAATCCATGCAAACGGTTTGTGACCCTGCTCTTTAGCAGCGGGACAGCATCTCCGCTTCTCCTCCAGACAGTCATAACATGCTCGGTCAGTGACGAGTCAAGTGAATTGAAAGTGATTATGTAAGTGCAGGTAGCAAAGGTTTTGGAAGGATGCCATGTTTGGATTCCAGGAAGAAGCCTGGGACAGTTGGTGAAAGAGCCGCTCCGGCTGCCATATGCCGATAACTGTGACTGCTGCTGTCGTGCTTTGCATGAAAGGCTGCATCTATGACTCGGATCAAGACACAGCCAATCGGCCCTCCCCCCACTCCTCTCCTCTCCTGTATCGAGTCCTGCTATTTTCTTATTCCATACTGGTTTTGGTAACCTCTTTTAATGCTAATACCTCTTTCCCTGAATCCCTCAAAATTCTTTCTTTTTGCCTTTCTCTACCTCCTGTGTTCTCTCTTTTCCTCCCTCCCTCCCCCCGCCTCTATTGTTGAATTCAGACAGGCTATTTATATCTTTCTGCCTGGCTGCCTCACCTCCCACTCCTTTAACAAGATTTGCTGTATTGTTTTTGCACATGTGTGCACATATTCGGACAATGCCTCAACATGTGTTTGTTGGTGCATCGCAAGCCATTGTTGTTTGAGTGGCGATTTGGTATGTAGGGCTCTTTCAGGTTGAGTGTGTTTATTTTTACCCTTAGGCTTGTGGTTAGCAAGAACATATGGATGCTAAGCTTGACGCCTTTGCAGGGGCATGGTTCCTTTTTTCTGCATGAGTATTTCATGAGAGTGGGTGGCCATGGGCAGCCAGCTTACCAAAACTACCAAAGATAAGACGGGGGAGATCATCACTTATGATTGTCTTACCATCAGAGCTGCATGGGCGAAGATGTAATATAAAGCTAATATTTTATTTCGTCATCCATCTAAAATGATATTTTAGTTCTCTCATCTTTAAAAAATAACCCAGCTCTAGTTTTTTTTATCTTATTTTTGCATATTATATCCCCGAAGAGAATGGAGCATTATGGAATCCCAGAGTCTTGCCCTCAGGTCAAGCAGGACCCTTATATGTGTACAACATCAGGGCCAATCTACCAGGCCAGGCTCTCTTGCGTCCTTTTAGAAATATCCTTATATTATATACATGGTTGGAATATTTAAATTTCCCTATTATGGGGACTTTTTTCTTTTAACCAAAAATACTATTGACTTCACATTTAATTTTAGAGGTTCAATCAGGGGATTGTTGTACAACGCAGGGGATATGGGGACTTTTTGGTAATATACCCTTGCTATTTTGGATGACAATATTTGCCTAGTTTCTGTCATACACTTATGTACGTGGAACATTTTGTGCTCGGGCGTTCGCCCAGAATGCACTTAAGATTCCTTGAAGATAATGAAACGTTCCTGCATAGACTCTGGTGTGTGGGTGTGTCGCATTGTGAACGCACACTGTGATATGGCTGCTGAAGGTTTTATCATCAGTAGCACACAATAAACCAGCTTTCATGTATCATTGCATGAATCTGAGTTTGAGTTGAAGCAGTTCATCTCAGTTCCTGTCAGTGTGAGAGTGTGAGATATGTGATTTCTGTATGAGACGCTGTTTGTACATTTATCAATTCTCCTTGACAATACTGTTGTATGTACTGTGCACCAAATGCAGTAGCGGAGCATGGATTCAGGGGAGACTCTAAAACAACCAGTCAGATTAACTCAGACCCCCACCAAGAAAGCAACAATGCCTTCAAATGTATGCAGCACAATCAGGATTCAACAGGGTTTCCTCCCAGACTCCAACCAAGCTGCTGGACATAAACATACCTGCCCAAAGGCACACTGGCAGCAACAGATCACCGAATATGGACCTCATTCACACCGCAACAGCAGGAACCATCTGATACCAGATCAGCAGATGTAAATTACTGAATCCATTAGACACACCAAGGCTGTTCATCATCTGAAGACAGAGTCCAACCTCCTCTCTTTCTTTAAATATAATTCAATGACGTAGTCGTTTAAGACAAACCTTGGACGGTACAATTTCAAACCTTTTACGATACGGTGTCAGACCAATGTGCAAGAGGCAGAAAGTAGGACAACAATTAAGAATATTAGCTTCGTACTCGCTGAGCGGTTAGTTTATGTAATGAAATACGCTCTGTCCTGATGTGTGCTTCACTGTTTAATCACAACCAAATTGCCCTTCCCTCTGGGACAATTAATGCAAGATGTTATTATTTCCTGCAACTGCCATGTCATAATAAAACACTCATTAATGTAATGTTGCGCACAATCCAATGTCAGCACTTGGCCTTCATCAGCATTTCTAGACTCACAGTACATAGGGATTTTTCCCGTTGTCGTTGCACTCAGCCAGCCTTGCTGTCGAAAGACGAGCTTTACTGAGAGTTCGGCCGTTCACTGCAGTCTCTCTAAATACGGCAACTAGCCGCAGCAGCTAATATTGACCCTGCAGCATCTGGTCAGAGGGAAGGGCAGGACTGATGAAGGGAGGTCAGCAGATGTGCCTTATTTGCGGGTAAATTCTAGTTGTTTTTGTCTGTGTCATCGCTTCTTCATACAGTTTGTGTATATATATATATATATATATATATATATATATATATATATATATATATATATATATATATATATATATATATATATATATATATGTCTTGCACAATCTTCTTTTCACTGTGTTGCAATAAAGCAAGTCTTGAAGGCATTCACAGAAAAGACAATAAAGTGCTCCCGAAATGCTTTAATGTTACATTTACCCCCTTAGCTCTATATTTTATTAAGATACTAGTACGACGGCCTCTTACATTCGAGCTGTGGGGCAAAGATAGATAATTGAAATTTTAATTACTACATGTAACACCCTTCTACTTAGTTAATCTCGCCCCACATTGAACAGTGACAGGGTTGTTATCTGAGTCTGACAAGTAGAGTTGAGCGTAAGAAACTGGAAATTAAATGTGGCACCGCATTCAGTGCAAGGATTTTGAATTATAGCAACTAATCAATTTGTCTTAAAACTAAAGAAAACTCCCAAGTACATTCTCCCAGAACCGAGGTGATGGACTTAATATAGGGTGTAAACTCCACAGAGAAAAGTGGGTAGTTGAACCCCAAACCTTCTTTCTGTGAGGCTATGCCAGCCAGTGTGCCTCTATGCTGCCCTGTGTTCTGATACTTTTCCATCACATCCAACATCAACATTTTCAGTAACAATATCCCTGAAAGGAAGGAGTGAGGAAAAACTGGATTGTGTTTGGTAAAGGTAAGTTCCACATTTCTGGCAGTAGGGGAGCTTCATCTCCAAAATCAGTTTCCGGGCCCCAATTTCTCAGCCGGTGGGTTCAATTTAGTCCAAATTTGGTGTATACCAATGGACTTGATGAGATCTATCTTGTATATATCAGCTTATAATATCATATTTGATATTTTACTCATTAGGTAGAGCTTTTCTTTTATAAAATAACATTAAAAATAATATTTTTCGGACAAAACTTCACATTCAATTTGAGGAGTTTAATCAGGCGGATTAGTTGCACAACGCAGGAGATTAGGGGCTTTTCAGAGACAACCCTATGCTGTCAGGGGACGACAGCCTAGGCCTAGTCATGAATGACATCGTGTTCAACGTTGAAGGTGATAATCACCATTAGGACGTGGGAAATGTAGACAAATACTTAATTATTATTTCAATCATGAGCTCATTCAGCAGCTTGTATAACACGCCCTCTGAAAGAAGGGAGCATGTGTACATTGGTGCACAGTTATGTTTGTGTGTCCTATTATGTGTGTGCCTGCATGCATGTTGTCTACGCCTGGGTTTTAAATGCAGGGTCCTACTTCACCAGGACCGGCACCGGCCCATTATTACCCAGTGAGATTGACTTTTTGATTGCTTTCAGGGAGTATCAGCAAAGTTATTATTCTGTGATTACCGCCTTATTATGTTTGAACCAAAGCGCCTTTTCTAGGACAATAACCAGATTCCGGCGCCCTGGCTTGAGTGGTTGGTGAACGCATGACTGACAGCTAGTAAATGATGTTATTAGCATCCTCTTAGGCAAAGGAAGCGGCAGCGACACTTCATTGGTCGGCCAGAGCGGGACGGCAATTTGTCACAGCTGATGTGTTGTCGATGATGGATGGCGGGGCGATGAGGAACCGCTTTAGTGTCCTGTTTGGGAAGAGACGGAACGGAGGAGAGGCGGGGAGGGATGGCAGCCTGAAGGTGTGCGGAATACAAGTTTGAGATGACTCATGGCAGAGCGTGTAATGGCTTTGATGACCAGATTCTCTTCTACAAAGATCTGTTTGGCAGAAATCATAGAGGAGGAGGGGTGATAGGAATAAAATCAAGGTGGAGGAGTCAATCATGTATCAGCAAAAGAGCCAAAGATCATCTAGAGGGGAGGTAATACCGACCTTAAATGCACCGGCCGGCGTAGATTCTGAAGTCCTCTCACCTCCACCAAGGTGCTCTCTGAGCAATCTGTGCAGGAAAAAGAAGGACGGAGATAAAATATTCATAAACCCCCTCCACCCCGTCGTGAAAGGACCATGTGTTCGTATTAAATGTGATGAATATTCGCAGCGTTGATTAGCTCGAGTGCAGCCACATGGGCCGACAGGGTTGTTTTCCTGCCGGAGACATGACTTCAAACAAGGCATATTAATGATCATTCCCCAGGGACGGCTCAGCTGAGGCGCCGTCCCAGTCGGCCATCTCCAGAAATCAGAATGAGGTTTGAGAGCCATGATAAAAACTCCCAAAAAGGGCACCTGCTGTTTTTGCGATAGCAGGGGCTTAACTTGGGCTGTTTTGTTTTGACCCAGGTTGTTTTTTTTAAAGAACTTTATTGGAAACATTCAAGTGTAGAAAAATGTCAGACATGTACTCAACCATATACAACACAATAATAAAAACAAAAACAAAATTCCTCTTTGAATAGATCTCTGCACGCTTTTGTTATATTTTTTTAGCGTTGATAAGTGCTAAAATAAGTGTTCAAAATACATGACATTTTTATGCATTTGATTTTGACGTCATCATTACTTTAACGCAATACATTATTTTCTAAACTCTATATGACCAAGGTTATCAAACCTATTTCCTCATACGTTGATGCGATTTCCTTTACTTAACAAATAGCGTCATTGGCGAGTAATGTTCCTGCCGGACACGCCAACGGACCATCTGTTAATTCCCGAAGGGGAAATAAGTTAGAGGACGTATTGCCGTGGTTTTAAGCATGTTTTCATGTGTGGAAATGTATTATGGGCAACTCTGTAAAGTCTTGATGATAACTATTGGATAGGGGGGATGAATCTCATGATCGCAAGCCGTGGCCTCACCCATTTGTCGGCACATTTTTTAAGCAGAAACAGGGCGAGGCTTGGTGCTGTGGCTGAAACGCCGGCGCCGGGAGTTGTAAATCTGCTGTTAGCTGGACACCTGTGTCCCCGCCGCCCCTCCCCATAAAAATCTGGAATGCATATCACAGCCAATGACAGATAGAAGCTGAACACAGAGAATGACCTTCCATGGAGGTGACGTCCGGCAGTGGGAGCAAACATAAATATGTTTCTCAGTCCTCCCAGAGATGAGAGCTTTTTTTTAATGGGTGGATAAACCAGTAGAACAGCTGGAAGAGGAGGACAGAAACATTTATATTTAAATGTAATTATTATATTTAAATATAAAATATATTTTAGATCTGCCCCTTGCCATCAAGGGGCCGGTCCTTTTTTATGCCGATGTTTACCTCACACAGGTCTGCTTTAATCGCTGTGACCCAAAAAACCCATTCTGTAGCGGTTATGCAACATTTTTCCTATATTTTAAATTTTTAGTTCATATTCTGCGTACGGATTGTCTTTATAAAACTCAAAATCCGTTGTCACGTTTTGTCTGCCTCTGCTTAAGGATATCTGACGAATGTTCTTGTGCTGAGTCACTGATGTTCTGCGTCAGCTTTGATGCCGGTTAAATTTGGAACACATTAGAGAAGACCTCAAGTGCACCGTGTCTGGATCTGAGCTTTGTGGAGAAATCCGACTGCATCGGTTAGATATAATGGTGATATTATATTAAATATATCAGCTGAGGAATACAGAGCCCTTCACAGTTATTGGCACCCTTTTTAAAAAAAAAAGTAAAATAAGATGCATAAAATGTCTGTATTATCTATGTCCATGACATTTAATTCAAATTATTCACAGAAATCAAACCTTTATCTCGTTGCCCGAAAGCTCTTCTTTGGTTTGATCTGACCTCTGACCTTGTACCATTGAAAGTCCCAGTGCTGTTTGTCAAACTGTTGGAGCTTTAGCTTGTGTGTGGACGACAGCAGAGGCTTTTTTTCTTGCTACCCTCCCCAACAGTGGGTGTTGGTGTCGGCGCCATCTGATGGTGGTTAGGGAGACTTTCTGACCCCAAGATTCAACTTTACATTTCGTTAGCTGTAATCCTTGGAGATTCTTTTGCCAGTAGAATCATCCTCATCGTAGCATGTGATCAGTTTGCAGACACGTCCTCTTCCCTGATGATTTTTAGTATCTCCTCTTCATTATAGATGTAACTGTTGAAACTGTAATTTAGAAGTGCTGAGGCATTTTCTTGTATCCACTGCCAGATTTGACTCTACAACTTTTTCATCGTGATGAACGTCACAAAGAATAAGACCAGTGTCACTTCATATTTATACCCCAGTAAAACTTGAAGTCCAGAGTTCCCACTCAAACAGGTGAAGCTAGAAATATAAAATAGGACTGGAAATATGCTTCAGTTACCTTTTAATCTTAGGATTTCCTAGGAGTGCCAATAAGTGTGGCACCCAAGTTTTAGAGTTTTCATTTGTATAGACAATAAAGACTTTTTTGCGATCTCATTTTACTCATCTTTTTTTAGGATGCCAGTAATTCTTAAGGGCAGTATGGAGCGTTTCTTCATATCCGCATCACATTAAAGGATAATGCAAATATCCCCACCTTGTGCCAAAAGACATAAATCCTCTAAATGCAAACATTTGACTCAGAAGTCCTTATTTCTCTTATAACCTCTTTTAAGTTTAACAAGGTCCATTTGAGGCCAATTTGTTAGAAAACACACTGCGATCACCCCCCCCTGGGTTTATTTGCATTGCAAAAGATAATCACTGGATTTTGAGTAGTGGAGCCAATGAAAACTAAGTAATTCATTCATTAAAAGTAAATGGTAAGGGACGTTTGAGTTAATTTCCTTGTGGTTGGAGCTCAGTACTATATTCAGGGCTTATCAGATTTAGAGGTAGACTTGATTCAATTTCTTGTTGCGGTGCCCTTCACTGCTCAGCTAGTGTCTCAGAAGGGGATGGTGGAAAATAGACTTCTTAATCCATTTTGAGACGGCAAATGCAATGCTGAGACAAAAGGACCAGACTCAGTCGCCTCTGAAGTCTTTTTTTGTCTTTTTCTGGTGAAGCATGCAGGATTATACGATTCAAATGTTCTATTTTTAGCGCTCTCAAACTTGTCCAATTCTGAGATGCGAGAGGTTGGCAATTTGATGAGTTATAGCCTCGCTGTACAAACGGTAAGAACCAAACTAAGTAGGACTGAGTTGGGGAACTTATATCCCTGGTTTTGGACATAATTATGTCTTATACCCACATAGGGCTTAATGTGAGGAATAACTGGATTGATTTTAGGAATGGCCAGTAGCAAAAGTAGCTGTTGGTCCAATTTTATACGAATTTGGTGAATGTGAATCGACTCGAGGAGATCCATCTTGTATAAATCATATTCTACTCTTATAGTTCCTACTACACCACCCACTCAATCACCTCCCCTCCCTTAACTCTTCTAGGCGCCGATACAGTGAGCTGAGGTGCTGGAGGGGTTCCAGACAAAGTTCCTGAGGCGTATCCTCAAGCTCTATAGACCAAGCACCATCTAAAATGAGGACCTAATGAGCAAGTCAGGATTGGTGACCATACAGGCGACCATCCATAAGCTTTTTTGCTGGACACCTTTAGGGGAAAAGAAGGCGTGGGCGGCCTAAAGAAACCTGGTGCTGAGCAGTTGAGAAAGAGCTGAAATGCAAAGGACCAACTCTTGAGTTAGCAACCAGAGTCAAGTCCAAATCCCTTGCCTTGCCTCAAGTGCTGGTCGGCACAGAGAGGATGAGTGCAGAAGGACTCGCTTCGGGAAAAGCCTGATCCCCAAAAATTTGTATATATATCTTCTTTTTTTTGGTTCTTCTGTCATTGTGATTTAATGGGATGTGTGATCTGACATATAGGAAAATAATTTCCCCTTTGGGACTGTAAAGAAAAACACTGCAGACAAAACTTCACAATCACAATCGGGGATATTGCCTGTACAACCCAGAGGTTTGGGGTCTTTTCAGGGATTTACCCTCTCTGTCAGGGACAACAGGGTAGGCCTGGTTGTTAAGGGTGAAGAGCCCAGTTGAAACAAATCCTAAAAGCCACTACTGTTATTACATGGTCTCTCATTCCAACCGCAGTGACGTTCGGTGAAGAAGTGAGTTTGCAGAGGCCGCGAGTGATAGCTCTACAGAGGAAGTGATGAGTTCAAAGAAAACAGAAGGATAAGCCAGTCCGCTTCCCTTCCGTCACCACGGTCTGATCGGATCCAGTGAATCAGCATCTGCAGGCTCAGAAGAATTGGATGCTAATAAGGCTGATCCATTATCTGCAACGCACTTTCACATCCGCCGTCACATCCTGTGCAGCGGCTGGAAAAGCGCTGAGAGAGAAGCTGATGGTCTCTTGTGTTTTGTACAATTTGCTCTCAGTCAGATTCCTTTTTCTGTGTAGGCTGAACACTTTGGCAAATGACGAGGCGCTCCTTTGAGCCACCGGTATATTAGTTCAGATTCTAATTATGCAGAATGCAAATCAGAGGGCGACGCTAAATGGAAGCAGCTGTCATGAAAGACGTAGGAGTTGGACTCATTTTCCAGCGGCTCGAGTGTGAAAAATTAGATTTTATACCGTGTTAAAAATCACCGGGGTTGTTAAACTTTTATACCTCAGTAACTTGATTAACTCTTTCAGAGGGGCTATTCCTTACTACTAGATTTGCTTTGCTTCTGTTTTATTCGTGTCATCTCTTACACCAGATTTGATCGGGGAAACACAAACACACAACTCCCTTTGTTGTTATTTATGATTGTTTTTCTATTTTTAATCCATTTTTATCTGCATAAAGGTAGGCATGCATATTTTGCCAGCCATTGTTTGCTCGGTGCTGATGATGATAGTATTTAGAATTACTCTCCGGCTCAGCGGCTTCGATGTGTAGACTTTAATTATCTCCTGCCAGCAATCCATTCTCATCAGGCTAATTGATCCAGGGACACATGATGTCTTTTATGTGCTTCAGCTCTCGTGTATCTGCCTCCATTGAAGACTCGTGGAGAGATTGATGACTGGGAACAACCTCCATGTCATGCTTCTACAGCCGTAGCCAGACTAATGGTATTAGCGAGCCGGGGTTTTAAACAGTCGGTAAATTCTGTCACGCACATTTTACCGAAGCGTGGTGCCAGGACAGTCAGCTGAGTAATCACTGTTGGATTATTCTGCACAGCTCTTTTCCGCTTTAAGACCAGATTTCAGGCTCAGGGTCTGAGAAAGCATCACAAATCCGGTGTGGAACTGAGCAAAAGTTCTTTGCCCCTAACCCTCCAAAAAAGAAAAGAAGAGTTTGACTGTAGTGACTGTTGCGTCCTGCTTCGCTCCTGTATCCATGACGATCTCAACCCGCCTCCTTTGCCTCTTCTCCTCCTCTGCAGGTAATGCAGGTGGTGAGGGAGCAGATCATGCGAGCGCTGACTCTCAAGCCTAATTCCCTGGACCAGTTCAAGAGTCGCCTGCAGAACCTGAGCTACACAGAGATCCTGAAAATCCGCCAGTCCGAAAGGATGAATCAGGAAGACTTCCAATCCCGCCCCATCCTGTGAGTCAGACGTTCAATGACGAATAGCATGTTGCGGTGTTCAATCAAAAAGTGCATGGTTAATTTCGATGTCTAGATAAACCCAGTTAGAAAATACAAAATGGGATGATATTCTGTCCACCTGACCCGCTTTGTTAGGAGGAAAATCAATATTAAGTACCAGTTATGTCCCACAAAGGTCTGCAGTATCAAGGGATTGTCATTGCTGCAGACGAACCTCTGTGTTACCGCCATAACTCACAAACTATTTCATGGATCATTTTCAAATTTTATAGACTTCAGTGTGAGAAAAAAGAACCGTATTGATTTTGGGTAAAGGGCAGTGGCATATTTCCGTCTCTAGGGTTATCGTCCACAATTTAAGGACCATCATTCCTCAACCATTGGTCCAATTTAGTGAGATTTTGGTGCATATGACTAAGCTAGAGCAACTCTGTCTGTGTGTGTGTGTGTGTGTGTGTGTGTGTGTGTGTGTGTGTGTGTGTGTGTGTGTGTGTGTGTGTGTGTGTGTGTGTGTGTGTCGACATGCTATATGTATATGTGTATGTATATATATGTATAGGTATATATAAATATATAAATATACACACACACACACAAGATAGAGGTACTCTAGCTTATTCGTATGCACCAAAATCTGTGTATATGTATATTTATGTATATATATATTTCATATTTCTTTTAAATAGTTCATATTTTACTCACTACCGAGAGGTTTTTTTTTTAAAACACCTTTTGGACATAACGTCCAAACCATTCTTCTGATTTAGGTCAAATGAGGTATATAATAATCCAGTAGAGGACGTCTATCTTTCATATTTCCTATTTCACTCTAAAGGTTCATATTTTACTCACTCGTTTTTCCAATTAAAAACACAGTTTCCTGACATAACTTCACATTTCATTTGAGGAGTTCACTCAGGAGGGGATTGCCTGTACAAAGCCGGGGATCTTCCTTTGCTGTCGAACCCGACGGCAGAGGCTTAGCTGCTCCTTTCATGCGTTTTTCATTTGTCAACCACTTTCTTTTGGGCTAAAATCTTCAGTGGAGTTCTTCTTTCCACAATGAAATATTCATTACATTCATACAGTCTGCAGAAGCATTCCCACTTAACTTAACTGCAGCTCACTAAGCGTGGAGGGCTGGTCTGTAATAGATCGCTCATTGACTGATGGTGGATGCAGATCCTGTAACGGAGAACATTGTTTTCTCCGGTCTGTATTCAATGGAGTCACCGGCACAATTGAAAAATCCTTTCACCGAGAGAGCTTGTTCCTCTGAACAGTAATCAATGCTCACTCAGGGGTTTATTGGATCAATATTGGGAGGTTAGAGACCACATTTTAGCCACAATTAATCCAAGGTGAAAAACAACGTGGGGGAAATGAAGTAAGCAGCAGAAGATGTGGACCTCGAAACACTTCAAACAATTTAAGGAATAATCCCTGTATTGAGGCAATAAGTTTGCTTTTCTCAAAAGACATTCTGGTAGAAGTCGTTTGTAAGGATTCGAGATAGACACAAAAGGCACATTTTTCAGATTTCATTAGAGAAAAACGGATGGAAAACACAGAATAACACGACCCTGTGGGTCAGCAGCTTTCGGCTGCCCAAAGGTGGAATAAACCTCTAATCAATAGAGTACAGTCCTGACTTGTAAACATAATGAGGAGCGCATGTCGGGCCACAGATTTAAAAGAGCTCTCTATTTCCTGCTGACACTGATGGCAGTTTTCTTGCAACTCCTGTAGAGACTGACTTCAGACGTGAAAAAAGATCCATTATGGTAACCGGCCACAACATTGCCTTTTACGGAGTCTCGTTTTGACACCAGTCAGACAATCCCACTGCACAATTGTCGATAATGATCGTCATCAGCGTTGGTTAGAGAAAGGAACCTCCTCCACATGGATGGGCACAACGATACAAGTTTTGTTTCATTTCTACCTTTATAGTCATGCACCAATACAACACTTCAGCCCGGTAAGTCAGTCACCTGTGACTCTCTGCTTTTGCCAAAGTGAATCATATTCAAATTTAAACTATAGCTTCTTCCTCAGAGGACAATCTCAAACGCTCAAACAGAAATGAAATGAAAACAAGAGGCATGAAAGCCAAGCTATCATCATCATCCATCCATCCATCCTTCCCAGGATGAGCCAAGCTCTCCAAAGTAGCTGTCTCTTTAAAAGATGTCAGAGCGAATGTCCAGCCGCAGATCACCGTAATGAGTCAGTGATGAGGCAAACACGTAGACGGCAGGGACGAGCGAGGAGACAAATGATAGGAGACAAGAGCGGCCGAGCCTGAAAGAAAGGGGAAAAACGTTATCAAGAACGTCAGCGAAAGGAAATATAGGAAGAGGTTTGAAAAGTGCAAATATTGTCTGAAGTCTGTCGACAATCTGCATACATCCCAGATTGAGAAATAAGAAAATGGTAAACGTGGAGCAGAGAAGCCTGTAAAACATGGGGAGCAGCAGCACTGAGGCAGATAATATACATAATTCATCGTGACTATGTATTCATCTGCAGCACACGCACACACATGTAGATACATCAGAAAGTGACAGCCAGCCAGAGCTGAAGCTGCAGGATTCTCACTGAGCAGCCTTCAGAGACACGATGTGACGTATGTACAATTCTTGTACGTGTCCACAGAACCCTCCAGAATCACTGCTACCTTTTAAAATAAATGAGATGCAATAAACGTCTTTTTTGTCTATACCGATGAACTTTAATTCTAACTATTTTTAAAAATTTAACATTACATTCTTATCCTAAATGTATGATTTATGATATATTATTATTATTATTATTATTATAAAACAATGAGAAAGACCAGAGAACACAGCAATGATGTGCAAATCTTGCAAAAGAGACAAGAAAATCTTTCAGCTGTTCAAATTGTCAGTTTCAACAGTTGGAGCAATAATTAAGGAGTTTAAAGAGACTGGAGATGGTAAAAATCAGCGTGGAAGAGGACATGTCTGTAAACTGACCCCACACTATGAAGAGCTAGTTCAACTGGAAAAAGACTCCATGGATTACAGCAAGTGAATTGCAGAGGTCAGTTTAGTCTTGGGGTCAGAAAGTCTCCCTAACCACCATCAGTTGGCGCCGACACCAGCACCAGCTGATTGGGATGGTAGCAAGAAAAAAGCCTCTGCTGTCGTCCACACACAAGCTAACGCTGCTACAGTTGACAAACATCAGAGGTCAGATGAGATCCAAATACAGCTTGTTGCCAAGAAACATCAAAGATGAGGTGCGATGTTGCAAGAAAGAAAACCTTAGAGAAAAGCCCCTCACACCCACTGTGAAGTATGGTCTTGGATCTCTGATGCCGTGGGTTTTTCTTCCAAAGGCCCTGGACATCTTTTTAAAAGACATAGTTCTCTGGAATCCATCAAATATCAGCAGATACTGGATGAAAACATAAAAGCCTCTGTCAGGAATCGTAAATAAAGGTTCTGTATTGACCATCCCAGTCTCCTGACCTAAACCCCACAGAACATCTGTGTGATGTGCTGCAGAGGAGAGTCCACAAGCGTGGACCTCAGAACCGGAAGGAGTTGGAGAGGTTCTGTGTGGAGGAATGGTCTCAGATCTTCTCCATGTGTTCTCAGACATCATCACAGACTACAGAAGGAGACTCAGGCTGTTATTCTGGCAAAATATTAAATGCAGGATGCCAATAATCATAGAACACGTTTGTTAGAGAGAAATATTTGATTTATGTGAAGAATAATATTTTTTACAACTGAGTTATTTAAGTTAGAGGTCAGTTTTTTGTGAATAATTTGAATTAAAGGTCATGGGTATAGACAATAAAGACAGATTTTTCATTTCTTCCAAAGGCTAGAACTGATTCTGGAAGACACTGATCATGTTTAGCACATATTCAAGTCTCTATCTACATCTGGAATCTGTTCTCCCACAACCTGTGTTTTTTTTTCTTAAGACTTAAATATTGCACACTGCCAGAAAATGTAAATGCATCAAATTACATGTCTAAGAGTATCTAATAACTCGTCGTCACCTGTTTGCCACACCTGGACGGCTGTGGCTCACGGTATCTGGGTTGATTTTCATAAGCGGTTGTTTTTCTGCAGGGAGCTGAGAGAGAAGATCCAGCCGGAGATCATGGAGTTGATCAAACAGCAGAGGCTCAACAGGTTGTGTGAGGGAACCTGCTTCAGGAAAATCAGTAGTCGCAGGAGGCAAGGTGAGATTCCTACGTGAACATGCCGACATTTGATTCACCTCAATCTTTGCTGCCTTCCGTTTGTCTTTCCCTCCTCACCCGTCATCGTATCGTCCTCTGCATTATCAAAACCTCACAGCAGATCTTATATCACAGGACGTGTTTGAAGCAACGACGCTGAGACACAACCCGATATGTGTTCACATAACGCCGTGTCTCAGGATGCACGAGCTCGCCGCCGCCCCGCCTCCCCTCACTTCTTCCTGCCCTTTTAGATATATGCCGTGAAAAGACTTAAAAAGCCAAAGGCAAGATAAAAACGCGGCATTTCGCTTGTCAAAATAGGATTCAGAGACAGCTTCAGGAAAAGAAATGACAGCATGAGAAAAGAGCAGACGGCAGACGGGCGGTACCACAAATGCTTACTCACAGAATAGATGGGTCCACGATTTGTCGCTTGTATACGTCAAGTACTCATCTCCTCATATTCTGCCCATGCTCTAAATAAGAATAATTCTAGCAGGACGTTTATCTCACCAAGAAAAAATACAATGTAAGCATTATTTCACAGCATATGTATTTATTTAGGACATTTATTCATTGAATATCTCAGATTCTGTAAATTATAACAGTAAAGAGTAAATTTTAAAAAAAGCCATGATTAATGACTCTCCTTGGTGACATCTTTAACGCGTGGTGTCCCCCAAGGCTCCATCACTGGCCCCTTACAGTTTAACATAAACATACTGCCGCTTGGTCATATTATAAACATGTTCAGTCACATTTTCCAATAAGAACTAGAAACTCATGGCAACAACATAAAAGGGTTTTAAGAAGGTGTTCCAAATGGACATCCCTCCGAACCCACAGATCTCCATGTTTGGGGTAAAACCTGAAGGCATTGAGGGAAAAGTTGCAAATGAATGAATAAATTTTAATAAAATCAACTGGTTAAAGTCTGAAAGACCCACTTCTCACCTGTGAACTCACACGATTTGGGATATTTCTGTGATGGAGCAGATAACCAACTGTCTGAGGGTATAAAGGAACACATTTGATAGAGATTGAGTCCCATAATGTGTTTATTAATACAGCAATGACCTATTCATGACCTAATTTTTTGTTTAATTGTGTTTAAAAGCTCCCAGATGTTGTATTCTTCTTCAAAGCTGTAACAAAAAATAGGCTTTCACTGAGAATGAATATAAAAGGTTTTTTAAAAAAATCACACACAGTGGATGTGAAACGCAGCCCCCAGCGATTGTTTTGAGAAGTTTGAAGTCATGATGCCTGATTGATCTGCGGCGCCATGACTTGTCGATGAACCCGTCTTTAGACTTAGAAACTGTTTTTCTTTTCAGTTGGGAGTAGCAGAGAGAATGAGTGACGGAAAGGAAAAACAGATATGAGGGTGGCGATGGGAGCTGCTGGCCTCTATAGTATACTGCACCGGCATCAAAGAGGGTTTAATGTGGATGAAACTAATCCCGTCACTCTTCTGTCCTCCCTCTCGCCCTTTCCCTCACACCCCCAACCTTCCCTCAGTCTCCAAATATACAAACGCGTGAAAGAGCGGGAGACAAGCTCAAGTTTTGGGGTTTTATTGCATTAATGCCCCAAAGTCTCCCTGCAGAAATGCTACTTCCAAATAATCAAATCGATCGCCATGTGCCTGAGGAAAACTCCGGCGTTAAGTCTGATCATGATGGATCTTGGCGGCCGTCGCCCGAATGTTGTCAAAGAAGGATGATGGAAACAGAAAAATCAGAAAGCGGAAGTGTGGTGAGGAAAAGATCGGAGTTGAAGAGATGATGCAGGACGGATGCTCAGGTGGAACGAATCCCCATCATCTGGCTTCAGCGTAGTGATTCACTGGTTCCTGTCTCCTCATTGCCATAGCTGCGAAATAATGAAATGGAGGGCGAATGCACGCATGGATGCACAAACTAAACACAGACACAAAACCATGTGAATTATTTATAAATTCCCCCCTCAGATCTTTCTGATGAGAGAGTATTATTATGGCGTTAGCTTATCTAACGCCGTTAGAGCACCCACACAACGCCACGATGAAGTAAGTCGCGTCCCTCGCCGGATTTAATTTAGCACGCTAACCTGCAGGTTTACCCCAGCCTCAATCTGCTGACGTTAGATGAGCCGTCTGCCCTCATGAACTGACTCTAGAAGGAATCACAGTCTTTAATTGGACTTTACAGTTATTACCGTGTAATAAACCGTCTGCCCTAATTCAAGTGAGGAAGGAAATCCTTTTATAGCACAAACATCAGGAAGAGCCTCTGGAAGAGCCTCTGGAAGAGCTTCAGAACCAGGGGGAGGGGGTCCCTCTTCCAACAATGCAATATAAGCGTAATATATGGAATACACCCATAGTAATACACTTTATACAAACAACAAAATTCTCAACCGATGAACAATTTTATTGGAATAATTTCATCTCCAAAACCAAATCCTTCATGCTAATGATGACTCAAAAGTATTTAAAGGATGATTTTCATATTTATGCCCCCATAGACCTAAGTGCGAGGAAGAACTGGACTGATTTTGGGAAATGTTGGAACCATCTTTCGTACACTAGAGGGAGCTTTATTTTCAAAAGTGTTCAGGCCATAATTTCTCAACTGTTGGTCTGATTTATTCTAAATTTGGTCCAAATGAATCGATTCAAATAGACCTATCTTGTATATATCATAATTTACACTAATAGTCTTATATTAAATGCCATGTTTTACCCGCGACAGGGCGCATTTTTGGAGGAAAACACTGTTTTTTGTATCTCTTATCTCAGGTGGTTCTGATTGCTTTCTGAATGCGTAGAACCTTGATGTTCTCCTTCCTCCTCCTATACATGTTAATCATTTCTCTCTGTTCTCATGCTGGGATCTGCAGTTTATCCACGCTGGCAACATGAAAAGCACTTTGTCCTGCAGATCTAAGGCGAACTGGGCAAGAATAAAAAGAGCCCTATAGGAAGTCCGACCCGCCCTCGCCGCTCACATCAAATGAGTCGTTAAATCGGGAGGAGAGAGCTGCATCTACTTCTGAGAGATGTTAACTCTCTCCAAACTCCTGTTTTATGTCTCCTTCTACATTTACACGTTTCCCCTCGACATTCCGTTCAACTGTTTCAAAGTCGTCGTCCCAAACCTGCAGCCTGCAGGGACCTTGCATCAAATATTAATTTAGCTGACCTGAGCACAGATGACACAGATGTTAGTTTTCTTTACCTCTCCAAGCCTTCGTCTCCTCGTCACAACAAGATGCTCCTCTCTAAAAGCCAGTGGTGAAGGTGCCTTCACGTTTTTGACACGATGCGCTACCTGCACATATATATATTTCTGCTTCTTTTTTTTTTAAGTGCAAAGTACCGGCTGGTAAAAGCACTCAGGAGAGCGAGACATCGCTAGCTGCTACTCCTGAGTCTGAGTCTGTTCAGTCTCGCCGCGTCACAGGTGTCTGTCCTGGAAGATGACTCTTATTAAGACACTTATAGCAGAAGTGATGGAAGAATTCAATGCAAGATAGAGGGACGGCGTCTTCAAGGCGAGAAAAGGAGTGCTTGTATTCGTATGCGCTCGCACCAGTCCGTTACTCCTCGCCGTCACTTCAGGCCGGCCGTTGACGGCATCCTGTCCTCTTCCAGCTGCTGCACACGTCTCATCGTCTCTCCCGTGGATTCTTGCCGCTGCGCATCAGCCTGGCACCACCAGCTGTCTGTTTTCAGCACTTAGGATTTGGACCAGGCTCACGCCAGCCAGACCGTCCAAGTTCAGGCCTGCTTACTGCCAGCTCCGCTCGGTGCTGGCCGCAGAGACGGGCGGTGGAGTTGATGGCGGCGTTTTGTCATTGATGTTCTCAGGATCACAGATAAACCGGATCTGCCCAGCAGTGAACTTAAAACTCTTGTGAAAAAGATGTTATCAGGTCAACTTTTTACTTGAACCACATCTTTTAAGGCCTTTTCCAGACATTGTGATGTAATACAATCTACTGAGTGGGTAAGAAATCTATTAAGGAGTAAATAGTGGACCTACTGTTTCTGCATACACTGGAACCACAGCAGTGTATTAGAATTATTATTAAAAAATCTCCGCCGCCGCTTCAGATCCTTACGGTGATAACTGAAAAAAATTCATGGGTCACTATTAAATGTCATATCCAGGTAGAATTTAGTGAGAGGAAGAACTAGATTTTGGGAAAGGTCCATTATTCTGCCACAAGGGGGAGATTTATCTCTAAGGTCACAGTTTTCGGACCATCATTTTTCCACTGTTGGTTCGGTTTAGTCCAAATTGGATGCATATGAATCGACTCGATGAGATCTATCTTCTCTGAAACATATTTTAAGATATAGTTTATATCTTACTCAGCAGCGGGAGGTTTTTGTTTCCCAAAATTACTGTTTTTCGGACATAACTACACATTAAATTTGAATTAAATCAAGGGCATTGCTGGTTCAACGCAGGGGATTGAGACTTTTCAGGGAATATACCTTTGCTGTTGGGGACAAAAACTTAGGCCTAGCTGTTCAACTATTGCCTTTTAAACAGAGCCTTTTGTTATTTAAATCAAAACTTAATCCAGACTAGTTCCTGCAGGTAGAGTTAAGAACTTCCTCGCCTCCGTTTTGCTGCATTAAGTCACAGTCAAAAGTCAAAGATCCTTTTGCGAGGTTTTACTTGAGTGTGTGTGTATTGCTTTGTACATTGCTGTGTTATTGTTAAAATCCTGAAGGCCAGCTGTCTGTTTTCTTGCACATCGAGCCCCCCCCCCGACATGCAAAGCATCGTGGCCCATCTGTGCATCGTCCTTTCAATTTCCTTTTTCTTTTCTTTTTTTTGTCGAGCCAGTTTTTTTCCTGCTCGCTGACTCATGCAATCCCATATGATGTCTTATGGCAGCCGCTGACATTTTTTATAACTCTTCTAAATCCGTCTCTCTCTCTCTCTCTCCGATCTCATCTCCTCTGTCCTTGTTTCCCTTCATGCTTTCTTCCAGATAAGTTTTGGTATTGTCGCCTGTCTCCGAACCATAAAGTCCTGCACTATGGAGATTTGGAAGAGAGCCCTCAGGGGGAAGTGCCCCACGATTCTCTGCAGGACAAATGTGAGTATTCCAACTATATGTAACACTGTAACATGTATTTAAATGTGTATTTTTACGAGTCTACAGCCTCTATCTGTGCTGAAGTCATGTGTAGACCAGCAACGAGTCACATTGACTGATCTGGGAGGAATTTTATCTTTTAATCACTTGAATAAAAAAAAACAGCCACCCATCTGGGATGACAGAGTTCTCACAGCGATGCTGTTGTTGTTGTTAACCAACTTCTGTCCTCCCTGCAGTGCCTGTGGCTGATATCAAAGCTGTCATCACTGGCAAAGACTGCCCTCACATGAAGGAGAAGGGAGCCCTGAAGCAAAACAAGGTGTGTATGTGCATCTGTGTATGTGTGTGTGTGTGTGTGTGTGTGTGTGTGTGTGCGCACATGTGGGTGGGTGTGTAACCAGGCGAGAGAATGTGTTTGGCTATGCATGAAAGTTGCATAACATGATGTCAATTATATAAATTTGCTTGGGGAAACAACACAATAACCTTACTCTCAGTGCTCAGCGCATAGAAATGCATCCATGAGAAATAAATCACGGAATATTCCTTTCACCGCAGACGCAAATCACCAAAATCATGCTGCCCTCTCTTTTCTGGGATGAAATAGCAATTAGGGCTATGATATATTGCATAAATAGTCTTGAAAACAAACGTACCTCTTTCCAACGTTTTCTACTTTATTACCTAGTCTATAATAGAAAATGTTGCCAAACGACCCGGCAGTGGGTCCGTGGCCCGGCCCGTCACGCCTCAGACGCCTGTGAATGCGAAACAAGCACTTTTCATTACTTGCTGTCACAAGTCCAGCCAAAGATCGATCCCATATGGACTCTACAGCGGGCCTGGCATCAGGACAATCTCTGCTTCTGAGATGGGACCAATCTTTTGACACATCTTCCAAATGTATTCGTCATCAGAAGAAAAAAACTATTATCCCAGAAAAGTCGGAGACATCGTGGAATCGTCACCGCAGATCCTTCGTATTAACGCAATAACTCAAAAAACATTTCGTACGCACATAGACCTCTATCCGAGGAAGACCTGGATGGATTCTGGGAAAGAGAGGTTCAATCAGGGGACTGCTTGTACAATGCAGGGGATCAGGGTTGTTCAATGAGGATAGGACTTGAGACTGTGTCTCAAATTGAATTTTTTGCTTTGAGTGTTTATAAATTGTGTTATTCTACTCTTCTATCAGCAGCCCGCCGCTGAACTGCATCTTTTAATCTCTCTCACACAAGTCTCTGCCTCTGACTGTGTGATTAGCTGTAGCCGCAGTAAATCAGCTGCTAACTTCACGCAAAGTGCGAGCAAGCTTTTAATGAATAACTTTCATGTATCTCTCACCCGGTGTCCCCGTTCGACCCTCACACTGCCTTCAGTTTATGTCCTGCAGCAGATAATGGATGTTGAGGGAATTCACCTGAAATCATATCACATCACATCCACAGCCTCCCCACCCAGGCAATCTTCAATATCTGATACCTGAGGGGCGCCTGAGGTCTTCCTCTCTCCGAGTTCTTCCTCCCCGATATGTGATGATTTGATCTTTAGCTGATGTAACAGAAGGCGACGAGACGCGAGGAGAGACAGATTGTAACGGCGTGGCGGCATTATGGTGTGAATCTCACCTGTTCCATCTTGTTGTGTCCTACCTTTCTCTACCCCCACCCCCCACCCCCCCTAACCTTCCCTCTGTCCTCGCTCCAGGAGGTGTTGGAGCTGGCCTTCTCCGTCCTCTACGAGTCGGATGAGTATTTAAACTTTATCGCCCCTGACAAGCATGAGGTAAGCCGATGGTGGTTGTTGACTTTATGAGTCAGAGTGAACATGTTGTCCAATCAGCCATAACATTAAGCTACCAGCCTTCTGCTTCTCCCTCCTAGCAGCTCTGGCTATCTTAAGACCAGCGGTACTGACCCATTCGTCCTGATATCAAAATGTCGCTCAGATACTTACGCCTGCCAATCTTCCTGGTTCTAACACATCCGCTTTGAGGACAAAATGCTCTCAGAGTGAGACAGAGCGCTACCGCGGGTCCTTTGTCCCAACGCCAGTCTGAATCTACAAGAAATCCCTGTGACTCTGTCTGTGTCTGAAACACGGAATCTCTGCAACCCATCATAGAATAGAGAAACTTTATTAATACCCAAAAGGGTAAATTTAGTAGTAACAGCCGCTCCGGGATACGGACATTCTAAATAAAAACTACACATGTAAGTTGAAATACAATAAAGTTCATGCTTTATAAAGAAAAGGTAAGAGTCCGATCTTCAAAGGCATATTTAATATTAATTACAATAGTCTAGTTAAAGATGTGCATAAGTTGTACTGGTGCCGATGTGCAGTAGTGCTATTACAGGAACAGACATGGTGTGTAGTCAGTTGATAATTATCAGATACACACATGTGTGTAGTCAGTTGATAATTATCAGATACACACATGTGTGTAGTCAGTTGATAATTAGAGGAACAGACATGGTGTGTACTCAGTTGATAATTAGAGGAACAGACATGGGGTGTAGTCAGTTGATAATTAGAGGAACAAACATGGTGTGTAGTCAGTTGATAATTATCAGATACACACATGTGTGTAGTCAGTTGATAATTAGAGGAATAAACATGTTGTGTAGTCAGTTGATAATTAGAGGAACACACATGGTGTGTAGTCAGTTGATAATTATCAGATACACACATGTTGTGTAGCCAGTTGATAATTAGAGGAATAAACATGTTGTGTAGTCAGTTGATAATTAGAGGAACAAATATGGTGTGTAGTCAGTTGATAATTATCAGATACACACATGTGTGTAGTCAGTTGATAATTAGGGGAACAGACATGGTGTGTACTCATTTGATAATTAGAGGAACAGACATGGGGTGTAGTCAGTTGATAATTATCAGATACACACATGTGTGTAGTCAGTTGATAATTAGAGGAAGAGACATGGTGTGTAGTCAGTTGATAATTATCAGATACACACATGTGTGTAGTCAGTTGATAATTAGAGGAACAAACATGGTGTGTAGTCAGTTGATAATTATCAGATACACACATGTGTGTAGTCAGTTGATAATTACAGGAATAAACACGTTGTGTAGTCAGTTGATAATTAGAGGAACAAATATGGTGTGTAGTCAGTTGATAATTATCAGATACACACATGTTGTGTAGCCAGTTGATAATTAGAGGAATAAACATGGTGTATAGTCAGTTGATAATTAGAGGAACAAACATGGTGTGTAGTCAGTTGATAATTAGAGGAACACACAAGTTGTGTAGTCAGTTATCAGATACACACATGTTGTGTAGTCAGTTGATAATTAGAGGAACACACATGTCGTGTAGTCAGTTGATAATTATCAGATACACACATGTGTTCAGTGAGGTATCAGAGTTCTGGGTTTCAGACACAACACGGTCCCACAGGGATTTATCGTAGAGACATTCATCCAGTGACATTTATCGGAGTGTCTCCGCTGTATTTACACAATCGCATCTCTGCACCTGGACTTCTTATATTTATATTTATATTTATATAAATCTTTAGAGAGCGTTCGCTTTCCATTTCTTTATATTTACCTGTACTTTAAGTTTACATGTGTATTTTCTATTTTTAATTTTTTAAATCTTATTTATATATGTGTAGGTGTGTATATATAAAGCTAATGTCTATCTCTGTCTATCTCTAATCTCTATATCTATATCTATCTCTCTTGCTCTATCTCTCTAGCTCTATCTCTCTTTCTCTATCTATTTCTATTCCTTTGTCTCTACTTATCTCCATCCATCTAAAATGTTAATTAGGGGCTTAATATACCCCCCCTACAGGTGCCATTGTGAATAGATAATCCATGCTACTCTTCAATAATCAATGTTAACTTAAATTCACACTTGAGATTTGACGAACAAGTGAATTATATCTGATCAGATGTCGATTCTCTAAAAATCATCTGAAACCATCCCACGTTTTGCACAGCCCAGCTCTATATGCATGCATGATCTTCTCACATCCGTCATACTGCATCACTTCCTGTTCTCAGCCTCACAACCAACTCTAAAACCCGTCATGTCACTTCACCACCAGACACTGAAAAAAAATCCTGGAAATCTATCCAATTAAATCGCACCTTCGCCGCGTCTTAGTGAAACATAATGTGTTCAGCTTTGAAAGATTCATCAGCTCAGAAACCTAAAATGTTTCTGATGTTGCAAAACCTCATTTGGACAAAACGCATTTCTCTGTTATTGGTTTGGAAGTGTTTTCACTCTGAGCTGAAAATGCAACACAACTTGAACAAAGTTATTAAAGGATGGCTGAAACATAAAAAAACACCTGTTACAAATACATTTATGTTGTATTTAGATTACATTCATAATTGGGCTGGACTTTTGATTTTCTTGTATTTTTGCGCTTGTTCTATTATTTTAAACTTTACAGGTGTTGAAAATAAGTATTTTGCTATAAACACGAAAAGGTTTTGTGAAGAAATGTTGCAGAACCAATGTAACTGTAAATCTTATAGTGACTATATAGTTATTATAGTTATATATAGTTAATATAGTTATAGTGGTTATAATGTTATGGCTGATTTGGTGTAAAGTGTATCTGCAGGAGTTAGATAAAGGGGTTTATTTGACACATACTCGATGGACAAAGTGTTTTTATTTTATTTTCCTTCATTGTTTATGACACAAATGAAAAACTTTGTTTTTTTTCTCACATGGTGTGATTATTTGTTTTTATGTTTGTTTAGCAGGATAACTCAAACATGTCCTTAAACCTTTCTTGATCAAATCATCAAATGCTTTCCAAAAGGGTTTCTCTGACTTTGCAACATCGGGGCAATTAAAACATTTGTGCTTGATGGGTAACACCATCCCATAATCCCTCTGACGAGATGCTTCACATCAAAGTCCGGTGTGGATCTGAGTAAAGGTCAGAGGTGATACCTGAGGTCGTTGGTTCTTTCAAACATCAGACTGGCCTTAATCAGGCTTCATTCAGGGCTGTGGCCCAGCAGAACTCTCCCGCAGATCCGTCGACACTTTCACACATCAGTGACATCATACAAATAAAACATTATACAAGGCTAGACTGTAAAAACAATAAAAAACTATATAAGTGCTCCAGAGCAAATTGATAAATTCTTCAAATTGTAGTAAAAACCAACGACATAATGAGGCAGCAGAGCTGCTTGGAAGATGTTTTCTGTTCTCTGAGTTCTGCCTTCTTAAATTTAATCTGCTGCCTTTCATCTCTGTTCTGTTTTTTTTTTCAGTTGCTTTTCCTTGAATTTTTTTCAGCCTCGCTCGGAAAAGTGCAAAAAATGAAAATGTTATTATCGTGTTATTAATGGTATTTGTGTTTTAAAAATGCCGTAAGAGACATTAACAACAGATCTGAATAATTAATGATCCAGTATTTTGTCCTGCTAACAGACGTTTATCTATTTTTAAACATATTTTGTCATTTATTGTCTCATTTAAAGGTGATTCCGTTGTTTTTTCTACTTTCTACTCTGTAGCACACTGGTTGTTATCTCTCTCCGCAGCTTCTACTAGCAGTAAATGTATTTTTCATAAAAATGTACTCTGTAGGTTGGAAGTCAACGACTCTTAAGCAAATTTATTCAAGCTATGATGTATTTATACATCATGCTGCGTAAAGACGCTTTAACGTTTTCACCAAGAAAAAAAAAACTATTAAAAAAACAATTTCTTTGCACATTCCATTTATTTGGGACATTAAATTTACCGTAAAATGACATTGTTTGCTCACAAATGTTTTTCAACAAAATCATAATATACCAACCAATCTCACTTATCAAATAGGAATTGATAATACCTCCTTCTCATTGACCAGTGGCGTCCCCCAGGGCTCCGTCCTTGGCCCCTTACTCTTCAGCATATACATGCTGCCACTGGATGATTTCAGAAACGTGTTCAGTCACATTTTTCAAAGAGTAACTCAAAATGAGCCCAACCAAACAGTTGAGGAGGACATTAAAGGGTTAAAACCGTTTCTCCACTGCTTTGATGTGAATGGCAGACGGGGACTGAGGCCGCAAACGGCTATGTGAAAATTCTGAATTTATTCTCAGAATTCTGACTTTGAACTCTGAATTCCTATTCTGAGAAGTCAGAATTGTACATTTAAAGACAGAATTCTGACTTTAAAGTCAGGATTCTGAAAAATAAAAGTCAGAATTCCCCCAAAAATAATTACACATAGCCATATGTGGCCCTGATCCTCGTCTGTTGTAAAGAAACGTTCCTGCATTGGTGGTATTTTTTTTTCTTTAGATTTACTCCTGCATGTTTTTTTTTTAGAAAAGGCAGAGTCAGCTTGTTTGATCCTAGTTCTTGACTTGACTTTCTCTCTGCTAGTACTGATCTTGGCTCCGCCCCTGTCCTTGTCTCTGCAGTACTGCGTGTGGACAGATGGTCTAAATGCCCTCCTGGGTAAGGAGATGACGAGCGATTACACCAAATCGGACATGGACACCTTGCTCTCCATGGAGATGAAACTCCGCCTCTTGGATCTAGAGAATATCCAGATTCCCGAGGCCCCGCCCCCGATTCCCAAAGAGCCCAGCAACTATGACTTTGTTTACGACTGTAACTAGACCCAAACCCACTCAGCACCTACTGTACTCACTGGACCAATCCCCCCCACCCGATCTCTTTTCTTATAAACTGGAAAAATAAAACAAATAAAACCATATTATTATAAAAAAAATAAACTGTGATTGAAAGAAAAAAAAACACATTTATTGAACTATGTCCCTCTTGCTTCTTGCTAAACCTTTATAAGAGAGAGAGCGGTGCATATTAATAGGCCGGCTGGACGCGATGAAGAGAAAGCAGGAAGTATTAGTTTGACTAGTTGGTCGTTCATCTTCCTCACTCTCCTCCTGTGTCAGTCACTCGCTCCTCCTCTTCCTCCTCCTCCTCCTCAGCTGATGCCCCTGCTGCCATTCTGATTTGAGTCAAACTGGCCTCCGATTCCGCTTCCTCCTCTTCCTCTCTTATGACTCCTGTTTGATTTCTCCTCAGGGTTTTTGTTGGGGGATGATGTTCTCGTAGTGTAGGAGTAGAGAGGGAATGGTTTTTCCGTCGCCTGCTTCTGCAGCGGTTCTCGCCGCCACATCCTGACTCAGTATTTGTGGCAGCCGAAGTGAAAAGGCTGAAAAAAGGTTTGATGAAAATGGTCTCTTCTATCCGCTCTGTCCTTCTACGCTCATACTGAAGACTGTTAGAATAAGTCAATCCTCACAATCCAGGCACTGTCCTACGGTGAAAAAAAGCCTTTCTTTTCTAGGTACGTTGATGTTACTATTCCACTCACCGCTTCTGGCGTCTTCTACACACCGACCGAGGTTTATTTACCAAAAAAACGTCTTAAAAACATTGTATGTGAAACGCATACACTCCTCCCTCCCTCCTTTGTGTCTCTCTCTGCTGTACAAAAACATTCCTAAGCAATATTTGAGCTTTCTTTGTCGGTCATTTGTTAGACGGTCATAATTCAGTGATTTTGTGAAACTGCCAGGCTGTTCAAGGTCGTTGTTTGGACTGAAGGCGTTTTTGTCTTTTTTATGTGTGTGAGCCACAAATTGCAAATTTGTGATTGTTTGTTGTTGTTTTTTTTATTTAAAAACAAATCAAGGTTAATATTTCTGGTATGATTTACATATAATTTCCCCCTTTCTATTTAATACCTCCACATGATTATTATTTTTTTTTTCAAATTCCTTCAAAACTGCTGTTTACATTAAAGTTTTAAGAACCACGTTTCCTCCTGTTGCTCTCTTCATTCCCCAACCTGAAGGTCACACCGCCAGGAACACACAGGTGAGAAATTCTTCCTCTTTTTTATTTAAAAACAAACATGTCACCTGTCAAAGCTGAAAGTCACGAGGTTATTGTGTATCGCAATCAATCCACTACTAAAGTTAGAATTTCAATTTTTTGTTGATCACAGTCTTTTCCTGGAAAGCCTCAATAACATTAGATGTGAAGTTAAGTCCAAAAAGCAGATTTGCACGAAAAAAAAAAAAAGCTTCCCTTTAGTGAGTAAAATATAAAGCATTTAAGAAAAATATGATTCAAACAAAATCTCCTAAAGTCGGTTTTGTTTGCACCAAATTTGGAGGAAATTGGATCAACATTAGAGAAATGATGGCCCAAAAACTCCCTCTAGTGGCAGGAATATTTAACCTTAATCTTAACCAAAATCAATCCAGTTCTTCCTCGCTTTAAGTTCTATGTCGGTATGAAAATTGAAAATGGGCCGTGAAATGATTTATGAGTCGTTGGGTCGACACTACCAGTCCGGGTTCGATGCTGCGATGGCGATTTCCACGATATCCCCGACTTTTAAGGATATGATAATTAGACTACAGAAATGAATTATGTACACAAGAGGAAAAATGTTATCTGTGTTATAGAAAAATATTTTAAAAACTAAAAATATTTTATAAACTTCAATACCTTAATAATAAAAAGTAACGATAATAATACATAGAATTGTATAGAATACATTAATTACACATATTCTTCCACACCAACACGAGTGTGTGAATAAACTTATCACTACTTATCTGTCTTTTCTCAAATGGTAACCAAAATTGTATTACAGCGCGGAAAAAATTTGAATTTTTTATTTGGGGGGGGATGTCAGGAATAATGCATGACTGAAATGTCAGTCATGCATTATTCCTCAAATCATTTGACTTTAATAACTTAGAAGTTAAAACACAATTTAAGTAGATAAAATCTTCCTCCTCCTGAGTCTCCAGGTGAACACAGCAGCATAAATGCAGCTTCTAAGTCTCTGCAGCTCCGCAGAAAACTCCTATGTCGTGTAATGGAAACTCTTCGGAACCCTTGTGTTCACGACATAATTAACAAATATAAATTTCTGCGTAGGACAGGTTTTAATAAACGGTATAACACAGAAAATAACAAATAACAAAATTTTAAAAACATTGTATTCATAACCTTTGTTATTAATACATAAATATTTTATGCAGCCCCCCTTTTTCCACAATAACATTCCTGAGTCTCCTTCTGTCGTCTGTGATGAGGTCTGAGAACACATGGAGAAGATCTGAGATCATTCCTCCACACAGAAACTCTCCACCTCCTTCTGGTTCTGAGGTCCACGCTGGTGGACTCTCCTCTGCAGCACATCCCACAGATGTTCTGTGGGGTTCAGGTCAGGTGACTGGGATGGTCATGACAGAACCTTTCTGACTCCAAGATTCAACTGACCTCTGACCTCTCTAGCTGTAATCCTTGGAGAGTCTTTTGCCAGTCCAACCATCCTCCTCACAGGTTGTTGGGTCAGTTTGCAGGAATGTCCTCTTCCAGGCTGATTTCAAAAATCTACAGCCTCTTTAAACTTCTTCATTATTGGTCTAACTGTTGAAACTGACATTCTGAACTATTGAGAGATTTCTTCCTCAGATTTGTGCAGCCCTACAACTTTTCTTTGCTCCTCATTGCTGTGTGCTCATCTGATCTCTCCCGTCTCGAAGAACCGTCACCTCATATTTACTCCCCGGTGAAACAGGAAGTCATTGTTTCTCTACTTCAGACTTCCTACTCAAACAGGTGAACCTAATAATATAAAATACTGATAATATGCTTCAGTTAGCTTTCAGTCACAGCGCTGGCCCCATCTGTGGAACACACGTCTTAGAGCAAGAGTTTTCCTACTACGTGCCTGGTTGTGTTACTAGATACTTGTTTTGTTGTAGCGGTCCTTTACTCGTCTGAGTGTGACACCATATCCTGCTTGGGGGCTCCATCGACCTCCCATAGAGCTCACTCACGGATAGTGACGCTCATTAGTGGTGTAAGACAGCACCTATCAGCAGATGTCTCACTCTCGTCTACAGGAGAAGAAGAAGGGAAATCTGGTTTATTTGATTATTCCCTGGAGCCGATGGAATTCCTCCGTGAGGATGAGGAAGATGTTGAAGGAGGTCAGAAAGCAGACCGGACAAAAAAAGTGCCTTGCAATGAAATGAAAATGAAAATTATTTTGATGACCTAAATGTGAATATATGAACCATTAATGAACAATAACAGAAATGAAAACTCAGAGTCAGAGGCTTTATTGATTTCCAAATCAAAATTTTAAAAAAAGAAAGAAGGTTGATGTTGGTTCAAAACCAGAACTTTTAATCACAAAAGTGGGTTTAGGATAATAACTTCTCATTCCATAATACAATATATTCCTGCAAAAAGACAGGGACCAAAGTAACGTGTGAACTGATGAAGTGATTTAAATAACGAGGAAGAATCTTCAGTATCATGGAGACATGATGACAAAGACTCAAAGTGATTCAAAATTGTTCGTAACTACAGAATCGCTCAAATAGAAAAATAATGAATACACTGTGTTTCTAACTAATAATGACTTAAAACAAATCTGCCAATAGAACAAGAAAAAAAGATCTTGGTAAAATGTGGTGATATAGTACAAGAGATTTAGACATAGATCTATAAAATAACTTACAAATCTCTTTTTGAACTATATATTTTACTAATATTATGAAGTGTTGTGTCTCAGAATAAGACAGTAAAGCAGAAAATATAAACAGGATTGATCTTGGGAACCATCAGTTGCATATGTCCGCCACTAGGTTTTATTGCCATAATTTCTCAATCGTTGGTATAATTTAGTCCAAATTTGATACATAGGGATCAACTTTAGGAGATCTATCTTGTATTTTTCATATTTTACTATTTATGGGGAGTTCTTTTTATTATACACTGAGACGGAAACTTCTAACTGTTGGTCTGATTTAGTCCAAATCTGATGCATATGAATCGACTCGAGGAGATCAATGATGTATTTGTCATATTTTACTCTAATAGCTCAGATTTTGCACATAAGGGGGAACTTTTTTTTTTTTTTTTTTTTTACAAAAAAAGCTTTTAATTTGAATAGTTCAATCAGGTGATTTGGTTTTTCCGACGCTACGGTTTGAGGACAGTGCGTCACTGCATGCGTTCATACTCTTAGCTGCTGGAGAACTCAAATCAGGGAAGGCAAGTATTCTTATGTACTTTTTATAGCCGGATGGCCTGAGGAGCTGCTTGTCGTCATGCGTTGCGACGCACTCCTGCCACTGAGAGACAGGAGAGACGACGACTCTGCTGGCCTCATTACCAGCTTTCAAGGACTTCACATTGAGAATGTGACAGGTGGCGGAGGCCTGCAGCCAGTAGGCTGCTGCTCCTCTCCTCGTCCATCAGGACCCATCGCATGAAGGCAGGAACTTATTACATGGGCTCGTGTTCTTCCAGAACCGTCCCTCTGAAAAGCCGGCAAAGCATCTAATCCCACCAATCTTCTGTCTTCATTAGCTTCCTCTTGATAGCGTTCTCTAGTGTTCCTTCAGCCAAACTCACAAATCAAAACAGTTCTGTGAGGGTGGTGTGGGAATTATTCGCTCACTTTTTCACTGCTGTGAACACTTGCATCATATGAAATGGGTTTTACCCTGTAAGTTGACGTCGAGTGTGTCAGCGGCAGATATCTCCAAATCTCTGCGATGAAAGTGAATCTCACATTCAGCGATATGAGCGAACTAATCCTTTAATCCTTCTCAATGTTGGATTCCGTCTCGAGCCGACAGATGCTGCGGTTTAGCTTCTGAATATACTCGAAGTAGCACCGCCTTTATTTCGGGAAAGCTCGTGAGGATTTGAATAAGAGAAAAGAATAAATACGGCGGCGTCACATGATCTTAAAAGTAGAGAAAAATGAACTTTGTTCACGGCGGTGATGCCAAACCGCGGTAGTTCCCTCAGAGAGCTATCGACAAAATGTCACCTTGCTGGAGTAAATCACAGATCTAATGTTGACAAAAGAGCAGATTAAGAGGCTGACCATCGTTTGTATTGACTTGTTTTCGCAGCTTGTTGTCTCTTCCACTCTCATAACTTTAGACATTTGTCCGGCGTGGACCCATCAGAGGACCCGCAGGAGTTCTGCTACACTCCTCTTATTGATTGCTGCAGGGACGGATCCATATTCTTTGTGAGTTATTATTCACCTGACCCGGGCGCAAGAATCGTCCATCAGTGTGGAAAAAGCCCGTGTGTTATCCTGAACAATGTTGGATGCAGTCATTTCTAACGGGACGCCTCCAGGTAATGAGTGTGAGTCCTGCAGAGAGTTATTGATTATTAAATCAGAGTTAAAACCCAATGCTGACACATTAATCGTTGTAGCACAGCGCCCGATCTGGGGTGTCATGATGACGCTACGGATCTGCTCCGTGCCAAAATTAAAACCCGGTTATGTACTCACCAAGACAACAGAAAAACAAACTATCTTTTGGTGCATTTGTCAATTTCATGTCTTAATGATTGATCATATTTATTTTTTTATGGAAAATAGTTATACATGTTTTCTAGAAAACATTGAGACTTATATAAGACTCTCTTTGGTTCTATCAAGTTGCATAATTCTGTTCTGGATTAACATGTCAGACAAAAATAGGACTTTTCTCAATAGTCAGGGTTCATGCTTCGTTAACACGAAGGATGTATGACCCAGAAAAGGAAACATCCTCTTCTTCTTCATAGAAGAAGAAGAGGATATAAGGATCATTTCAAACGTTTTACCAACTATGGAAGTGAAACTCTGACTATTTACCAGCTGTTAAGTTCTATTTTAAAATAGAAAGGTGACGCCATACTTGCGTCAGTCTTTTTTGTGAAACCACTTATCCTGATGCTGGAGCCTCGTCTGAACATAACAGTTGTTTAATTATCTCACTTGTCTAAATAGTGGGAGATTACTTGTGGCATCGGCCCGGGGACCATCTGGGTCCCCGGGCCAGGATTAGCCCTGTGACATGATTGCATTAACCCGGGCGAAGACCGTCCCCTCAGAGTTGGAAAACTGATTTAGATAAACAGATACAACTCTGGAAGTGATTTCCATTCCACCCTAACACCAATTAATCTCACCTGTCTCGCTGATGAATCCTCTGCAGCGGCGTTGGGGCGGCGATTGATTGAAGAGGCCGCTGCAGTCAATCAGTGTTTACAAGAGTTGTACAAGCACAGCGGGACTGATGCATTTCTAATAGGATGCAGTCTGTCGGGATGTAGTCGAGCCGCGTGATGGAAAAACTGTCGCACATGAGAGAATGTTTATTTGGGTAGATTGAAGAGCGATCGGGAGACGGAGGTTCAAAAATAAAAGCTCGACCGAGGAGAAAGAGAAAACGACCTTCCGGAATTATTGGCAACTTTTAAAAAAAGAATTTGAAAATGAGATGCTAAAAAGGTCTTTGTCGTCTATATCCCTGATCTTTAATTCCATTTATTCACAGAAATGTTTGCTTTCTTAACAAATCAAATACTTTTTCTCTAAAATACGTGTGCCACAATTATTGGCGCCCCTAGGAAAGCGTGATGATGAAGAGGCTCCTTCAATGTGGCGACAATGAACCGAACTTTTGAGACGCGCCTCTGTTTTTGGTGGGGGGCTATCATGTTCACCTCTAATGGCTACTGACCCTTTTTTTTTTAAATTCACCATCTGGTCAGAGGTTTCTGGCTCCGATGAAGAGGACATGTGGGGGTAATAAAGATGGATCATGATGTACTGGAGACCGTGGGGGATCCAATAACTTCCCCTCTGCCCTCTGCCAGCCCTGCCCAAGGCTGCATTAGATGAAAGAAACAACAGGTCTGATGGGTGAAGGGGGGGTTATAATTCCACCAGTGTTTGTCTAGTAACATAAATCTGATGGACAGAGTTCCATGAGACCTGGCTGCACAAGCTGTGAGGAAGAACCCATCTGGACAAAAACGTCAGATTGAAGATATATTTTTGGTCTTTTTTTTCGTTTGAGTTCAGATTGTGAGACGTTGTCTCTGTTGTCGTCCCATACATCAAGGATATATTCTCCAAAAAATCCACAATCACCTGCGTTTTATTAAGCAACAGTCCTGATGAACTCCTCCAATTCAATGTGAAGTTACATCTGAAAAAAAAGTTTCATTAAAATTTTTTATTTTTTTTTAAAAAGCTCCCCCTAGTGGGTTAAATATAAACTAGAAAAAGCCGTCAAAGAGGACAAACCTACCTCTGAGTCTACTTTGTTACTTCCAATGTAAGACTTTTTGCCAGTTTCTACGAGGTGTTTTGGCTACAAACACCTGAGTTGGGTGTGATGTAGCAAGAAAGATAAGGTCCCCATACCCTCCGTGAAGTCTGGTGGTGGATCTCTGATGCTGTGGGGCTGTTTTTCTTCTAAAGGTTCTGGACGTCTTGTTAAAGACATGGTTCCATGGACTCCATCAAACACCAGCAGATACTGGATGAAGACCTAAAAGTCTCTGTCAGGAACCTTAAAGTGGGTCGTGGTTGGACCTTCCAGCAGAACAATGTTCTGAAGATCACCTCAACATCAACCCAAGAATGGTTCAGAGGTCACAGAAAAAAGGTTCTGTCATGACCGTCCCAGTCACCTGACCTGAACCCCACAGAACATCTGTAGGATATGCTGTGGAGGAGAGTCCACAAGCGTAGACCTCAGAACCAGAAGGAGGTGGAGAGGTTCTGTGTGGAGGAATGGTCTCAGATCTTCTCCATGTGTTCTCTGACATCATCACAGACGACAGAAGGAGACTCAGGGCTGTTGTTGTGGCAAAAGGGGGCGGAGCCAAATATTAAATGCAGGGTGGGAGAAAAATATTTGTGTTACATTAAAAATGCAAAGGTTTGTTTTAATTTATTACTTGAGTTAAAGGTTAGATTTTTGTGAATCATTTGAATTAAAGATAATGGTTATAGACAATAAAGACATTTTTGAATCTCATTTGACTAATTTTTTGCCAATATTCCTGGAGGGCTCTGTATATTTACCGATTCAGCGCCTGCCGGTACCAGAGTGCATGATGACAGCAGGAAAAATGCTTCAGTGGGAAAATATCATCAAGCTGGCATTCTGCAGCAGCCGAGGAAGACGCTGAAGGCGATGGCTGCAATCTCAGGTAGGACTCAATGTTTATGCCTCAGGATGTTTTAGTCAAGCAGACAAGAGTGGGGAGATAGAAGTCCTGCAGATAAAGATCAAACCAGTAATCATATTTGAAGTGTTTTTAAAAAACTCAGGGCAGAAGATTTTGCAGCCTTTGAAGAAGTTTTCTGTTTTCGTCCTTGAAGTGACTTAGAGAAGCAGGATCCAAATTGATCGTGTTAGTTTTTAACTTCTCTGAAGTGATCCATCTTCTGCTTTGTAGGTTATTATCTATAGGACATTTTAGCTAAAGAAAGTTCTGGTTTGCAATATTAATAAAATATATTTTAAATATACAACACATCAGAATTTGACAATTTAGGTTCTAGAGCTTTAACGGAAAGCAAAGAAAGAGAAGAAAGAAAATAGTCCAGTTTTCTGTGATCTACTAATGTGAAAACACCTGTGGGGGTGTTTTAGGATGGAAAAGTAATTTCAATAGTTCTTCTAATCATATAATGCTAAAGCTGCAGAACCAAATCTGCCTAAGAGATTAAAGATTTCTTAGGCAGATTCAAAGTTTATAGCTTTTTCTAGTGATGTTTATAGCGTATCTAGTGATGTTTATAGCATTTCTACTTATGTTAATAGCGTTTCTAGTGATGTTTATAGCGTTTCTACTTATGTTAATAGCGTTTCTAGTGATGTTTATAGCGTATCTAGTGATGTTTATAGCGTTTCTAGTGATGTTTATAGCGTATCTAGTGATGTTTATAGCATATCTAGTGATGTTTATAGCGTATCTAGAGATGTTTATAGCATTTATAGTGATGTTTATAGCGTTTCTAGTGATGTTTATAGCGTATCTAGTGATGTTTATAGCATTTCTACTTATGTTAATAGCGTTTCTAGTGATGTTTATAGCGTTTCTACTTATGTTAATAGCGTTTCTAGTGATGTTTATAGCGTATCTAGTGATGTTTATAGCGTTTCTAGTGATGTTTATAGCATTTCTAGTGATGTTTATAGCGTATCTAGAGATGTTTATAGCATTTATAGTGATGTTTATAGCGTTTCTAGTGATGTTTATAGCGTTTCTAGTGAGATCACTAGGTTGCTGGTTGAATTGGATCACAAAGTTAAGAAAATTGTCTCCATCCAGTGGCTGTAACCAGAAAAAAGAGAGGGAGAAATCTATCTGTAGAAAGATTTCCTGTTTAATTCTAACATTATATTACATTACATCATTTATACATAATGTACATACAGTCATTAAAACTAAAGCAGTCAGTAAGAAATGCTTAAAAAAACAAAAATATACATCAGTTCCAAAGTAAACAAACCTTTTAAACCCCGGCGACTGTTAATTATCAATGTATTACAGGTTGTATTGATTCAATTAATTATGAATTTACATCAAAGCAACAATTAGGTGTGTTGATTGAACATTTCTGATCAAGCTAAAGTCACACGCTGTCCTGCTTTAAAAGTGACCGAGTGAAGGTTTCCATCCCCTGTACCGCCAAATGTCTCGTACCTGAAAGCAGAAGCAAAGATTTTGTATTTTTATTCGTATGCACAAAAAGGACGTTACCAAAGATTTCACACGCAGCATGTCGTCAATATGGATGCAAAATGTAAGCCACTCCCGTTAGTTTGAACGCGTTTGTTAATAGTGAATGTGTTTATGGTGTTTATAGCAAAGTTTATAGCATTTATAGTCATGCTTAGCGTTTATATTCATGCTTTTAGCGTTTATAGCGATGTTTATAGCATTTATAGTGATGTCTATAGTGTTTATAGTGATGTTTATAGTGTTTATAGTGATGTTTATAGCGTTTATGGGGATGCATTTAGTGTTTATAGTGATGTTTATACTGTTTATATTGATGTCTATAGTGTTTATAGTGAGGTTTATAGCGTTTATAGTGATGTTTATAGCGTTTATAGGGATGCTTTTAGCGTTTATAGTGATGTTTATACTGTTTATAGTGATGTCTATAGTGTTTATAGTGAGGTTTATAGCGTTTATATTGATGTTTATACTGTTTATAGTGATGTTTATAGCGTTTATAGTGATGTTTATATAGATGTTTATAGTGATGTTTATAGCGTTTATGGGGATGCTTTTAGCGTTTATAGTGATGTTTATACTGTTTATATTGATGTTTATACTGTTTATAGTGATGTCTATAGTGTTTATAGTGATGTTTATAGTGTTTATAGTGATGTTTATAGCGTTTATAGGGATGCTTTTAGCGTTTATAGTGATGTTTATACTGTTTATATTGATGTTTATACTGTTTATAGTGATGTTTATAGTGATGTTTATAGTGTTTATAGTGAGTTTTATAGCGTTTATATTGATGTTTATACTGTTTATAGTGATGTCTATAGTGTCTACTCTATAGTGATGTTTATAGCATTTATAGTGATGCTTTTAGTGTTTATAGTGATATTTATAGTGTTTATTGTGATGCTGTGGCGAAAAAGCGACTCCCGCCTGCGCAGGTTTGTGATTAATGTAGATTTAAGATTACGTCGAAGTCACATGAATTCCGATCTGACAGTTGAGACTGAGGTCAGACTGAGGTCAGATATGTAGGACCACATATGTAAGTGGCCAAAATGGGAACTGGTAAAAATCTGATTCCATGTGGTGTGTGTTCAGACTACCATGTAAAAGTGAGCAAAAAATAAATAAAAAATCAGAACTTGGCCCACATTATAAACTAAGCTTAAATACTTCTTTAAAAGCTCCACGCATGAATGCAACACTTTTTCTGTGATAATCTTTAGAGTTTTTTTCTTTAGAGTTTCAATAGTTTCATATATATATATAACCGTTTGTACTGTTGGGTCCTCATACTCACAGATTAGTGTATCTGTTCCAGTCGGCCGTGCTGACGGACGGTCTGGTCACAGCCAGGGCAGAATTTAAATGAGCTTGAGACGTCAGCAGACCCGATTGGCTGGAGGCGGATTGAACCCTGACACATTCCTCCTGCAGACACACAAACAGTCATTTGCATAACTATGATACGATAGTGATTATAAAAACAATATGAGCGAGAATAAAGGACTGCAGTGTTTGATAGCATCACGTGGAAATAAAAGGACCGTAAACAAAATCAACAGAATACAACCTCGATCCGTCCATCTATATATCACAGCTGACTTTTATCTACCAGCAGGTCAGACTACTGTAACACTCTTCCACAGATTACAGTTAATCACCTACAGTTAATCCCACACTCTTCAGCAGGGCGACTTATTTTAAAGTCCTGACACTGACTACCTGTCAGTTTTCCTGTTGATTTTAAAATTCTTCTATTAGTCTCCAAAGGCTCTACTTGGCTTTGCAGCAGACCATCTTAGACATGAGGATTAGAGTTGAGGAACCAGGACCACCTCTCAGATCCGCTGCGTCTGTTCTTCTGGTCTTAGTCTTATAGAACCTTCATCATCGCTGACAACCAGGTTGGCCAGAACAGAGCAGCATTCTAGAATCTCTTCGTCACTCACGTTAGCCTTCCTGCAGTTGTTCTTGATGTTGTTGACGTCTTGCTGTAAACGCTCCAGCTGCTCCGGGCCGAGCTCCTCGTAGCCGCTCTTCAGTGAGGACATGTAGGCGGGCGGGAGCGAGATGCCGGGGTCACAGACCGACGCCCTTGTAAGGTCATGGGTCACGGAGTTGGGTCCAGAGATGCATCGGGAGTTCTGTCCAGGGAAGCAGATGAGAGAAAAATGGAAATACACAAATATGAGAGAAAGCCCTGAACAAAAAAAAAAAAGAGGAAATAAGATGGAAGTAAAATTAAATATCTGACGATTCAGAATGTTTGAACTTATAACTCTCATGGAACTGAGCTACTCTGAGATGAATTAATAATCTGACTATCAAACTACTGATACCGCTGGGACTCCATTGGTAGGGGTGACGACGCCGATGTTAGAAGTGTATCAATCACAGACATTGTTCTGATCCGAGTTAAATCATTTACCTACAAAAAAAAAATTAGAAGATTAAAGAAAGAAAAGACGACCTTCAGTTTTCACGTTTTTCACATCAAGCGATAAACTATTGGACTTTCATTTACACAGAAACAGTGTTTTTGATGCATCTTTTGAAAACGCCATTGTTTCAGTCTCCACACTGTAAAAAAAAAAGAATTGTCTGATGAACTCAAAAATACTTATCTAATGACAAATACTTATTATCTAATTTAATTTACTAGTGGAACAAATTTTTTTCAGTTTGTCAATTTTATTTTTGCAGAACATAAATAAACCTCAACAGAAAAGAAAAGTGAAATTCCAGCTTTGGACATTCTTCAAATCTTTTTCCAAAAAACTTTGTTTCATACTTTTACCTTAAAAAAAACTAAAATATAAAATATTGAATAAATATTTGTTTATTATTTGTGCACAAGAGAATAGTTGGTGATTTACAAAAATGGTGAAACTATTGAGTATTTTTAAACTAAAATTTTTGAATAATAAAAACCTTTCGGGTCTTTAATCGCAACAATGTCGTGTAAACGGATTCTGGTTCCGTACTTAGTCAACCAGTATGTAAATGATTCTTAGACTTCTCACCAGTCCTGATATTGGCGAGTTCACAGACTCCGAGTCACAGGAGCTTCCAAAGTAGAGTCTCCAAACATTTCCACAATGTTTTCCATCTTCCACTTTCAGCTCACTGGGCTCTATGAGAACCATGGATTGGTCCACACACGGATCTCCGTCCCCGACAGAATCGTCCGAGCCGCTGCAGTTGTTCAGGAAGCTGATGGAGGACAGACTCATGTCGCTGTCAGAGCCAGAGGTGGTCTCCTGATGATGATGATTATCCATGCAGAAGCAGAGTCAAGCTTTAGATGCACAAACACGAGCGGCTGCACTGATTTATAGCAGATCAAGGTAATTCAGTTAAACCTAACTTTGTCACCGTGATCACGGTTTGGGTTCATTTGAAGAACTGGGATGTATAACAATGATGGAATTACATGAAGAGCAACACACACAGACTGAGACGCACGGCAACACACAACATTTTTTTAGCCAAGTGAAGAAAAAAGAAAAAACTCTGCTTGGGGCAAAAGTTCCCCGACTCTGCTTTTATAGCCAGAGGCGATCCCATCTCACCGACGCCAGACTTACATGAGGCGCGCTGGAGCTCAGGCTGTTGTGGACGGCCTCCAGCTGGGCGTTGTAGAGCAGGGCCTTCAGGTCTGCCCCGGTGAACTGCTTCGTCACGGCGGCCAGCTGCTCCAAGTCCACATCAGCTGCCAGAGTGAGGCCAGCGCTCAGAGCCCTCAGGATCTCCACGCGAGCCTCCTAGTGACGGGACACCAGACGACCATGTTTGTCAGTAGCTGGATCTAATAGTAAGGAGCTCACTTGAGTCGTCAACTGGGCTTTTTTCTTATTTAATTTTAAGATCGGTTGACTTTATTTCTACTCACCAGGTCCGGTGGGGGGCAGTAGACGGACTTGTCCAGTCGTCCAGGTCTCAGGAGGGCCGGGTCAATCAGATCCGGACGGCTGGTGGCTGCGAGTACGTACACGCCTGCAGAAGCAAACATGAAAGATTGTCACACATTCGAGTTATATGGATAGTTTGTCACTTTTCTAAATATCTGTAAGCACATTCTCTTCTTGGGGAAGGTTGGATATGAAGCTCCGCTCAAAGGTAACAAAAGCTGTTTCCTATTATCTCTAAACCTCAAACCTACCCCCAGAGTCAAGTCTAGCTGTTTCCTGTCTTCATGCTAGTCTAAGCAGCTACTGGCTGGATATTCTTTGTCCTAATCTAACCTTCGATAAACAGGAATTCAGTAAAGATTGGTGAAACACGCCAGAAGGAAGTGTTTCCTCTTTAAAGAGGCTTCTCAGAGTAACAAACACGTAGCACGTAGTAAATTTCTGTGTGATCGACCTTGAAGTCCCTCCACGCCATCCAGCTGGGTGAGAAGCTGGTTGACGACGCGGTCGGTGACGCCTGTACTGTCGTGGCCCCTCCTCGGGGCCAGAGAGTCAAACTCATCAAAGAACAGGATGCACGGCTTGGCGGCTTGCGCCCTAAAACAAACAGAGGAAAGGAAATTAGTGCATGACTGGCTGTAATAGCTTGAATATGAATATTTGATGTCGTCCTTACGACCAGAGGCAGGCGAGCTCACTTACCTCTGGAAGACATCACGAACTCCCTTCTCACTAGCTCCGATGTATTTGCTCAGAAGCTCGGGTCCCTAAAGACGTAAAAACATCGTGTGTCACTGAAGACTGAGGCGCTTCTGATTTACAGTTGTTTTTTGTAGCTCAGCCTACCTTGATGCTGATGAAGTTCATACCGCTTTCTTTGGCCACAGCTCTGGCCAGCAGAGTCTTCCCTGTGCCGGGAGCGCCATACAGCAGAATTCCTGAGTGATGGCGGATCGGAAGATTGGCGAAAAGGATGGGATACTGTAACACACCAAAGAGCCATAAAAATAAGGACAGAGCATTTTTTTATTACATTAGAATAGCAAAATGTCAAAATCTTATATTATAAATACACAATCATGTAAATGATACGTTTATAAACTTTGCTAACATGTTACTATAATACTGAAGAGTAATTATTAAATCATTTTCATTAAATATAAATATATATATATAGTTTTTTAAAAAGTCTTCCAAAAAAAGAAGGTTCCTCTAATGAGTAAAATACGAACTATTATGACGAAATAATGATATATATACAGGTTAGATCTCCTAGTGTGGATTTCTATCAGCCAATTTGGACATTGATAAACATATGGATGAGAGGTAACAGTCAAAAGACAGTGTTTTTTTTTTTCAAAAATATCTCCTAATGAATAAAATATGAATAATTACAGTAAAATATGACAAATTCAAGTTGGATCTTGGCGGTTCATATGAGGTAAAGCTGGAATAAACATCAACAACGGTTGGGAAGTTATACTTGAAAAACAGTGTTTGTCATATAAAATAAATTGGGTTAGAGCTCTAAAAATAGGTAATATGTTGGGAAATGATGGACCCAATCACAAAAAAAAAAGAACATGTTTATTATCTAAAGCTGAACGGTAGTGACGAAAATGATAAAATTCAGAAGCTATGACGGTAATGAAAACTGAATTACCCCTGAATGCGACTTAAATCAAATAATACTGTTTTCGGCTGGATAAACATTTATTTGATTGCGGGTGACGCACACTGACCTTAGCAGGCAACAATATGGTGTCCATCAGCTGCTGTCGCACCTCCTTCAGCCCCCCCACACTCTCCAGTCCAGCTCCACTGGGAGTGTGGAGGTCCACGCCCCACCGCGAGGGAGGAGTGAACTCCTTGAGAGCCTGCTGGAAGTCGCTCCGTGACAGACACACAGCTGGGAGACATGAGGCACAGACAAACAGTGTGATTAAAAAAAAACGTGGTGCTTAATTATTGTCATTTCTGTCATTTCTAGCATAGTGGTAACAAAAGACTGGTACCCTGTTCGCTGTGTCGTCGTCTACGTACAGTGTTGGCATGGACGGCCCGCTCTAATAACAGCGCCAGATCTTGGGGTGTGTATCCTTCTGTTTCCTTGGCCACAGCCAGCAGGTCTAGAGTCTGGAGCGTCTCCTCGGACAGACTGTGTTTCCTCATGATCAAATGCTGCAGGATATCAGCTCTTTGAACCTACGGACGTTAGCAAACACAACAATTGTTGTTTTTATTCACTCTTGGCCTCCCCAGTGCGTTCAAAACCACGTGTGTGCGTGCGTGTACCTGGTCCGGTGGCTGGATGTGTACACAGCCCTGGATGAAGTGAGAGCCCTGCACCTCGGTCAGGGAGGGATGGAGGGAATGCTCACTCTGGCTGCTGATGATCAGACACAGCGAGCTGCAGTGTGCTACCACCTCATCCACCACGTCCTTCAGACCTGCAGCCAAACACACGGACGAGAGGAATCAGCATCAAGGCCTAGAATGTTTATGAGCTCACGGGTAAAATCAGATGTTCCCTCACGCGGAGATAAATAAGGAATGTTTACTCTGTGCAATGTGCTGCTGCAGCAGCGCCTCAGGACCATGCTCATGTTCCGGGGAGGTTGGTGCCCCAGTTATGTGGTCCAAGTCGTCAAGAAAAACAACCGAGGGCTGCCTCCACTCCGCCTCTTCAAATATATCCTGCAGCTTCTGCCTCACTGATTCCGCCCTTTTGCCTGAAGTGAAAACATTTTGATTTCTATGAATAACCGCATTCAACTAGTTCCCACTGATGAAATGTTCTTGGACTATCGGTTGACCTTGTAGTTTTTTGCAGTCCACCAGCTCCACATGTGCATCCAGATATTCCCGTGCTTTTCCACAGAGGGCTCGGGACAGAGTGCTCTTACCACTTCCCTATGAGAGCACAAAAGGATATTGTTAGCAGACCCGCCCCCTCCTTGTATGCAGACGACACCTAAGACTGGGTAATTTTATTTTAATTATATGATCAGGCCGGAAAAATCAGCACATCTCTTCTTCAAAGTTCTAGCAGATCTACTCTCTGCTCAGAGGCAGCTGCCTTTTGAGCAGCATTGGTGTCATTATAAAGAGATACCTTGGCACCAGTGATGAGTAAAGCTCCTCCTTGGAGACCCCGTCCGGTGGTACCGAGCTCTTGAGAAAGGGGGCTACCCAGAAGGCTGTGGGAGATGAACTCAAACCCAGTCCTAGCGAGCTCGTCGATCCCACTGTGGGCAGATAAAGGAGTGAGAAATCAAAGAGTGAGATGATGCAAACGCTCACAAATACCAGCTACATGCTTACCCAAGAATAGTGAGGGAGGGAAACTCCGCTTTGGCCACTTCAGGCAAGGATTTCATAGATGGAACGACCACAGGGTCCCGCTCTACCTGGAGATGAAACATAGTGGCGAGTCCATTATTTGTTTTCCTTATATTTGTATAGTGATTTTCAACGGATACACAAATAGCTGAAACAACAGAAACAAACTTTATGGCCACATCATGAGAGCAAACCTGTGCTATAACACACACACACACACACACAAACACACACACACAATTCCCAGCTCCTTTTTGAGCATTTTACAGACAGACTTTGATACATCCTGTGGGAATCATCTAGAACTTACTGCTATATTTTTACCCAGGTTGTTCCAGCTACTTTTAGCTGTTATGTGATGGGTACTGTTCAATATCTGTGTGTGTGTGTGTGTGTGTGTGTGTGTGTGTGTGTGTGTGTGTGTGTGTGTGTGTGTGTGTGTAATCAGGATAACTCAAAACGTTGTCATCATGCTAAGCTAATCAGAAGTAGAATAGGTTTGGTAATGGGGGGGGCACCATAGTGGGGTTCACATATTTGATCTCTGAATGTCCTCTACATCCCTATGTGTCAAAGATATTCTAAGTCAAAACCCTTGCAACGCCGAGATCGGCTTAATCCCAACAGAGAATTGATTTGTGCCTCAGCCGAGGGTTATCTGAGAAATCCAGCAGTCATAAAAGTGACGGCTTTGATTCTCATATTAATGTAGAGATTTGTAAACGCCAAAAGGGAAGACCATGTTTCTGCTGAGTTTGTTCCATTTTAGGTAACATTTCTGCCCACAGTTAAAATCCTCCTATCCCCCAATTATGGGACAAACTCTTTACTGAAGCGTACAATGAAACAAGGAAGACAATGCTTTTGAATGAAACTCTTAGTTTCTTATTTCTTGCAACATCTGCATACAAATTCTAATTATGATGCTTATTTTCCCCAGATCTAGGGCTAATGACATTTGGACTACATTATCATATACATGATTAAACGGCTAAACATTGAGGCAAGACAGAGCATTTGGGGAATTATGGCTACATCATGGAGAGTTTCAGAGATTTCATTTCATCTATTAGACATGGCTTTTTTTTTTTATGGCTCTATTAAAATGACGTTATATACGTGCGTACCTGTATGTTCTCCTTCTGGATCACAGCAGGCGCCAGTAAGAACAGCTGGTCTGGAGGGTCGCTCTCCGCCTCTGGTTTCAGTACAGTTAAAGCCAACTCCAATTTTGCTACACAGGATCAAATAAAAGAGGGTGAACAATATATTAATTGTAAATTGGTGGATTGGTAAAATAACTCACCATCGGCTCCATGTAGCAGGATGTTTCCAGACCGTGGAGTCAGACGGGCTAAAGGCTCGTGAATCTGAGTGTGCAGCCAATCAAGAAACGCCATTTGGACCTCCTCATGGTCCCCCTCAGGCTGAGTAGAAAACACCAAAAATCACATGGGCATAAAGGCTTTGGTAGATTCAGTAGATTTAACAGTCAGAAACAATGTTTTTTTAAAAACAACAACTTTATAATAACCACATGTGGATTCTCCGGGACTCACCAGTGGTTTTAGGGGCTGCAGGCGAATAGAGGAGGCCACTTTGATTGTTGATTTGGCCGGTTTTATTCTGACTGATGAATGGGGGACGATGTTCAACCTGAGGGCCATGGGCTGAGGGATCTGAATCACAATGTTTACAAGAGATATGGCGGACGCATGAGGCAGAGGACGGGGGAACTTTAAACGTGCCATAGTTAATCTCCCTGTTTAAATGAAAACACCACTCCTCTGTTAGACAATACTTACCCACACTCTTCCACTGTGTATCCCTCCATCATTGTGATTTCGTCCTTTGCTTTTTAGCATCTCAGCACCATGGCATACCACCCTGACCACCACGGCCTCCACTTCTGTCATCTCTTCTTCTTCTTCTTCATCCTCTCTGGCAGTGGCTGAGGTGACTCCCGTGTTCTTCTTTTTCTCCATGGCCTGTTTGGCCCTGTCTCTCGCTTCTTTAGGGGAGGGGACTTTGGAGAGCAGGCCATAAGTCACTCTAGGTTGCTCTCCAGTCAGCCCAGCACTCAGAGGAAACAAATGAATAATGCCAGTTGAAAATGTGCTTACAGAGCAAAGAGATTCTGGAGGTGCACCGCACACTCTGTGGACGGAGTCTATGAGGAGATCAGGGACTTCAGGTGCAGGTGATGGTTCCATAATCGGCTCATGAGTACCCTTCATCATATAACGCAGCAGCCCCCGCAGGTCATTCACCCCACGCCAGTGGATGCTTTGAGGCACAGGGGATGTATTTTCTAATGATGGCTGGGAGGGGGAGGAACCATCCAGATTTTGCTTTCTGTGAAAATGCTGCTTCTCATTAGTTTTGTTGGAAGAACCTGTGAGGTTGCTGATTCCGGCGCGGCTCTTGGGAGAAACATGTAGTTCTGTGAACTGCTCCAGGCGACCATAGGGCACAGTTGGTGACAGTGACGCTGCAGAGAGTTAAAGACGGATCAAAAAAACTCTTCCTGTATATAACCAATACATCACACTCGAACAAAAGGAGCTTAACGAATGCTAATGATGTTAGGGTAACAATGCAAATCTGGATTATTACAGGATGCCACATTCATCATCAATCAGAGACTGTGCTTCATGTCTTTTCAGACATTCATCACTCGATTTGGAAGAAAGGCAAGGCAGCTTCAACAGACTTATCTAATATTTATTGAATAAACTCAAACCTATTTGGATGTAGATGACTGTGCGGCTGTCCACCCACACAGGGAAGACGGCATTTTGGTAAACCACGCGGATCTGGTCCAGCAGCTGCTGCTCCAGTGCGGCACTGTGAAGCTCCTGGGGGTGTCAGAAAATGGATGATAAAACATATATTTTCCTGTTGCAGTGTCCACAGCTCTTTTATTTATTGTTGTTCATTTTGGTCAAATTCTTTTTTTTGTCAATTTGCCTTTAAGGGCTCTATGGTGTTATTTTTATACAATGGCATGTTAATATGCATTTTGGAGCCCATATTTGTTCTTAAATCACTTTAGCAATACTATCATCATCATCACCTCCTGATTAAAAAAGACATTCTATGTCTGGCATGTGAGTATTTATATACTCAACTAATGCTATGTCATGTTTTGTGATACTACACTGATACTCAAAACATATTGCATGCATTTTCTAAAGACATAAAAATTAAGATCACAATGTTCTGATTAGATCAAATGTAATGCTTGTTTGGTTGTGTTCTTTATTCATCTCATCCTAACCAAATCCAGAAAATACATAGCTGTAGCCCAGTGTTATGAAAGCAGCGGCGCATTTACTTGAAAACATGTATCAAGGTTAAGTATTTTTATTTGATAAAAAATGAAAGTATTCTAGTCACTTTGCTCACTCACCAAGATTTCCCAGTCATCACATGTCAGAGGCTCCACGAACACTTGATGCACCGATGAGACCTGGTGACATGGTCTTAGAAAACCCTTTGAGTAACAATACAAGCAGTCAGTCAACGAAAACATACAAAGAATAACTGCAATGAGTTTAAACTGTAAAAGAAGAAAAAAAACTGGCTGTGTGTGTGATTATGGAGTGTTTGCGTATTAAACAGATTACAGAAAAGTTCAGAGTAGAGAGATATACCTGTTCTTCGTCTCGAAGTCCTAGCTTTTCCCCCAATTGCCGGCACAGCTCCACTTTGTGACTGTCCTGGCTGGAGGAGGTTCTTCTGTGAGTCCAGCTGAGGAACACCGGAGATCCATAACCCCACGACAGTTCCAGAGCCTGGTTCTAAAATCAGACACTTTAATTTACAATTTTGTACTTTTTGACTACCTTTTCAAAATGTCCGTGCCATAATTGTCCCCAAGTAAACATTTTTTTTTCGTTTAATTAATTATACACAGTTTAGTCTAAAAAAACAACAACATTTAGATACAAAGCACAGGTTCTTTTATATAGATATAAAACTGCAAAGGTTGAGTCAATAATTCTCCAAACTAAACGGAACATGAGAAACGTCTGTACGATTATCAAATCAAATCAATTTTATTTATATAGTGCTACTTCACAACAAATGTTCTATCAATGCGCTTTCCAGAAAGAGCAAGTCTGGACCCTACTCTTTGTTTATTCTACAGAGACCCAATAAATCATCCATGAGCAAGAACTGTGAAAAAATAGTAATTTTAACAGGCAGAAACCTCGAGCAGATCCTGGCTCATAGTGGAGGGTCCATGACCGGTGGGTCGAGCACAATAGAGAGAGATAGCGAGATAGATAGAGAAAGGGCGAGTAAGTGGGGCAAGAGAGTGAGTGAATGAGGGGAGGAGGTGTAGAAGGGGCACAATCATACTAAGCAACAACAATGATATCAGCTATAATATATATAATCCTTCAAATGACCATATATCAATATGATTTTCTTTCAAAAAGTATCCTGTTGCAGTTAATATGAGCAAATGTCACCATCAAGAGTAAAGGAAGGGGAGCCAAAAAAGTTAAGTCAAAAAGGAAATTCTAGTGTAAATTTAGATCACTTAATCACTGATAATACAATTAATGTCTTAGTTAATGTAACTTAATATTTCTGAACTGAATGATAAATGGCTACTGCTGGGATTCTCAACTCTTTTCGGGTCCCTTAAGGGATGTATTTGTGTGGCTGACAGATAATTAACTGTATACAAAATCATCGGATATGTCCTCAGCAGGTAGATGTGGTAAATGACGTGTTTAGCTCAAACATGGTTATATATTGTAATAAATGCAAATAATGTGGGGCAAATTTTAAATAGAAGGTAACACACTAAAAGTACCGTTTATAACATAATTACATTACGAAATAAAGGAAAAAGCTCGTTATCAAATGGAAGCTTGTCTCATCAAATGAAACGTACCTGTCGGAGCGGACACTGACAGCAGGTGAGCTAGCTATGCTATCTTACCTCGCTCAGAGACAGATGCGACGTCAACTTTGAGGAAAGGTGGAGAAAACAGTTTTTTGAGTTGTTGAAAATAACAGTTACGGGTTGAATGCCCTGATTTCTGAACATGTTTTCCACATAGCTTTGACAAGCTTCACTAATCCAACACTTTACTCTCCAAACAGATGTCACTGTTTCGATATCATGGCTAATCGATGTGCTCTGAGTGCACTCGATCAGACTAAAGCAGCTGATGCCGAGCTGAACGTACCTTCAAAATAAAATATCAGAATGCGTTGACGCCGTCGATGTAGAGTTATATGAGAGGACTTGCGCTCTTATATTGAAAATTGCGGAGCGGAAGTTATTTTACAGAAACATGGCGGCACCCGACAGAAATACAGCAGGTTGTTGGGACGTACCAAAGGTTTATAAACACCACGAGCAGCGAAAAGTATGCATCTCTCGACCAAAATATAGAGATGGAAGGAAAGCCAAAGCGGTTAAGGTAGGAATTTGATAAGTATCAATAAGAAAAACACAATGTATCTTTTAAGCAGTGTTGCTTCCATAAGATGGAAAATATCATAACTGTGAATTGAAAAGCAGGTGCCATCATACTAGTATCCTTCACTTCATCAGGTTTACACCATCAACTTAGAGTCTCGTTACCTCATGGTCCAAGGAGTCCCGGCCATCGGAGTGATGACAGAGCTGATCCAACTGTGTGCCCTGTACGGGACTGTGGAGGAGTACAGGCCCCTGGACGAGTATCCTGCTGAGGAGTTCACCGAGGTTTACCTGGTCAGGTTTCAGAAACTCACCAGTGCCAGGTTCAGTGTACAACCCAGCCTCTACTTCACACTGCAGGGAATACTTTGGAAAAAGACACCATGAACCATTTTTTGCTTAAATGTTTCTTTTTCAGGGCAGCTAAACGACACATGGATGAGAAGAGTTTTTATGGTGGCGTGCTGCATGTGTGCTACGCCCCAGAATATGAGACAGTGGAGGACACCAGGATGAAGCTGCGGGACCGGAGGAGATATATATACAGGACTGTGCAAAATATAGGTACATTTTGATATCTACTAGAAAGAAAGAAAAAAAAGGACAGAGACAGCAGATACCTCCAAGGTTGTTGTCTCTGAAACATGAAGCCCCCTTCAAATATATACTTCAATCTTCCATATTGCATAGTGGTGGGACAACCAGAAGTATTTAAATTTTCCCTGACCTGTTATAGTTTTTCATGAATTGACAAAATATATCAAAATATCATATCTTGCAGTATTTAATACAGTGAAAACGGGATCCAGAATCCTTATTTATACCCAGATCTGTGTCAAAAATCTCTTTGTTTAGACAAACAAACCAAGTCAAAGTTTATTTCTATACCATGTGTGTATATATACATGTGCCATGTGAATAGATAAGATAGATAAAGATAAGAAAACACATACTAATGGAGTAATAGACAAATCAGACAATCAATTGAGCTGACGTCAAGTAAGATAAAAGGATAAACTAAATTAAGCATTCAGATAAACATTTAAAACAAACACATTAAATCAAGGTGTCAAGGTTCCATTCAGGTTAAATGCCAGGGGAAATAGGTGAGTTTTTAACAAAAAATGTAAAAACTTCAGGACCCTGTGTAGTTCTAATTTGCTGAAGTAGGGGATTCCAGCATTTAGGGGCCGCCACTGCAAAAGCCCGGTCACCTCTTGTTCTTAATTTGGACAGAGGAATGTCCTTGGGTGTCTGGTTTGTTGACCACAGGGCTCTGAACAGAGAGTGCAGGTTCAAAAACTTGGTTAAATAAGACAATTCTAACCCATTTAAGGCCTTGAAAACAAGCAGCAAAATCTTAAAATCTATGCAATACAGCACAGGAGGCATAGTGAGAAGCCAATACCAGTGTTATATACTCCCATTTTTTCCCCTTCCAGTTAGTAAGCGTACAGCTGCATTCTGTAGTAATTGCAGACAGCGAGGGGTTGACAATTTAACACCAGCATACAGTGAGTTACCTTAGGATAGATGACGTTTGATAATAGCATGAATGACTCTCTACAAATCCTTCCAAAGAGAGGGACAGGCCTTTACTTTGGCTAGGAGCCTCAGCTGGACAAACAGCCATACAGTTAAACACACATGGGCAATCACATGACCTTCTGCAGCTCTCATTGGTAGAGGTAAATAGAAATTCCCTCTTTAAGGTCCAGTTTGTAGATTTAGTGACATCTAGTGGTTAAAACTTAGATTGCAGCCTACATTACACATTAGCGCAACCTTTCCATCCCAAATGCATAGGGTACTTTTCAAGGCATTGAAGAGTCAAATTTAGGCCATCGCCGGCGACCTTATCCAGTATCCTGTCATATGACGAGATGAGAAAAAAATCATCTTGCTTTTTGAAGCACTTTTACACTCATTAGCCATTATACTAATACCAGATACCAGTTCTTATGTTGTGGCTGATCCGTGTGCATCAACAGCTTCTGACATCAAAGACAGACATCCAAAAAAAACATTTACAGTGCCATAAATGATTAAATGTACGGTACAACACACTGATTAGCCACATCATTAAAACCAGTAACTGGTATTAATCTTGAAATGGGTGTGTCCTATAGATGTTTTGTCATGTTTTACACTTAAGACCCGGAGGAACGTAATTTAGTCGAATCTGTATTTCTATATAGTTGTAGCCAATTTGACTTGAATGTGAACTCTTTATTGAGACTTTTTTTCCCCGTCTCTTACAAAGCAAGAGAAAAGGAACGGATGGACGCCGTAAACACAGAGCCCACACCATCAGAAGTAGATGCCACATCAGAACCAGCCGTCACCAGTCACGATGAAACTTCTGACAGTAATAATAGAGGAGAGACGTCCCACATTAACAACTATTCAAGCTTTCCTCCACTTCCATTACCTCCCTGGGAATATAGCTACTACGGACACAAGAATCCGCACAGAACAACACCAACAGAGGACAAAATGGGAACACTGCACAACGCCATCATTGAGGCTGAAAAAGAGCCGCCATTGCCGAGCGCACGCTCCACCCAAACCTCCTCAGACAGAGACAGAGACAGAGGAAGCACAGCACACAGACTGACCCCAAATCAATCTTCTGCGGTCAGATTTCTCCCACGGACCACACACCTGGAGAATAGGAAACGCAAGAAGGAGGAGGCCGTGGAACATTCGCTGTCTGATGTTGGGAGCAACAATGAGCCACTTATTGGGCCGAAGCTGCCAGAACCACCAAAACTAGACATGGAAGATGAGTCGCTGAACACAACTGTAAGCTTTATCAGGAATACAATGAAACAGGTAAGACGTCATCTAGTGTTTTATTAAGAATTTAGAATAGAACAAATTCTTTCGTATATAGAATTTATACCTAAATTAATGTCACATGTTTTCCTTCTCAGGTGGAATCGGTTCCTGACCTCAAACCTGTGGTGAAAAAGGTGAAACCGCGTCGTCGGATTTGATCACACAAGATGCAGAATTTCATGAAGAGATTTCTGGACTTTCTTTAAAAAAACGAAAAAAAACAATTTTTATTCGTAACTTGTTTTTTACTAACAGATTTTGAAATGTAGCTGAAAATGCCTCTTCTTCATTGTTCCTGTTTTTCCAGAAATACCTGCTGCTCAAATGTCTCAATTCTCTGAAAAACAGGAAAAAATAGAATTCAAGATTTACAATTTTATGAATTACACACGTCATTTATTACAGTTTCTCACAAATGTTTCATTTGTGCTCACACTGGTGTCGGGAAGGCAGGTTCCAAAAGCCTCAAGCAATAGATTCTCATCCCTCACTGCTTTTTCAAAGTCAGCAAACGATAGTCTGCCATCGTGGTCATGGTCCTGCAAAAATAAGTAATTATATCTGCATTTCTCACTGAATCTCACACTAAAATATCCATTTCAGTTTCTTGTTATGCTATTTAGAAATTTCAATTTAAAAAGTTGAAAAACACACAAAAAAGCCACTAAAATATGAAATATGAGGAGGTGGTGCAGAGAGCTTATGCAAAAATGAATCAAGGCACAGACAGCCAAATAAAAAACATCTACAAGCTCACCATCTTCTTCAGGGTGATCTCCACCAGGTCTTTGATCCCTTCGTCGGGGTCCTCCTCAGTGGGCTGTCGAATGAGGCTGTTCTTCAGCATATGGAACATCTCCTCCCTAGAGATGTAGTTATCGCCGTTCAAGTCGTAGACGTGAAAACAGTCTGAGCCATGCACAAAGGCAAGAATTATCACCGGAGTCATTCACTTCAACAATGATTTTCTTGTGGGGAATAAGACATTACTACATTACATGACTTACATTTGATTCTTTCATCCAAGGTCCCTCGAAGGAAAACAGACAGTCCTTCAATCCATTCTCTCATACTGACAACGCTGTCATTGTCCTTGTCAAATATCCTGAAGACTAGAGGACAGATCATTTTCAACATTTAGGGCATATCCAAGTCATCGCAATACTCTCACCAGTGGGTCAAGATGCCTTGATGCAGCACTTTACAGATTACTGCAAGACAAAAACAACTTTTTAATACTTTTCCTGTGCAGCCTGCTCATAGTTCCAAACCCTGCACTGCAGTTTACACAATTATTAACATTTAACATTCATTCATTTATATATATATATGAAAATACAGCTAAAATTGTAAGCAGATGTTCTAATTGTTCATGCTCCTCAATTGAAAATACTCGGAAAAAAGGAGTAATCTCCCAGAATTAATGAATGTAATTGATGTAATCTATTACTTTGAGAGAATACACTACATCCATGTTGCCTCTCCTTTCTTAAATCTTAAACTTTTGCAACTCCAAATGTGATGTATTTCCTGTGTCGTACTGTGACACAAGCAACTTTTAGAGTGTAATCAACGGACAGAATACCTCCGTCCATAATCATGTCGTCGGTCATTCCGAACATGTTGTGCAGCATGCTCCTGAACCTGCCCCTGTCCAGGCCGGCTGCGGGTTTCCCGGGGAGACTCTGCTCCCCCAGCAGAGAGTTAAACTCTCTGATCAGACACTCAACCTCTGCTCTGGTGACTGGAGTCAAGAAAAGAAGCCATATTTGAAGTTTTGGCCTTTTTTTTTTTTTTATGTAAATTTAATTTGGAGATTATTTAAAAACAATGAAATATGCTCTTACAGAAAAGAAGTTTATACTTCTTTTGAACTAAAAAGTAATAATTATAAAGGTATGCTTGGAGTATATATGTTATGTACTTAACAGAGCTATTCATGGTTTGTACTGGAAAGTATATTTGTACTATACTTAAATCTAATATTTCACTAGTAGACTTTCAGTATTTATATAGTTACTTGTAAAAATACTAATAGTAATAGTCTTAGTAGGAGAACACTTCATAACATACTAAATTAAGCTGGAAAAGGACTAGAAGTGTATAAATTATACTTTTAAGTTCACTTTATGAATAAGGACTCCAACCGGAAGGTAATAAAGGATACATTATTATTATAGTTTACGTAAAAATTAAACTTAGATGTAACCTAGTTGTGTAATCAAAGATTATTACTCTTACTCTTAATGTATAATTAAGTAACAGTTTACTTTTTGTAATCTAAAAGTGGGCCAATTAAGTCCCTGTGAGTATTATAATGGAGAACTTGAAAGTTTACTATTAGTGCATTAATATTAGTACACTGACAACATAATATGTACTTTTACTTGGGAATTATACTTATACTTTACTTATTATACAAGAAAATAAACCTGAGGTATAATTATTAATTTCTATGTAAGGTTAAGCTGAAGCTGCACTTGGCACAGCAGACTAGCTTAGCATAAGATGTGGCTATCGATCAGTTTAAACCAAACAAACAAATACTCACAGTGATCGACTTGTTTCGTTATCACTTCGCTCAGAGATTGGATCATCTTTCTGTTCATAGCAGACATTTCTCACATTTGGATTTCAGTCAGAGCTACAAAACGAGCCCCTGATTCTCAGAGATGTGCCGGATGTTGACATGTTGTTTCCATGGCATCAAGCCCCGCCCACGCACGAAAAAAACAAACACAGCATTTTAATTTCTTGTGCCGCGTCGCACATACTGCGACGATGTCCCGCATTTTTATTGGCTCTAGTTATCATCTGTAGGAGAGGAGCTTCTATGAACTCTGAAATTTTATCGTATGGCTGTAAAGAAAGCAGGGAAATCTGCCGTCACGAGCTGCGTGTGTGACGTCATCAAACTAGGCTCGCGTAAAGCTGTAACCGCCCTGAGTCGAAAATTGCCAGTCAAAGGTCACAAACTTTGCAAGATTTCGGTGAAATATGGTGCAAATGAAGAGGTTAGAAAATTAGATGAATGCTCTCAATAATTTTACAGGGAGGGGGAAACTTGAATGACGAAGAATAATTCCTGTTGCTTTGCTTAATGTTATTCTTGCGTGGTTGTTTCAGTATATTATTCTACTAGAAAAGTCCTAATAACTTTAATATTATGGTGTTTGGAAAACAAGCAAAATCATGCCATGTGTTTAGATATGTTTTTAAAGAAAATTTTGAATAGGGATACCCTTATGGGAAGATTCCTGTTTAATTTAAGGATGGACAGTATTTATGAATACTTTAATCTAAATGTCCTATTTTCTTTTTGATAAATTCTACCTTGGATTGGTCCTGCATTTTATAGGGTGTATGCCCCTAATAAATTTAGCATATAAAATGTAGTAGCATACTGGGGGGGAAAAAGGGAAACCGTGACTTGATCCCATCTCAACAACCAGCCTGTTCTGTTCAATTGCATATGGTTTATTCACATTTTCTTTTAAAAAGAGGACCTTTATAACTACTCGAAAAAAAATGGATATAAAAAATATCAAAATGACCAGAAATTCTTTATCACTGGTAATCTTACATTTCCTGTTGCACCAGGTAACACCAACTAATAATGACAGTAATAATGCAATAATCATTACTATCTACAAATATCTCTGTGATATAATATTTAAATTCATCCAGTAAAGAAAAAGGATGTCATTAGTACCACTTTCATATTTATTTAACAAACAACAGTGGATTACAAATGAACTTTTTTCAGATGAGATACAGACGGAACTAAAACATAGTAGCGAAACAGTTAAACGTTTCAAATAAAGACAGAAATGAATATTAGACTTTTTTAATTATTATTATTATTATTATTTACGCCATTAATTCACAATATTGCACCGCAACTACCTCTTCTATGAGTGTGAGTTTGTACACAAACAGTGTATGCGTGTGTCATCATAACAGAGCAATTAAAGGCACATTACGCTGCAGTTTAAAACACAAATTCAAAGATGGCTTATCCTTCCCAGCTCGGTTAGACTGACGTGCAGCGGTGGTTAACTGGGTGAAACAGCAAATAGAAGGAACACACTGACGTCAAATTTCCACTAAACTCCCCTCAGTCGTACTGAGTGGCAGAACATCCTGCAGCTTCTTTTAGTCCGGGAAAAATGTGAAAGCAGGAGCAAAATACATTATTATCTTATCAAATTAAAGGCAGTCGACTTGACGGGATACAGAGTCAGTCACTATGTGGCTGAGACGTAAGAAACCTGATTATGATGTCATGGAGATTCACGGGTCAAAGCCTGAAGATTTACACAAGTTTTGATGCTTAGTTGTACTTTAAGACAAGATTTATTGCTGATGCGCATACAAATGAATATTCTGGATCTTGGACTTCTGTTTTGGCTTGAAGACTGAAACTCACTTTGATTTTCAACATATTTATAATATCAGTCACTGACTTTTTTTTTCTCAGCAGCTTTAATATTAAATACATATTCACCAAATCCGGGAAAATAATATCTTATTTTATGATTATTGCACAGAGGTCATAGTCTAAAGCATAACCAAATATGCCGAAACCTCAGCCCAGCGCTGCAGGACGGCGCCACGTTGCTGGAGTTCTTGGGAATTCAGTCAAAAGTGGCCAGTTCCCCAATTTAACGGTTCAACCCTCTCTTTGTGCGCGAGTCAACCTGTAACCTGGTTACTGCGCTTTTACACAATCCAGAACCTTTTGGGTCTGGAGGCTGCGCACTACTGCCCAAATGTTGATGACCACGACGGTGATTAATACAGCAGAATATTAAGAGAATTCTGGCAAAGCCCGGTCTCTGCAGACGCGGACACTTCAAGGGAATCAGAAAAGAGGGAAGGGTTTTTATACGGGAGTCTACAACTTGAAGGAAGGCCTTCAAATGTGCTGAGGGTGTCGTTTCAGTCCAACAACTATATTAAGGTGTGTATAAATATATGTGTGTGTATAAAGTGTGTCACTTTGACCGGTTTGCGAGGGTAGTTCTGATTGGTAGTGTTGTGTCAATCCAGTGGTTTGGGTTTTTGATCATGGAGGTCCAAACTGCGACTTCCTCTTCTGTGGAGTCCATCCAGCTGACGGATTCCCCATAACTCAGACCTGCCATTAAAAAAAACACAAACAGTTATTCGGTATATATGATGACAACATTTACATCACAGGAATCCAAAAACTGAGGAATGATTCCTTTCCTAATCTCCTTCTTCTTTAGGTCGTTCCCTTTTTTCCCCCTGGGGTCTCCACAGCGGATAATCTTTTTCCATCCTGCCCTTTCCTCGGAATCTTCTACTGTCACACCAACCAACTGCATGCCCTCTTTCACCAAATCCAGAAAACTTCCCCCATCCACTCCACCTTCTCTTCTCCTTAATCCTCACCGTCCAACCTGCCTCCCTCTCATTCACACACCAATTTTGTCTTGCTGTGACTGATTTATTTATTTACCATGTACCTATTCTAGGGATTAACTCAAAATTCAGTCAGGATTAAGTCAAAATTCTAAGATTAAATTCAAAATCCTTAGAATGAAGTTTGAATTCTGAGATTAAAGTCAGAATTCTTAGAATTCCGAGAATAAAATTTGAATTCTGAGATTAAAGTCAGAATTCTGAGAATAAAGTGAGAATTCTGAGAATAATGTTTAAATTCTAAGAATAAAGTCAGAATTCTGAGAATAAAAAATTTCAAGTAACCATATGTGGCCCTAATCCTCTTCTGTCCATTTCCAGCCACTACACTGAAATAAACTTCCTCCTGCTGTTCGATCTCGCGTGCAACACCAACATATCAACACACATATTGAATCTCAGTAATGAAGCCATGAAACCAACATGGGATATTTAACAATCCACAGTGAGCGACTCTCTGGTAACCCAGAAACGACCTTCCTCCAATGACAGGACCATATGAAATGCCTGAAGCACCGACACGACAAAATGCAATGTAACAAGAGGCGCTGCCATCGTACTTCTCCAAAACGCCGCTGCAGACGAAGTATAAAACCGTTTTTTCTGACACCATCATCTACAAAGCTGACCTTTAAATAAAACAATATATCAAACAACCCCCTGAAAATACACACCCCCGGATCACGCAGAGGCCGCCGCCCTCCCCGTGATCCTCTGAAATGTCAGGAGATCCATGAAACGGCACCGGATCTCTCATCGGCGCTCGCCACAGGACGATGAGAGGCAGAGCTGGGTTTAACGGATCTAATCTTTTGCCATAATGAGTCTCAAGTCGCTTACTGACTTAAAGAAGACAGCCAAGAGTGTCGGTGATTTAATCTATAAAGTGCACGCCGGCGATAGCCTAAGATGTTGAGATGTGTTCAGATAGGATTTACACTGACGAAAAATAATGACTCCATTTACCAAAACTGACAACTTTCAGAACAAAGTCAAGCCAGAACTGCTGTTCCCGTATCCGGTGACCTATTACCTCTTATAACACACCCTTATATCATTTCCTTCAGTGGAAATATACAGAAACTCTCTCCTTTTTTCACTTTTAGCAGTTTATAATAATATCCCTGAAAAGTAATAATAGGGGATATAATCATCATCATCATCATCGCCGCCGCAGAGCCTTCATGTTTTAACTATTTTATGTATCATTTTTTACATTTTATACTAACATAGACCTTAGTGCTTTGGTATGATTTAGTCCAGATTTGGTGCATATGAATCGATTGGAGGAGATTCATCTCGTATACATCATAATCGTTCATGTTTGACCCAGTAGGAGGAGCATTTGATGAAAAACACAGTTTTTTCAGATTTAACTTCCTAACATTTTGTCCAAATTTATAGGAATAGCAATCGACTCAAGACAATCCATCTACTATAATTCATATCTTATTCTAGAAGTTCATATTTTATTCCGGTATTTCATATTTTACCCACTAGGGGGAGGTTTTTTTAAAAAGTTGTTTTTTCTTTACAAAAAACACTGTTTTCCACAGATTTGATGCATATGAATCGACTCGGGGGGGGGGGATTTATCTTGTATATATCATATTTTACAATAACAGTTCTTATTAAATTCATTAGGAGATTTTTATTTACAAAAAAGAGTTATTCCAGTTTTTCCACACATACCACCTGAACCACTTGTCCAATTTGAATGAACCGCCTGAAGGTGATCCAACATGTATTCATCATATTCTACTGTCATTGTTCATATTTCACTCAATAGAGTGAATCATTTGCAAAAAAACACACAACGTCCAACGGAAAATAAGTCCACATTTAATTTGAGGAGTTCAATCGGGGGATTGGGTTTTTTCCTGGAATATACCTTATCTATCGGAGATCACAGTGCAGGCCTAGTCAAAACCTTCAAAACACAACAAATAGTTCATATTTTCATAACAGAAGCATCTTTTTTAATTTGTATATCAGTTAGGCTCTAGAGCAGAATAAAGAAAAGCCAAAGTCTTGATCTCAGCTTGATAATGAATACCTACTCTATTAAAGTTTATAAACAGGTTGATGTAACTCTGAAGTGTTTACATCTGGAAAACATCCATGTTATATTTACAGGAGCAAAAAACTGTTTTGTTCTTTTTTGCAACGAAATGCAGAAAGTTGAAATCATTGTATAATAATGTTTGTATGGTATTCCACAAGCTCCAAAAGAATCCTTGCGTGATCCTGCGAAGAGGTATTCCCAAACCCAAATCAAAAATGTGTCACATTAAAAAAGGGCGCTAGACTTGTTTGTAGACTTGTAGAATTTTATAGGGGAATGATTTATTTATTCTGCAAACTCTTTAAGTGGAGTAGGATTTAACCCATCCGGAGAGGGTTTGCGGAGAAAAGAGGGACGTCTGGAATATCGTGCGTGGACGTCTGCCACCGGGACTTTATGGATGGCAGATCCAGATCTTTATTATACCTCACTTTGATTTTAAGCCTATTTATAATATTAGTCAGAGGCTATTTTTTCAGCGACTTTAAAACCAAATATTCACTGATGTTGTAAAAGAAGCTTCCACTTGAAAATAAAAAAATTAGAGACTTGTCTCTCAGTCCTCTTCAGACATAAATCTCTAATATGACAGCTCTGCATCAGGCTCAGGAGGGGGAGGAGTCAGGAAGAAACTCAGGATTTGTTGAGGCAATCCTGCCAGTGAGCAGGTTAAGTTCACTGAGTTAGTTATCATGGTAACGGACTCAGATTTATTTATAGTTTCCACTAAACCTGCTTTCTTAACAAGAATTACCATTCTTGTTAATTTCATGTTGTCGTTCTTTTCTTTACCTTAGACGGAGCCTATAACTGTAAATCTGCAGCTTCTCTTCCACGTTATACCGTCAAATGTGTGCAGGAGCTCAGAGGGAACAAACCTGAAGAACAGAAGCCCTTCTGAGCAGCCACCGCAGAGGAGAGTGAGATAAGGAGTGTGTTTTTGGTTGTAATCCACAAAACCACCACTAGGAGACACTAAATCCCACGTACTGGTCTAAGGCGGCGGGAGTTGAAATGGACTCTTCTTGTTAACGTGGATACGAATAAAAGTAGAGAGAGTTTGCAGGGACGCTCACCGGTTCCGTAGCTCAAGCGAACACCTCCCAGGACTCGTGTTTTCCGGCCTTCGCGCTGCCAGACAGTCAGCTCAGCGCAGGCCTCTCTCAGGTCGCTGGTATGGAAGCCATCGTACACCATAGTATGGTTGTAGGTAGGGCTGATGCAGTGCTTCACCAGCCGCGTCTTCTGACCACTCTGCCGACTGGCATCTGGCAATATGTAGCTTTAAGAGTGTGGATTTATAATTCAATGTTATGATCAGACAAGAATTCACTTTAATCTCTGACACTGATGTTATATAATCTGTATAAGCACAGGATAGACGTTTAAATAACAAATATGGCAATTCTTGTATACTAAAAATTAGACAAAGGACTATCAGGGCCCCCTTGAAAAATAAAAAAAAATCGAATAATATTAGAATATAAGTCGTAATTTTTTTTTTATTCAGGCAAATTTCTTAATCTGGTAATTTGTCTTCAACGGTTTTATGTGATGTAGTCGGATTACTTTTGGATTACCTTGTATATTGTAACTAAGCCTCTGTCTACATTACGGGACAACTAAATCCGTCATTGCAGCACCTGCTGCTCCACAAAAGAGACGATTTCCTCCAAGTCTGTCGGGATCTTTCTTCGGAACAAACTCAGTTTTAAACACGGCGTTTTCAAAGTTCTAATATTTATGATCATGATGCGTTTATCTGCCAAAAGATTATTTCAAACATATATTGAAACTTTTCCCTTTCAGTGAGTGGCCTAAGTTTACCGCTTTATTGTCGTAAAATTGTGTCTTTTTTATCGCAATATTAAGACTTTTTTATGAAATCTCAATTCTTTTTTTTTTATTTGGTCAATTTGTCCCATAAAACGCCACACTAGAATGACAATGGAGTATATTTAATCAGTGTTAAATAGTGTGGTTGTTAAGTCAAACACTTTAATCAACATTTCCTGGCTGTGGTTGTTGACTTATCCAAAGAATCCTGGACCCCTGCAGTCTACATGTCAAAGAATCCTTCTGGAAAATAAAGAACCTCACTTAGTTCCTAATACCTGTTCCCATTGGTGTATGAATGATTTGTCCTATATTCTCTGTTCTTTTTTACACTATTTGGGGCTCCATCGTCTTCCCTATAGAAAGTTAAGTCGCTAAATAACACATAAACAAAAAGCTGAAACATTTAGCTGGTCCTCCAAAGAGAGGACAAAATGGCAAAGATCTCTGCTGAGACAAAAATGTCGTGGACCTACAATGTTGATGACATCAAGTTTTGAGGCAGAATAATATATAATTAAATACAGTGCCCTGCAGAATTATTGGCAACCTTTAAGAAAATTAGTCAAATGAGTTGCAAAAAAATGCCTTTGTTGTCTATAGCCACGATCTTTAATTCAAATTATTCAGAAAAACCTAACTTTTATAACCTTGGAGTAGGAACTCTGAGTGGTGACCAATGACGTACGTGCAGGAGCTGCACAAAACTGGCAAAGGATACCAGAAAATCTCTCAACAGTTTAGAATGTCAGTTTCGAAAGTGATATCAATAATTAAGAGAATGGAGAGGATACAAATCTGCCTGGAAAGGGGCATGTCTGCAAACTGACCCTGCACACTGTGGGGAGGATGGTTTGACGGGCAAAAGACTCTCCAAGGATTACAACAAGAGATTTTTGGAGATCAGTGGAATCTAGGGGTCAGAATGTGTCCTAGGCGCCATCGGATTGCGGCAACACCAACACCAGCTGTTTGGGAGGGTAGCAAGAAAAAAGCCTCTGCTGTCGTCCACACACAAGCTAACACTGCTGCAGTTTGACAAACACCACTGGGACTTTCCGTTGAACAAGGTCAGATGTCAAATGATACAACAACAAACAAACATCAAAGATGGGTGTGGGGTAGCATGAAAGGAAGCCATAGAGAAAAGCTCCTCATACCCACTGTGAAGTCTGGTGGTGGATATCTGATATATGTTACTTGGGTTAGAGGTTAGATTTATGTGAATAACTTAAGGATCATGGGTAAAGACAATAAAGACCTTTTTTTCATCTCATATTTTTTAATGGCTGCCGATAATTCTGGAGGTCTGTACATATGAGCGGGTGTAGATTTGTGTCAACTTTGTGATGACTTTACTTTTTTGGAAACATAACTGATGACATGATATCAGGAAATGTGATGCAGAGCTGACGCACCTTCGAACGAACGAGTCCAAGGGGCCCCCTTTATAGGACATGAGCCCTTGAGCCTCTCGAAGCCAGATGTGAAGCTCTCCTGTGAGAGGCCGGCCACCTCCTGAACTCACACACACACAAATGCACATACACACAATAAATGAGACAAATAATGACTGAGGCAGGACACACTGTCAACTTCCATTTCTCATGAGCCTGGGCCACCTTCAAAATCTTCTGGGATAAACTTCATTGAGAGCACAAGGATCCCACGACTGCCAATGGACTCTGGACTCATTTGAACCTGTGATGGAGGCAGGAAAAGGGGGGGGGGGAGAAAGGGATAGCAAGGGGAGGGAGGCAGAAGTGAGAAAGCAGGGGAAGATTATTACATAAAACCTTAGTTAAAATTCACCACATGTCTTCCTCTCCCTTCAACTCTCTCAGAGACTCTCCTCCCTGGATTCTCTGTCGCCCACAAAGCAGCAAAAGCTGCTGTCACACACACACACACATACACTCGTACTAAACAAATGCAAATTCGGGCAGGCAAAGTGTTTTTGTAAATATTTATCTTGGGAGTGTTCAAGCCTACACATCAATGTTTGCGTCTGTATGATATTTCTGCTGCTCATTCATGTCTGCTCTGTCCTACCCGTGGCTGCAGGTCCTGCCACAGCGGCTGAAAGCAGGTCCAGTCCCAGAGTCCCAGCGACACCTCCACCTCCCCAAGGAACACATTCCTCCCAAGGGACTCTGCGTGCCACACAGACAGGTTCAAGGTCCGGCTCCCCAGCTCTCCCATACCCACTTTATACTGCAGGAGGAGAGTCAGAATCAGGTGACGCATGAGAGGATGGAGGGGTATGCTAGGGAAGAAGCATGATGGGTTCTGCTTGGGAAAAAAGCATGACAGGTTCTGCTGCAGGACAAGTGACGGAGAGCTGAGGGACATATGGCAGATGGGAAATATGCAAATGAGAGAGTCTCACTCTGAGCGTCTGATCGTAGATGGGATTCAGTGTCTTCTTCTTCACCGACGTCTTCTTCTTACTGTGACTCGACTTGTCGGGCAACAGATAGGCTTTTACGTATCTGTGAAAACACGCAGACGTTTCTGACTGACTTTGTACTTGACCTTGAAACTGCAGTGTGCGTATTCACGGGCACCGTCACTTACGGGTCCGAGCGGTTCTTGCGTGCTGAAGCGAGGTCTTCGCAGCAGTGCACTTTGACGCACAGCTCGTCCTTCTGGGTGTCGTACAACAATGAGTATTGGATGCGGCCCCTCACATCCACCGTATCGAAATCCCCCGAGCTGAACAGACTCATCATGCTTCCGCCGAGCTGTAAAAGAAACACGCCAAAGGAAAGATCAGCGTCATTGTCCCGAACTGACTCACGTTGCGTCACTGCTGGGGAAATTAATCAATTCTGCATGCAAGTGCGAGTGTACATGCGTGTGTGTGTGTGTGTGTGTGTGTACATGTGTGTGGGAGGGTGTTTATGCATTCATGTGTATGCATGTGTGTATCTGTATTAGTCCGTGTGAGTGTGTGTCTATGTGAGTGTGTGTGTGTGCGCGCGCGCATGTGTCTTAGTGAGTGTGTGCGTGCATGTCTCTGTATATGCATTCATGTGTGTGTACGTGTATTTGTCTGTGTGCAAGTGTGTGTGTGTGTGAGTGTAAGTGTGCTTGTGTATATGCGTATGTGTTCTGTGTGTGTGTGTGTGTGGGGGGGTACCGTGTAACTTGAATGCAGGCTGCCATTGGAGCTGCTGGTTTTTAAAGAAGTGGGATCTGGTTCTGTCAGGCTGCTGCAGACAGAGTCCGTGTCCCCAGTGTGACCGTCAAAGTCTTCCTAGGAGCCAGCACCCCCCCCACACACACACACACGCACACACACACACACACACACGCACACACCAACATCCAGACACACACTATTCTCAGACACAGCGTCCCTTGTAATCATTTTATCAATACTCCTCACGTATAACCTGCCCATTAAGTATTTTATTATACTCTACTAATGAATGCATGCAGGCCAGAATGTGACTGCTTTATTAATTGAAAACATTTCAAATATTAATTCTGTTAGGTCGGACAGGAGGTAAGAATCAAGGCTACATTCACATAACTAGGCTGGAGTGACTAAATTCCGAGTCTTAAATCTTTTTGTTTAAAGGCCTGTGTCGAATCGGATTTGGGTCACGTTTATTTGGGGTTTCAGATTAAATACATATCCAATTCCAGATGACGCAACTTGAATAGGAGCGTTCAGATTGGAATTCACAGTTCCCTCTTTAATTTAAATTATTCAATAAATTTCTGACTTCTGACTGCAAGTAATATAATTAAAAAAACATTACATTCTTCACATGAAACAAATATAAATATCTGCTGGTGTTAGATGGAGCCCATGGAACCATTTCTTTTAACAAGATGTCCAGGGCTTTTGCAAGAAAAAAACAGCCCTACAATATCAGAGATCCACCTCCAGACTTCATAGTGGGTAAGATGGGCTTTTCTCTACGGCTTCCTTTCTTGCTACAGCACACCAATCTTTGACGTTTTTAGCCAATAAGCTCTACTTTGGTCTCACCTGACCTCTGTGTCGACCCCATCTGAGGGTGGTTAAGGAGACTTTAACCCCAAGATTCAACTGACCTCCGACTTCTCTATCTGTAATCCTCGGAGAGACTTTTGACGGTTTGATCATCCTCCTCGTGTCACATGTGGTCAGTTTTCAGACATGTCCTCTTCCAGGCTGATTTTTAACGTATCCACTCACTTTAAACATCTTAATTATTGATGTAACTATTAAAACGGACAACCTGAAGAGTTGAGAACTTTTTCTTGCCTCCATTGCCAGATTCGTGCAGCTCTTCAACTTTTCTTTAAACATAATTGCTGTGTTCTCTCGTCTTTGTCATCGTGAAGAACATCGGTGAGGAGGTTTTATACCCCCTCAAAACAGGAAGTCATAGTTCACCACTTCAGAGTTCTTGCTCAAAGACGAGAGCAAAAACCATGAAATAGGACAGGAAATATACTTCAGTTCCCTTTTCTATTCATTTCATAGAAGTATGAAGAATTATGTCACGTTATAGAGAAAATATCTGTTTTATCTTAAGAAAGTAATTTTCTTTCTATTATGTTATTTGGGTTAAAGGTTAGATTTTCCTGAATAATTTGAATTAAGGATTGTGGGTATAGACAATAAAGACATTTTTGACCAATTCTTTAAATAATATTAATTCTGGAGGGCACTTTAAGTAGCTTTTTGTACATTCTCTCATTCTGGTCTTCATCAGCCAGTGTCAACAGCACGGTTAAAACGTGAGACGAGAAAGGACAGATGATAACAACAAGGCAGGTCATCAGCTTTTCATGATCTGCTTGTGAAAATTTCATGCACTCATTTGTTACGAGTGGGTCCATTTTAGCCTGAATAACATGAGTTGTTTCACAAATGTGACATTTTTTGTTGTTGTTGGCTCAGATATCTCATAAACGTGTGAATTACTGGCGTTTTGGAGAGCAGATGAATTCACATTAAAGCCAGATTCAGGTAATTTGTAATTATTATTAATGTGTGCCAACAAGATTTTTTGATCACATGAATTTGATAACCGGAGTAAACCGGATTTGAACCAGGAGGCGTGTAATGTGAACATAGTCTTAGTCAACAACTATCCGTAATGGTAAACTGTGAATGACGGTGTGTAATATAATCACCTCAGGATCTTCTGAGGGGCCATTACTTCTCCTCTCAGACTCTGAGAACAAAGAAATATTATGAGCTAAATTATTTAATAGTTCTACTAAAAGGCATTAAGAGAGGTGAGTTAGAGGAGAAGCTTTCATACCTCTGGATGACGTAGAACTATATCGATACTGCAGACTCTGGAGATAGAGATGATTTATTTTTGTTAAATTGAGACTTTTTTTTTAAGCAAAAACATAAAAAGAAGCATGAAATAAAACACAAGCATGAGTTAACACTGACCTTTTCTGCTAGACTTTTTGTTTGAGTTGTGGATTCATGTTTCAAACTTCCTTGATTCCTGAAAACACAAACAAGATTATGGGAAATTGCAACTTTAGGCGGTGGCATTATCTTTTCTATGACCTCCACTAACCCTTCACTCTCTTCATCTTTGTTTTCCTTCAGCTGTCGTAAAGAATTGGGAGTCGTGTGATTTATGTGGGAGGTTTCCTCTTTCTCGCCATTGAACAGTCCGCTCAAGGTCACATCTGTTAATATGGAAACGACCACAGGTTCATCATGGGGACATCATTATAGCAGTAGGAGTAAAGGCCAACAGGCATGTGATGTCAGTTTAAGATACAGTGCCCTCCAGAATTAATTACAACCTCTTAAAAAAAAAAAAAAAGAAATAAAATGAGATGCAAAAAATGTCTTTCTTTTCTATAACCGTAATCTTTCATTTTAATCATTCAACAAAACAATTTATCGAATTTAAGTTACAAAATACAAAACATTACATTCTTAACATCAAACATTTTTTTCTCTGAACAGGCATAATTATTCCCGCCCCTAAGGAATCCCCTGATTAAAACGTAATTAAATCCTATTTCCAGTCTTATTTTGTATTTCTAGGATCACCTCTTTGAGTAGGAACTCTGAAGTGGTGAACAATGACTTCCTGTTTGACTGGGGTGTAAATATAAAGTGACACAGGCCTGATTCTTTTTGAAGTTGTAAAGCTTCACAAATCTGGAATTGAAAGAAAATCAGTAATTCAAAATGTCAGTTTCAACAGTTAGATCAATAATTAAGAAGTTTAGAGGAACTGGAGATTTTTGTTTTGTTTTTGGGAAGATGTTCTTCCCGGCCAGGAAGGGGCTTTGTCTGCAAACTGACCCCACACGCTGTGAGGAGGATGGTTCGACTCGCAAAAGACTCTCCAAAGATTACAACTAGACAGGTCAGAGGTCAGTTGAATCTAAGTGTCAAATGGTATCCCTAACCACCATCAGATGGCCCCGACACCAACACCAGCCGTTTGGGAGGGTAGCAAGAAAAAAAACCCTCTGCCGTCATTGACACACAAGCTAACGCTCCAACAGTTTGACAAACCCCGCTGGGACTTTCACTGGGACAACGTTTTTTTGGCTACAAACATCTAATATGGGTGGAAGGTAGCTAGAAAGAAAGCCATAGAGAATAGCACCCCATAACCACTTTGAAGTATGGTGGTGGATCTCTGATGCCGTTGGACTGATTTTCTTCCAAAGGTTCTGGACATCTTGTTAAAGACATGGTTCCATGGACTCCATCAAACACCAGCAGATACTGGATGAAAACCTAAAAGACTGTCAGGAACCTTAAAGTGGGTCGTGGTTGGACCTTCCAGCAGGACAATGTTCTGAAGATCACCTCAACATCAACCCAAGAATGGTTCAGAGATCACAGAATAAAGGTTCTGTCATGACCATCCCAGTCACCTGACCAGAACCCCACAGAACATCTGTGGGATGTGCTGCAGAGGAGAGTCCACCAGTGTGGACCTCAGAACCTGAAGGAGGTGGAGAGGTTCTGTGTGGAGGAATGATCTCAGATCATCTCCATGTGTTCTCAGACCTCATCACAGACTACAGAAGGAGACTCGGGGCTGTTATTGTGGCAGAAGGGGGCGGGGCAAAATATTAAATACAGACTCCCAATGATAATGGAAAAATTTAAGAAAATTTAATGTTTTTTAGTAGAATTACTTGAGATAGACGTTAGATTTTTTTGAAAAATTGGAATTAAAGATCATCGTATCCTTTTTCTCTGCATGTAATTCTGGAGGGCTCTGTCACTGAAAACAGACCTCTGCCTTTGGTCTTTCGGAGGCGTATGGAGGTGTGGATGAGGTCACCGCCTGACCAGGTACGGTGACGTTTGCCGCGCTCCTCAGCGAACCATGCCCCCGACAGAGACCGCAGACGCCTCGGGTCTGTCTCGGTCTCCTGCAGGATCCTGCAGTGTTGGCAGAATGCCAAGTTTAGGATCAAAACAATCAAAACCTCCTGTTGGGAAAAGTCAGATGACGCTACAAAGTAAACAGTGTTAGGTAATTTACTCAGCATGGGAGTACAAATAGACAGTTTCACTAATAGAAAAAAAAAACACATCATCTAAATGTAACATTTTAAGACACATGATCAGCTGAGTGTTTCGTAGGTTTTCTCTCTCGGAGTAAAAAATCTTGGTTTTAGCTCCTGAAAGATGAGGATCTATCTGTCAACGGTCTTTGGCTCTGGGAAAGTATGGCGGAATATTTTACAGCATTCTGAATATTTGTATGCGTTTCATAGACTTCCCAATGACTCGGATATTTGTGTCCAAGGTCACAGAAGCCCCCGCTATTTGGAAAAACTCAAGTTTGTGCTGATGTGGATGGACCTCACCGTTTAGGCTAGGCAAATGTGAGGATGACGTCGGCCCAGGTCAACACAAGCATCGTGCAAAAACAGGATCTCGACTCTTTTATACGATGGCCGACAGGAGAAAACACGCCGCAAACTAACAAAAGCATCTTCAATTTGAAAACACGTGTGAAGTCGTTTGGAAAACGTGCCGCATATACCACAGCACAACAGAAGTGTGGACAAAGGACACTAAAAAGGGACTGGACTCGCTTCCTAAACCCCCAGACGAGCATTTAAGAAGCGAGTCCAGAGGTTTGTCACTTTTAAGTGTCCTCTGGAAACCCTTCTGTTGTGCAGGGGCGGTTTTAGCTTACATGGCGCCGTGGGCGAACATCCATAAAACCCAGGGTTGGCATAATACAATACGTGCTCACATATCCGACTATGTAATAGCTTTAACTTAAAAAATTTGCCATGGGAAGGATCCCATTTGTTTGTAAGTTTTAATATTAGCAGACTTGGGTTCTGAAAAAATAAGAGACCACACATTAATTGTAGTATCTGTGGAGTTTGCGCTGTTTACCGGCTGTCCATTTATTATTGAACTTAGATATTGTGTCGTCGGCCTTGAGTTAGAAACATGTGTCTTATATCAACACCTTGATAGACCTGATACGTTCTGATCATACACTAAACCTGCTGCGCTACGCCGCCCCCTCCCCCTATCCCACCTCCCACCTCCGACCGTGGGATCCCTGTGTGCTCACAAACTACATGGGCAGCAACTCCGACCAACACAATTGACCCAAAGGTTGACGTTATAATTAGAATGATGTGCAGCAGGTGCGACAGGAAACAATCAATGATGTGTCCAATCAGAATTTTTTTCCCCAGATTGCTGTCGGCGCCATGCCACGCCTCAATGTTGCCATTGGTGACCGCCCATGTCGTCCATAGCTAAATACGCCACTGCCGTTTGTTGTGGCTTTTATAGCACGTTTGTTGATGATGAAGATGTTTTCTTATTATGCTTGTGTGTTTTGTCTATTTTTACAGCACTTTTGCACCTTTGGGCCACCGTACCTTTACCCTATGAAATAAATCAGGGGTTCTACGGGACCCACTGAACGGTTAGCGGTGACTAGCCTCAGAATCTATGCAAACATGCAGGAGCTGCTCTTCCCCCACTGAGGCAGGATGGAATTAACATCAAGCCCCAAAAGCCTCATATTGAAGTTCACAAAGCTGCGTTTGATCTGCGCTTATTTTTATGACAGTGACTTATCTCCTTTGGACCAAAAGCTTTTTCTAATCTCCTCCTTTGATATATAACGTTTGAATGCAAAACTGGCTCCTAAAAAGGATAAACAGTCACCTCTGACCTTACACGTCCTTCATCAAGAAGACGTAACTCCAAGTCACGGTCTAAGACCTGCAGGATGGTGGATTGCTCGTCTTCTGTCAGGTGACTCAAGTCGAGAGAAGCTTTGATGTGATCAGCCTCCATCCCTGAGAGAAGCAAAACCACAATCCTTAAACGGACAGCATTAACGCATCTATGAAATTCTTCTGCACACAAAAGACATGGACATTTGAATCTGCATTGTCATGCACTGCGCCGCCAGAATGACTTCCTCATTTCATTGTTAATGGCTTATTTACTACCTCTTTTATTTAATACTGTTGTATTTAGTGAATAGTTCTATTTGTGTTCTTGTGCCGTAGGACAGTGACCAAAACTTAAATTCTTAGTAGTGACTATAATGACAAATAACGTGTCTTATGTCTCATGTCAACGAGGGCTGGCCGGCGATCACAATGGTGTGGAATAAGAGTTTAAAACTACTGGAGAAAATAATACAATGAAAGATTTGAGATGAAGATACAAAAGGAAAGAAAGCGAATGAAAGTAGAAAAGTTCCCAAAAAGACCTTTTAAGTTCAATACAAGATTGAGTGATAACCAATCTATTTTGACATAGAATGATAATTTCACAATAAGATCTCGGCGGATAAACAAATAATTCAAACGCCAATCATGTCTCTCCAACAGAAAATAACACTTTTTCCCCCCATAAGGTGTAATAGTCAGTGCAATAAACACCAGGATGGTAAACAGCGGCTGAGGGGATGAAGAGTGGAGGCAGAGCCATGCCCGTATATCACAACAACATAATCCATAAAAGACTAAATAGGAGCTTCAACCATCCTTCTTCTACCAGCCATCACCAGCCAGGGGAAAACCGGGGATCGAACGTCTGACTTTCCGATTAGTGGGGTAACGATTGCAATTTTCTTGGCCGATCGCCGATTTTCTTAAAGTCTGACAAGCCGATACTGATTTTGGCTTTCTCCTAATTTTTTTTTCTTTAAAGTTTAAAAATCATAATGAGTAATGTATTTTAAGTGCTCTTATTTTGAAGGATAACAGTTGAGTCTGGTCGGACAATATAAGGTAATACTTAAAATAACTGGATGTAGGATTGAACATTGCGGAACAACTACAGTTAATGCTAAAAATTCAACAAACAACAGCAAAATGTTCCTAAGAACAGTGATTGCTGCCAATCAGACAAAATGTGCAACATCAGTTGAACTAAAATCAATATTACTTATCCAGCATGACCATTGACCCTAGTTTAGCATGTTTTTTTTCGCTTTATAATATAAATAGAGCACAAAAAAAGTGAGGAAATAATAATAAAGTCATAAAGAAGATGTTCTGCTGTAAATAAGATAGCAAACATTGACATGAACAGCCTGATTTATTATCAGGGGTTATTCTGAGACGGCGCCTGTTTTTCTTACCATTAATTGATTCCCAACCTTTTGCCCTGTGACCCCTTCAGAAGAATAGCTGATTTTGAGTAGCAGAGTTAGATTTTGCATGAAATTTTTCCCATTTAAATTATCTCTGGTTTATCTAACCCATCCCCCCTAGCTGGAAGTCCAATTGTTAGGAACCTTTAACCCTTTAATGTCATGCTCAACTGTTTTGTTTAGCCCATTTTGAGTCGTACACACTTTCTTATTGAAGATATGTGACACTTGATTACACCTGTTTGTAATTTGATCCAGAGGAAGCATGTACATGCTAAAGAGTAAAGGTCCAAGTAGGGAGCCCTGGGGAACACCACATGTCAAAGGGCCATAAAGAATTAACATGGCTATTAAAAAGTCAAATTCAATGGAATTTTTTTGGGGCATATTATAGCAAGTGAAGAGTTACTAAACAGAATTTTGCAACTTTATACAAACCAAAAAAAGGCTTAGAAGGGTCAAACAGTTTCTTAAAAAATATGCTTTACGAAAAGGTCGAGCTAATCGAATCAAAACGGATTATTTTCCAATGTACGTTTGAAAAGCGGTGTATTATTATTAAGTTCACTTTCTAATCACAAATTTTTTATTTATAATATAAATTCTATCTAACATTATCGAACATCTCTAAGATCTAGATTTATACTTAGATTTCATATTTAGACATCTTATTTAACATATATTTCCTAATAATGTAAATATGACCAAGTTCATAAACATTGCTCTGAATTTGATTAAATAATAACAAATTGACAACACTTTTTAAACTTTTGGCAAATGTAGAAATCAAGGGATTCCCAGGAGCGAAAAGGAGCCTTGGAAATAAATAATCACAGGATTTAAGCTTCTATTTCGTGGATTAAGACCAACGATCATGATGTTTATACAACAGGAACCTGTTGCACCAGATTATCAAATGTTTTATTATCGTGTATATGCGCGCGTGCGTGAATGTGTGCTCACTGCCTGAGGCTACTTACTTTGTAAATAATTGACGCATGCGCACATCGATTCTCGTCTGTGCCGAGAAGTTTCGCAAACAGGATATCCAGCATTGAGTACACCACAGCTTTCGCTACCTGACACCTACGCCACACACGCAGAATAATATAATTGTTAAAGAGCGTGATATAGAGTAATAATAATAATATTAATAACGACGGTGATGATCCTGCAGTCCTTTTTAAATAAACCTCATCCAACAGCTGCTGTCTGCTTGTTGAAAACGTGTTCCCTCAAGAAAAAATAGTTCCATGTAACACTCTTCTCATTATGGTGCGCGCGCGAGAGAGAGGACACCTGTCGCCAGTTTAGCCCTTCAGATCAGAGGTCAAACTCTGCACCCTCTCTCGTGTTCCTAAAAACACTCAAAAACCCCAAAAGATGCTTTACCTTACTTGAAAGCTTCCGTCAGTTCCATCTATGAGAGTTGAAGTTGATCCTGTGGCGACGTCTGTGCGCGACGCGCTGAACACGCCCTCCACGCGCAGTGGGACAGTCCACGCACGCAGGTTCTGCGGTCAGCTGGGAGCGCGAGGAGGAACAAACAGAGAAGAAAAAAATATATATACTGAGAGGGCGTGTTCGCGTGCGCGTCACTGAGTGTATTTGCCTGTGATGTGACACACACGCGGATGTTTTACCTCATGGGTAAAGGTGGGATATGACTTTCCCTGTGGAGGCGATCCACACCTGCTAAACACACAAGGGGCCCCACAGTGAGGCTTCGGCTGCACCTACTTGTGAACACAAACACACAGACTCACTCACGTCTCACGCACACAAACTGGGATATTTGCCGGCTTTATTGCAGAAGAGAAAAATCTCCTGCTGCACATGAGGCCCGTGTAAAGCCTTCCGCTTTGCTGGGTAATGAGTCCCTCTCCCCCCTAATCTCTGCAAACTGGGGGATGGTGAAGTTGGAGTGACAAGACCTGTATTCAGTCCTGTCCTTTGTCAAACACTTGGATGGAAGCCACAGCCCGCCTGTGCTGTCGGGGAACTTTGTGTGTGTGTTTTCAGGCTCTTTCAAGCCTGTGGCTTGGCTCAGACTGAGACTGCTGCATCCAACCAGCCGGGAGGCCTCCACCCCTCCACCCCTCACCCCTTCTGCTCAGGATGGTAATTGATGTACACACATGTGAATATGTGCAAGATGCAAACTACTCTGGTTCATTATATCTCCCAAAGATTTGGGTGATTAATGGAGTCGCCTGCTGCAGATCAGTTTTTCGGCCATTATTTCTCAACTATTGGTTCGATTTTGTCCAAATTGACTCATAAAAAGCTACAGAAGGAGATCTATTTTTTATTTTCTGAATGATCAGGTCATTCAGAGCCGAGGGGTTCTGATGCATGGTCTGAGGCATGGTCACCTTTAGATTTGAGCCTCCACTGTGGAACAACCAGAATAGCCCCACCTGCTGGATCTAAAGCTGCAGACAGGCTTGTGTGGGTAGGGTCAGCATTTCTGTTGCATAGTCGGGAGCCAGACCTTAACGTGCTTCAGAAGTGATCAGTAAAACTTTTAAATGAATTCTCAAACTGCCAGTAGAGGTTACAGGATAAAGGTGTGATGATCAAATCTTAGAGGTGGTTCTCAGCTGCAGATACCGTGACTCTTATGTCCCTCTCTCAGCTCCTGCAAGAAAATATACAACCGGAGCAATCATCTCATTCTGACATTAACCTTAATCAACTCCACATTTGCATGCAAATAAGAATCCACGACACACAGAGGTAGAAACGGCCTGTTTTTTTCTTTGGTTTAATTGGGCTGAAATCCCTTTTAATCGTTTTTCATTCTAATGGCATCACAAAAACAAACAAACACAGTCATATGAATTAACCCAACCAGCATTAGCTGAAGTGAAACAGTCATGTTATTGTTAGTGAGAATCACAGATAGAACGGCCTGCGATATAAACAAGTGCAGTCAAAACAGAAAATGAAAATTACTTATTAGACGAGTCAAAATGAAAGCTGCTAAAGCTGAAAAGCAATCACTAAGTTTAAAACCCTTCGATGTCCGGCTCAACAGTTTGTTTGAGCCCATTTAAAGTCACTTTTTCCTGATTGAAAAACGTGACAGAACCTGTTTATGATGTGACCCAGTGGCAGCATGTATATGCTAAAGAGTGAGGGGCCACGGATGGAGCCCTGGGGGACACCACAAGTCAACGAGGCCACTGAGGAGGAAGTATTAATGACTATTGAGAGAGTCCTGTTACATTAATAGAATTGTTTTTGTTGTATATTAAAGCATGTGAGGATTTACTAAACAGGATTATGTAACTTGATTCGACAGTTTTATGAGTCCGATATTTTTTTAACTGTTAGAAAACATAACATAACATAACTCACCATAACTTAACGACATGATTCGTCACTTTAAGATATTAAACTAAGAATATAATACTATTGGAAGTACTACGACGCCTCACTCTAGACTATCTGGAGTCATTTTCTTTATTCACATTAGTTGTCGAGATGCTTTGTCGGGGTCCTCGGACTAACTCACAGCAGGCTAACAAATGAAAGCACACATTTAATTGGTTTTCAATTCAAAGTAACACTGGAACGTCGTACAGCTCCACATAGAACACATAACTATTTTGTGATGCTCAGGGTCTCATTTCCGCCTATTCAGGACTTCAAATGTCTGCTATGACCTCCTTGTCTGACCTGTTCCCTTTATGGGATCCTATCTGGTTTTCCCACAGCCGAACTGCACTGTTTACACAGCCGGGACATTGATACAGCTAGTCGCCTGTTTTGTTTTTAGTAGACAAACATTTGACGTGTAGCATTAGTCATAATTTAATCCACAAATACCGCCTCACTTGACATTTGGTGAAACTTATTTGTGGGTTTAATTATAACATAATTGGAAAAAGTGACTAAGAAAAAAAACAATTCCATTACAGGAGTCCTGTGTCACAGCTCTGCGGTCCTAAATCCCCGTCTGTCCTCTACCTTCACTGCGGCTGCTCTCTGTGTGAATAGAAAGAAAGGATTTGTAAAGCACAATTGAAAAAGATGATGAAGGTGAGTCATATTGCATACGGGGTGCAGTTGATCCATCCTGCCAGCAGAGGTCGCTGATGCACCAGCAGCCCCTCACTTACCACAGTGAGTCACACATAAACATGCAGACTCTCCACCTGTTCTCATCTACCGACACGTGCACAGACTCACATGGGATCATAGTTGCTCTGCTCTTTGGATTTGAGGAATCTCATGGCCATCAAGCCTCCAGCCTGCACACATAGCACCAGTAAGATACCCCCGATGAAACTGGACATGTCGAACTTGGCCTGGGACAACTGTGGTTTAGTTTTACTTCCATCCTCTGGAGGGAAAGAAGAGGAAACATTTTCATTGTCCTGCAGTGAAATCCCATTGAAGCAGGATGGAGGGGGGGAGAAAAAAAAGAAGAAAGATGTGACGTAGTGCTGATTTAGTGGCTTCAGGGAACATTTTACTCAGCTCTTACAGGAATAAAAACATTGCGATGGAAGAGAGAGAGAGAGGATTCTGGAATAATGAGTACACTTTACCTCTGTCCCCTCCTCCCTCTGCCACAGTCTCTACAACTGGGGAATAAATGAGATAAGAGTTTCTGAAAGTGCGGAGAGACTTCTCCTGCTCACTCAACAGTGTTTGTTTGCTACCTGTGCACAATTCAGGAAATCGAGACACCCGACAGTTGTTGTCTGTTGAGTTTCCCTCATCGATCACACACAAGCCTTGGCCATTACCTGAGACCAGAAGGACAATTTTGTTAGAGTGTGTGCGTGTGTATGTGTGTGTGAACTGCATGTGTTGTATGTCTCGTTGTCTTTGTTTGTGTGTGTGTGTCTCTGTATGTGTGTGTAACTGAATGTGTTGTATGTCATGTTGTCTTTGTGTTTGTGTGTGTAACTGAATGTGTTGTATGTCATGTTGTCTTTGTGTGTGTGTGTGTGTCTCTGTATGTGTGTGTAACTGAATGTGTTGTATGTCTTGTTGTCTTTGTGTCTCTGTATGTGTGTGTTTGTGTGTAAGTACATGTGTTGTATGTCATGTTGTGTTTGTGTGTGTAACTGCATGTGTTGTATGTTATTTTGTCTTTGTTAGCGTGCGTGTATGTGTGTGTGTGTAACTGCATGTGTGTATGTGTAAATGTGTTTGTGTGTGTAAGAGCACATGTGTATACGCTTTATTTCAATTGTATGTATGTGTGTAACATATGTGTTTGTGTAACTATGTGTATGTGTGGGTAACTGTGTGTGTGTGGGTGTGTGTAATTGGAAGTGTGTGTGTGTGTTTAACTTGTATATATATGTGTAAATGCATTTCTGTGTTTATGTTTAAATGTGTGTTGTGCTGTGTGTGTATATGTTACTGCTCATGTTTGTGTGTGCGTGTGTAAATAAATGTGTGTGTAAGTGGATGTAACCGTGTGTGTGCGTGTGTGTGTGTGTGTGTGTGTGTGTGTAACTGCATCTGTGTATGTGTACGCGTATGTGTGTGCGTTTGTGTGTGTGTCTTCCTGGTATACTAAATAATTCAGACATCTTGTACAAACAAGGTCAGCTTATATTACAGAAGATACGATTATTGAATTACTGGCAGAGGTCAGGTGTGTGCATGTGTGTGCATGTGTGTGCATGTGTGTGTGGTTGTGTGTGTGTGTGCATGCGTGTGTTCGTGTGTGTGTGAGTGTCACCATCCGGACAAAGCCTCCAGACGCAGCCTGTCAGGTTAAGCATGGAGTTTCCAACGCAGAGGTCACATGACTCTGCTTGAGAACAATCTGTTGGAGGGATAAAAATGACATTAAATTGTAAACGTCGCTCAAAACCAATAGAGTGGCCAAGGGAAAATGATCTTTCCACAGAAAAGTTTCATATGTGCAAGACGTCCCTCGAGTCTGAAAAGAAAAGAGTGGAGGCCAAATTCAAATTTGTCAGTCACGTCGAAAGTCGTTACAAATTGTTAGCTTTGTAAAAACTGGTGGTCATTATCAGACCTAACAAAGTTATCAAGACAACACTGTACACCAAAAGATATTGGAAGTTAAGAGACATCAGATGCAGAGCCTGTAGAGACTGATGACCAAAGCAAACTGAGATGGACACACGAAAAGACACAGGAAGTGCGGGAGACGAGGATGGGTCCATACCTGACTGCGAGAACACAGACGTAACCACCGCAAGAAGCAGCAGCGTGGAACAGAGGACCTTCAACACCCTCTGCTGCATCCTGACATCCACGAAGCACCAACACTGAGTGACTGCTGGAGGCTCTAATGCCTGGAGAAGAGTTAACACCAACAAAATGTCTGCAACAAAAACACCATCAATAAATCTATGTCCAATATCTGACGGTGGCAGATCTGCCTCCTTGCCCTGACACAAAGAGACAGAGAGCAAAACAGGCGACACAGAGATCTGTGTAACATGAGCGACACCCAGACCTGGTCTCCTGGTAACCAGCTGACCCACCTCAACTCGAAATACACACCAGTTTGGACTGGGTGACATATGTTTGGTTAATGCGTTCCTATACGTAAATAAATAACCTTACAGGCGCCACACACAACAGAGGGATAACTGGGAATAAAACGGTTATGGTCCCTAATTAAAGGCAATAATTACATCATTATCGTTTGCGCCGCAAAATGTTATTACTACTTGTTATTACAAGGTTATTAATTAAAGGTTTATACAGAAGTGTATCACATTCTTCTACGAAATTCTTCAGATTTTCATCTAAAGTGTCTTGATTTTAAAAGCAGGAAGATGACGCATTATCAACCAAGGTCAAATAAAGTATGTGCTGATAACAATATTAGTTTCTTGGATGGGTCATGAATTTGAAGTGATGAATGTGGTATTCAGCAGAACTGAAGTTGGCTGCTATGTTATTATTTCTCAAAGGTTCCAACTTATCGTTCTCATTTTGAGGCCAAAGTATGTACTGATAGAACCATTTAGTTCACTGGTCTCGGGAAATAAAGTCTCAGACGGGATACTGCAATGCATTGAATATTATGAAAGAAAAATATGCCAATAAAGTGCCCTTAAAAAAAAAATGGAGTAAAATCAGATGAAAAAAAATGTTTCAATTGTCTATACCCACAAAATTTAATTCAAATTATCAACAAAAATCTAACGTTTAATACAAATAACAAAGAAGAAACTGTCACCCCTAGGAAATCCTATGACTAAAAAGTAAGTGAAGCATATTTCCAGTCTTCTTCATATGTTGGCTCACCTGTTTTAGAAGTGGAGAAAAATTACTTCCTGTAATACTAGGGTATAAATATGAGTTGGAAAAGTCAACGAGAAGTTGTAGAACCCCACAAATCTGGCAACGGATACAATAAAAACTCTCAACAGATTGAAACGTCAGTTTCAACAGTGAGGTCAATAATAAAGTTAGATTATTAAGTTAAAAGAGACGTGAGATGTTTAAAATAAGCCTGGAAGAGGGCACATGTGCAAACTGACCCCACACACTGTGATGAGGAGGATTTGACTGTCGCTCTCCAAGGTTTACAGCTGGACAGGTCAGGGGTCAGTTGAATCTTGGGGTCAGAAAGTCTCCTTAACCACCATCAGATGGCGCCGACACCAACACCAGCTGTTTGGGAGGGTAGCAAGAAAAAAGCCTTTGCTGTCATTCACACACAAACTAACGCTGCTACAGTTTGACAAACACCACTGGGACTTTCACTGGAACAAGGTCAGAGGTCAGATGAGACCAAAGTAGACTTTTATGGCAAAAGACATCAAAGACGTGATGTAGCAGTGAAGTCTGGTGGTGGATCTCTGATGCTGTGAGGCTGTTTTTTCTTCCAAACTCCCTGGACATCTGGTTTTAAAGACATTATTCCATTGAATCCATCAAACACCAGCAGATGCTGGAGGTAAACTTAAAAGCCTGTCATTAAACTTAAAGTTGGCTGTGGTTGGACCTTCCAGCAGAACAATGATCTGAAGATCACCTCAACATCAACCCAAGAATGGTTCAGAGGTCACACAATAAAGGTTCTGCCATGACCATCCCAGTCACCTGACCTAAACCCCACAGAACACCTGTGGGATGTGCTGCAGAGGAGAGTCCACCAGCGTGGACCTCAGAACCTGAAGGGGGTGGAGAGGTTCTGTATGAAGAAATGGTCTCAGATCTTCTCCTTATGTTCTCAAACCTCATCACAGACTACAGAAGGAGACTCAGGGCTGTTATTGTGGCAAAAGGGGGTTATACAATATATCCAATCCAGGGTGTGAATTACATGTGGCACACATGTTTTGTATTTTTTTCCTGTTCTAAATCAAGAATGTAATGTTTTTTTTAGATAATGCAACTTCAGTTAAAGGTTAGATATTTGCGAATGATGTAAATTCAAGATCATAGATATAGACATTAAATACATATTTTTTTGCATTTAATTTTTCTTTTCGCCTTTAGTAAAGGTTGTTGATATTTCATACACTGATACACTGCTGATGGGAAAAAGCCAGGAGAACTTCCAGAAACAATGAATTAGGTTGCAGTACTGAATTTGGCATGAGTTAGAGCTGAGTAAATGGACGTCATCATGACTATTCAACTTAACGGTGTCTTACATCCTGGGTGCAGTAAATACAGTAATTGATGGGGAGATGCTGCTGGAAGACTGGGGAAATGGACTAAGTGCATATGTTCCTGCTGTGGCTGAAGGATATTCTCCTGCATTCATCAGGAGGTATGGAGGAGGTTTTCTGTACATGAGCTGGCAGCTGCACCTCGCATACAGACAATGTGACCTCAAAAGATGCTCTGAGTCACACAGCAGCACGATGGTAAGCCCTTGACATCAATTCGGTTCATAATCACTACGCAGCTTCAAACGCCGAGTTCCAACATCGCTTCCTCCGCACGTGTTCTCCCGCCACCTCCGCCTCCGCACACTGTCTGGTGCATCTGGGAAGCTCTGCTGGAGGCAGCTATGTGCGAAAGAAAACAAAAAACAATAAATGAATATTTCTCATTCCCGAAAAGCAGTAATTGATTCCACTGATGAATTCAGTTTTCTGTAAATCATCTACCAGCGACGACTGAGCGACTAATCTGCATTGTCTACAGCAGATAAAGACAAGATTTGTGCGCATATTACGGCATGCATGGCATTTTTGTGCACAGGAAAATGTGTAAAAAATATTATTCTGTTACATTACTAAACGGGATTAATCTGTTATTTAAGGAAAATATTTATATTTATTGAATACATATATTTATAAACGTTTATGTGAAGGAATATGTCAGTGATTGTGGATAAAGAGGGGTCCTCACGTAATAGGGAAAACAACTGTATTGTTAGGGGTGACACATTTTGCATCTCAGTCCTCGGAGTGACGTAGGAGGGGTTTAATAGCCGGAAGCATGCCCTAATATGGGTCGACGAGGACGAGATTCCCCTCACTCAACTCACAGATATGCACGACCACGTATAGTCAGACCACCCTGCACCACCCACGCCACGATCCCACCGGGGAAGCCATGAATTCCATGCAGGTGGAATCAATATCTTTTACAATCTAAACACTAAATTAATCTCAATCCCCCCATTTTCCTCTGCTACAGTAAACGCCTCACGATTGCCTGTGTGAATCTCAAAAATAACCCCTTAATTTAAATACAATCTCAATGCGTTATTATTATCATTATTGGCGTTATTACTATTATTGTGATTTTTGTATAAAAAAATACATTTAAAAAATCAACTGTATAATTTACGGTAAAATATCGGCAGTTATGGTTACCAGTATTTTTGCTGTAAAAGATACAGTCACCATGTGTAAGATGATTACCACAAATTACCATGAAATACAGCAAAAATATCTACCTGTTTACGGTTACATGGATAAATGCATACAATATGATAAATGTCTAGTTTACCTTGAAATTATTTCACAAATATAGTACATATTTTTCAGCATTGCGTAACTGGAGAAACAATGGTATGCTTTTGCTAAATGGTTAAATTAATTGTACAACCGAGCAAATACTTTTACAGTAATGATTTGCTTGTAACATTATGGTATTTTTCAGTTAATTTTACCACAAGTTTGTATTTTCATACTAAAAATTCTCTGTTTTCCACGTGTTTTTTTTTTTTATAATTCTGACATAAACCATTTCTTAAAATACATGCACTTTGATATTACTGCACATAATTATTATTTCTGTGCGTGTGAATTAGTGCATGTGACCCACACCAGTCCTCTTTGGAATATTGGCCTATTACATTTTATTTGGAACTAATACTTCTCATCACATAAAGACAAAATAAGACTAACAGGAACATAAAAAGAAAAGTATTAACACCGACGGCTGAACCTCCAGTCAGCCCAGAGCTTATATGATCACCCAAAACCGAACAGAGTGATGATGTGGACCTCAAACACTGGTCCGGCAGGTACTGGTGGAACCCAATCAATACTGAAGACCAGGTCAATGTAGATGCTGGTGAGTTGGGCCAATATCAAGCAGTAGGACCCCCACCAGTGCTCAGTGTCCCCCTCCAGAATCCAACGGAAGCCAGATAGTCCGGTGAGCCCCTCCAAAGCAGCAAAACACCAAAGGCAAAAAGCCCACAGCACCACAGGCATCCAGATATAAACAAATTACTTTAAATGTATGTCGGGTCATTTTTTTTCCCCACGTAATGATTTACAACAAAGGTTTTGAGTTTTCTCAACCTATCCAGTTTTACAGTGTAGAGACGATGTATGTAAGAACGGATGGATGGAGGTTAAGAGTATGGAGAAGAGGGATAATGTGGACAGTTTTCAGTTGACGTGTCACTCTCACACGGATTATCAGTGCACTGCAACACATCTCCCCGTGAGTCATCTCTTCCAGAGGGCTTTCAGCACCGTGGACAGCACCAGCACCCTCAGTTTTATGGCCAGAGCTGACCCCTCAGGGCCCTGGAACCACAACCTCTCTTTCAACCAGGCCTTCAGTTTAACTGAATAAAACAAGCATGTGTGTGTTTGTGTGTGTGTGTGTGAGAGGGAGACAGGAAAGTGTGGATATCATTTACCAGAAATGAGAACAAGAATGAACCGCAGTGGGAGGGGCCACAGAGATGCCGCATTTTTCTGAATGAAAATTACTACCCATCCAGACTCCCTCCCTACTCTCCCCGCATACCTGATGCCGGCACCTGATTGGTCGAGCCTCTGAGTCGCTGACGTCAGGCATGCTCTCATGTGTTGGAGCCAGCGCGCAAGAGCAACCATTCTGCCTCCCGTAATCGCTCCGAGGAGAGTGTAGAAGAATAAGGAGGAGAGAGTCAACGGGACACCGAGGAAGAGTTTGGCGCAACTTTGATGAAGACGGGCGCAGGCAGAGGTGTCACACCGAAGGACTGGCCTTATTTAAACCGGTACCGAGCATCACTGCGGACACCTCAGCTCCATCATCCGGCTCTAAGAGGAGGAGGGAACATATTTAATTTAATCCTGCAAGGAATCATTTTAATACGGTAAGAGGAATACTACACCATAATGCATGTATGATATGCGTGTGCATGCCAGTGTTTTGTTTTTGTTTGTTTATTTTTTTTGGGGGGGGGGGGGGGGGGGGGGGGGGGTTCCTTTTGTGTTTCATCGACCCTGCGATCCGGTTACACAACACAGAGGTGGGGATACACCTCCACCCCAGACGTGACAGAGGGGAGGATGAGTGGGAAAAAAAAGGCTGCATAAGCAAAATAGGGCTTTTTCTTAAAATAACATCAACATATTACATTCTTGATGTGGAGTTACCCTCCAGTACATTTTGACATTTGGCAGAGAACATAACGAACCACGCATCTCAAGCACCTTATCCTTAAATAGCCTGATTGGAGCCTAATGGATAGCACCGTGATTCTCATTATAGCTGCTGCGTGGAACATGAACAGTCTGTCCCAGGTTTACAGCCTGTTCCCGAGGCTGAACATCAGGTCTGGACTTTGAAGGGAGGGTAACTCCACACTGGAGCTCAGTGAACAAATTAGGAGATGTGTTTTATGGAATAAATAAATACATGTGTGCAGAATAAAATAACGCCAGCCAATCAAAGTCCGACTTTAGAGTGAGGCTCCGAGTACATACAGTTTTATGATTCTTTATTTTTGTTTGTAATCAAATGAATTCATGTGTTAGTAAGTCCATCAACGGGGTTTTGATTCAGACTAATCGATATCGACCACGATTTCCCGCAAAAAAACAACAGCTGCTGACGTCACCCATTTCAGGAGTCATCAGGATTGCTATATAAACTCAATTAATGGTAATTAAAAATTGTTAAGACAGTTGTGGGTGGTAATTAATATGAGAGCCGAGTTTTTAAATAGGATCACATAGTTAAATCCTCCTTTTTGTTATGCAAGCATGCTTTCTCGTTGTATCATATCATTGTTTTAAGCTCTTCTGGAGATAAGACCGGGTCAAGCTTTATTAAGGCTGTAAACTTAATCAATAGGCTACTGACAGTTTAATTCACTTATGACAAATATATAAGAAACAAGATAACAAATTACAGGGGCACTCTGTAGAATATATATATATAAATATATACCCCTATTTGAGGTCCACCATAGCATGTAATTAAATAAAATCCTACTCCAAATTACAACAAGCGATGTAGGTCATCAAATAGCCATCCTCGGATTCTCACATGTCAAACCAGAATTATCTGGAGCTTCAAATGTGTCAGTAAATTGTATATCCTCCATTTTTTAGGGGCACAGAGTGGTGTGTATCGTTTTGGATACATGTTATGGTGAAGAAGAACAATATTCAATAGTAATAATAATAATACATTTAATATATAATGCACTTTACATTAAGACCCAGTGGCAGCATGTGCAGTATATTGTAAAGTTTAAGGGGCCAAGGATGGAGCCCTGTGGGACACCACAGGTCAAGGAGGCATTAACCATGGCTATTGAGAAAGTCCTACTAGCTAAGTAGGATTTTTATTTGGTATATTAAGGCATGCAAGTACTGACTAAACAGAATTATGTAACTCGACACAACCAAAAAAATGTCTAATCAGGGTCAAATACTTTTCTTGAAACCTGATTTGGCAAAAAACTTTTGAGCAAATCTAATTAATTTGGACTATTTTCCATGATATTCAAAATTTTATCAGTAAATAATGTTATAAGTCTGATTACTGTTTTAAAACATTTTTGATCAAATGATTTGTCAGTTTCTGGTAAATTTACAGTGTCTAAGACTTTACATAACAAAATTGTCCCAAAGATATAAAATATGCAGGGAAATGATTTTTCTCATACTTTATTATTCTGGTTGAGGACATTAAAGGGTCAAATTCAAATTTCAATGGAATATTAGGAGAAAAATGAACAAGACTAAATCTAAATCTCATGGTTAATTTATGTGTAAGGTTTGAAAGATCAAAAGATATGGGGGTAAAAATAACCATCTTTCAGTCACCAAAAAAAAAGGGAAAAAAGATGATGTAATACTTGGAGCAGCAAAAGCGGTTTCCCGTGCGTGATCATTTTATTTGAAAATCTATCTCCATATAGGTCAGCTGTTTTAGAGTAGACGAGTGAAAGACCTTAAATCCTCCTCCGGTGTCACAGCCTTAAGCCCACAGCTCCCCAAACACCTTCTATAATGGACGGATGGAGATTCTAAGGAACCATCAGAGCTGATGCTGACATGTTTCTCCTTCTCTCCCACTCACAGGTTATTTCGGTGGGCCTGCTGCCATTGGCCATGATCCTGAACATCTCTGAGCTGAGCTGGGAGGAGTCCTCAGGTGCGGTCACCTTCTTACCACTGGACCAGTTGGACAGCTCGCCTCCACATGAAGACCCTCCCCTGACAGCGTGGGGGGTCGCCCTGTGTGTTTCAGGAACTCTAATTGCCACTGAAAATGCAATCGTTGTCACCACCATCTTGGCCACTCCATCTCTTCGTGCTCCTGTGTTTCTGCTGCTGGCCAGCCTCGGACTGGCTGATCTCCTAGCAGGTGTTACTCTGGTCCTTCACTTTCTTTTCATGTTCTGCGCGGAGCCCAGTGAATGGTCTGACCTGCTGACCTCGGGACTTCTGGTGACGTCACTGACCGCCTCACTCTGTAGCCTGATGGGTGTTGCTTTGGATCGATACCTGTCTTTAAGCCACGCCCTCACCTATGGCTCAGGCCAGTCACGCCGCAGAGCAGCCCTCCTCCTCCTGTTGGTCTGGATGGGTGCGGGTATCATCGGGGCGGGACCTGCAATGGGCTGGCACTGTCTAGGAGAACCTAACTCTTGTTCCGTAGCACGACCTCTGACCCGGACATACCTGTCGCTGCTGTGTGGCGGCTACCTGGTGATTGTCGTGGTAACTCTGCAATTGTACGCTGGGATCTGCCGTGTAGCAAGGAGGCACGCCCACGCCATCGCCACCCAGAGACACTTCCTCCCTGTCAACCAATCATATGCAAGCAGACACAGCAGTGGGAGGGGCTTCTCCCGGCTGATCCTGGTGCTGAGCTTGTTCGTGGGCTGCTGGATGCCTTTCTCTCTCTGGGGTCTGCTGGGTGACGCCTCCAGCCCACCTTTGTACACCTATGCCACCTTGGTTCCAGCAGCAGGTGGCTCCCTGTTGAACCCAATACTCTACAGTCTCCGAAACAAAGACATTCGCAAGGTGCTGCTTCAGGCCTGCTGCCCCCGCAGGAACACTCAAAACTCACACGTGCACTACCCTGTTGATGTGTAGCGTGCCAAAAACTCGCCAGACTCAAACAAACGTACTATCTATGCCAGACAGATCACTGTTGTGTGCCAAGATACCCCCGCCCCGCTGCATAGACTGTCAACTAGATCTAGAACATCAAGTCTCACATGCACTCCCACGCACACAAGAAGCACTTGTCCGAGAGATGGAGTCCTTCGGTGAAACAGAATGTCCTGGGATGTCCTGGCAGCCGGCCATCTCGGGACTAAACATACTGTCTTGTATTTTGTGCCTCATCCTCAGTCCGCGGCAGATCCACTGGATCCCCAGACCGACAGAATCACAGGGATGCCCCACGCATCCCCATTCATGAAGAGTCATTGAATTGAGCGTCAGCACTTTAAGATGAGAGGGAGGGACGTGGTACATGCGTGGGATCCAAAGCCCAATTGTATTTACTTGAATATCTAGAAAACACACTGTTTCTAAATCTGTGAGATTCTATTTTGCACATGCTGTTAAAGGCACTTTGAAAGGTACTGACCATATGTTCGTTCTGCACAGCCTTTTTTTTTTCCTTTTTAAAATGAATGAATATTTTATACGGATGAATAATAAATATGCTTTTTTTTCTACCAAGTGGTGTCGGCATTCGTCTCTTCACTGCCCTCAACGCTTTAGATGTGTTTGTCTCTTATCTCTCCATCTGAAGAAGACACAGGCCGATGCGGAATCCTAAACTATTAGGCGGCTTGATTAATCTCCAGTTTAATTAGCACCAATCTGCCCCCCCCCCCCCCCCCCCCTCCCTGAGACTACAAAGCAGGCGTGGAATGAGGATGTAGTGATTATGCAAGATGTTTTTTCTCTCCTACTGTTTTACTAGTCGACTCATTTTCTTTTCACACTCCCACCAAAGTCAGCATCTTCATCCCTGCCATAAGAGTTGAGTCATAGATGAAGCAGTTTTTTTGTTTTGTTGTTTGGCCAAGGCTTGACATTCTGGGGAACTTGTTATTTAATACATCACAGCACACACACCAATTACTTTCACGGGAAACAAACAATGACAGCAATTCTTTCCATCTTTATTGAAATAGCGACAATAATTGTTTCGGGGTTTGTTTGTTTTTGCAATTAAAACAGAGGAAGCAGAGCTTTGGCTAAGTATGCTTTGTGGTTTTTAATAAATCAAAATAAAAGGCACTTGAAAAGATGTGGTCTGCATTAAAGCATCAGTGGCAGCTGCTGATACGTTTGGCTAAGATTAGAAGGCTAAGATTAGCCCTCAGGGTGGATGAGAAGAATAAAGCTACACCGACACAATGCCTGCACAAAATTGGGGGGGGGGGGGGAATGTATCTTTTTGTCGTAATATACATTGTTATATAAAAAATAGAAAAAGATTTCAAGAGATAAATGCAAAGTGTGATTGTTGTACGGAGACAAAAAGTCAAATCACTCAGGGTACTTTAAAAGTACATATTCTCTTCCAACGAAAACAAAGTTATGCATGTTATTTCAACCACCTCTGGTACATCAGTTATTTACATGTACTATTTGTAATTATGATTAAATCTGTGCTTAATCGTTTTAGGGGGAGTGGGGGGGCAGCATGGAAAACGAGAGCTCTGCTTCCATAGAGCAGCAAAGATGTTCCAACTTTTAATTAGCCTCCTTTGACAGCACATGCCCTCAAAATTTGGATTATTGCACGAACGCTTACTGTCACATCGATGGTGAAATTATATACTGTGCATTTGTCATTTTTATGTCGACACCAACATGAAAGCATAAAAAGGCACTTATTGGCCAGGAGGGTGACGCATTAAGCTAAATAATTCTTAGCGGTTGAAGCATCAGAGTTTAGAGGAAGAAAACAAAAGAACACAAACGTGGCACTAAAACACAAAACAAAATGATAACCTAGTTAACCGTCTGGATATTCACCCCTTGTGATTTCGCCATTACACTATAACCACGTCTCATCCACAAATCAACAAATTGTTCCCATGACAACACAAAAAAATAAAGCAAAAAAGAAGAAAAAAGTGAGGAAAGGACAAATTAAAAAAAACTTGTGGATAATGAAAGGATTGTGTTAATTTTCTTTATATTAATCAAAATAAACTTCATATCCACGTCTTATAATCTACAAATTGAATTTGACATCGGTGCCTTGTGTCTTTCCACCAGGTACACTCAAGGAATTAAAAAAAAAACATTTATTTGAGAAAATAGAGAATCCTCTTGGTTTGATCATGTCGGACTGATTTTGGTGGTGATTTTGGATAATCAGGAATCTAAAAGCACAATTTACATAGAGATATGGGTGAATGCCTCGACAGAACCTTTCCCCTTAAACTGCTCCACTGTGGAAATAACTCAGCCCTGAGAAAAGGTGCAAAGATGGAGCAGAAGAAAAACATCTGTAATGCCTCCGACGCTGGAGGAGCTGCGTCGGGACGATCCACCGCTGGGGTTGCCCGGGCTACGAACGCTCACCATTCCACTAAAGTGCATTTACGCCAGTGTTACACAGAAGGGGGGACGATGTCCTCAATGAGTAACGATAAACATGAAGACATCCTTTTGGATGACAGGCCGGTCTATGAGGAAGAGGATTACTGCGGTAACCAATGCTAACGAGCAACACAACAATTACTGATCGTATAAAATGTTATACATTGCTGTTTTGTCCCTTCAAAGATTTAAATCGATCTTCCACTAATTTTAGGTGCCGTTTTTAAGTAAACAATATATTTTTCAGAGCAATGTGTACATTTTGATAAAATAAACCTAGAGTTCACCGCAACAAAAATATCTACAGTGATTAATTGTAATCCCCGTCTCATTCCTCGGCCAACGTGTTACATCCACGTTTGTTTAACCACGATGGGTGCGGTGTCTCTGAAGCGGATCATTTGTTGACTTGAATTGTGGCGCGTTGACAAGTCGGGCTAGCATGCAGGCGGGTTTGAGCGCACAGGTATGAACCACCGCACAGGCGTGAACCACCGCACAGATCCACGTGAGAACACACGACTGAACCCGAGCGGTGACGTTGATGATATTAGACACGGACATGCACGTTTTCCGGGTGGAGTATCGGTTTTTGTTTGATCGGGTCAACTGTTGCTTTGCTCGAGGACATCTTCTCTTCAGAATAGAATTAATGTTTTTGCCAAAAATATGTGTCTTATCCTCAGAAAATGCTGCTCAGGAATGAAGCACAAAGGATTTGTCTCACTGATATTTTAACTTATAGATTTATATAACCTAACCCTAACCAAAGAGGTTTCTGGATATAGTGAGAGAGGACATGCAGTTGGTTGGCGTGACAGATGGAAACAGATGATCCGCTGTGGTGACGCCTGAAGGAAACAGCAGAAAGAAGAAAATCTATTCCTAGAGAATATAAAAACGCGATTAATTTGAATAATTAAGTGAAAAACATGAAATCATGTCTCTGAAAAGTCTGGGATATTATAGGACATTCAAAGCCGCCACCATAGAACCTTCACGTCAACACGATAACTGAAATACCATTTTAAAGATCAGTTATACCCACATAGACCTTAGTGTGAGGAAGAAGTGGATTGATTTTGGGAAAGGTCGGTTGCATATTTCCAGCACCAAGTGGAGCTTTATCTCCAAAATCAAAGTTCTTGCTCATAATTTCTCAACTGTTAGTCAGATTAAGTCCAAATTTGGTACATATGAATCAAGCTTTTTTTTTTATTATCAGAATCCATTTTTTTGGATCTATCCCATATTTAACTTGAGGCATTCCATCAGGAGGATTGTACAAAGCAGCTGTTTGGGGGCTTAGGCCCAGTTAATCAAAATGTTTTTATCGTCCGACAGCACATTAGATTATTAGCATTTGATGAGAATATAAAAAGAGCATTTTGGTTGTTAATGTCATACAACACAAACTACTCAAAGCAAATATGAAAATAAACACTAAAAAATCCCTTGAGTGTATCTAAAAAACACGATAGACGAAATTGTGGGTGCGTGTTCTCTCTTTGCCACGGCATGTTAACGCAGTGATGTCATTTTGAAAGAGCAAGGGGCACCTGAATCAGACACTATGACGAAGACAAAGGTAACGTGTTTACGTATAGACTCGGCAGTGAGGTGCATCACATCACTCCTCATAACATCAACAAGAGTGCTTCCATACAATAAAGCAATGGCAACTCGAGACACAACCACATCCGATCACGCTCTCTCCCTCTTAAATCTTTGGACTTTTGCACCAGTGGTCGGAATAATCTTGCATAAACATAAATAAATTGGTCCACAAATGTGATACATAGTTGGTCGCTTGTACTTATAGTAGTATGAACACGTACAATTAAACCAAATGGACACAAAGAGCACTGACGCTGCTTTTATGGTCTGACAAACGTGACGGTAATACACTGACGTTGGCTTCAGTTGAGGAAAGACACAGAGGTGGTAGAGAAGGTGAAATAGGGATGGCCATCAATCGGACCACTCGTCGTCATCGAACTCCGAAGAGTCGTCCTCGCTGTCGCTGCACTCTACGGCGATACGGCGGGACAGGATGGCTGCCACATCGTTGCCGGAGTGATCCCTCTTCTCCTGCTCACGTTGCGCCTCCACCTTACGCAAGTGTGTCCCTGTCAAAGTGAGATACAGTGAGTGGGTGTCTATCAGAATCTTTATAACACCCAGACATTTCTACTCACTGTACTATGATACTCTACTAGGTATTCAAAGCAATGGAATCAGATCCCTTAGAGGTCGTCGGCACAATGATTTCACAGATACATCTTATGCTAATCACTGATTGGGGATCTTTTTTTATTTCTTCCTTTCACTGTACGTTTGCCTTTTGAGAGAACTTGTGCACGGAGATAATAATCACTTTTAACCAAGACCAAGTTATGTTTCACACCAAACAAGTGGTGAATCATTTTGGATCAGCGCCATGCAGAGAATCCTAACGCATCATAGTGTGATCCAAGACAGCTGCACAGTCCATATTAAAGATGTGCATGGATTAGGTGCCAATGCCTGACTGATAGCTAATCTTAACCCGGAACAATCCCCAACCACTCATTCTCGTAGAACAAACTGGTTTTCCAGCACAGACTGTGCAAACATATGCAGCCATGTTGCTCAAATTTTGACTCAATTTCACTCATCGACAGAACTAAGAACCGGTGAAGGCAGATGTTTTTGCAATCTATTAGCAAATAAACAATGAGGCAAATAAACAACCTTTGAATTAACTCAAAAATGATTGCATGTTTCAAATTTTTTTTTATCTCCATAGACTTTAGTGCCAGGAAGAGCTGGATTGTTTTTGTGGAGGGTCCGTTGAATATATCTGTCACTAGGGGGAGGTTTATCTCCAAAGGTTCTCCGGCCATAACTTCTCAACCTTTGGACCGATTTAGTCCAAATTTGGTGCATGTGAATCCAACTCAAGGAGATCTATGCATCTATATGTCATATTTTACACACTAGAGGAGCTTTATTGCAAAAAAACTCTGCAGTGTAAATAAATTGCTTATAGGGTATTTTTTCAATAGTATGATTTTGTAATTTGTGCGGGTTCTTAATATCCCCTTCACACTGATCCAGTCCCTGTTACCTTGTCGGATGGCCTGCAGAAGGTCACTGTGAGCATCACTGACGGGTTCAGGCGCCGGTTTGGGAGCAGAGGCGGGTGTCGCACCGCTGGAGGCAGGAGGTGGTAAGGGAACAAAATTCTGAGATGCCGGAGGAGGGCCAGGAGGGGGTGGAGGAGGAGGAGGAGGTGGTCCATCACCTGCAGGCAATGGTGGAGGAGGAGGAGGGGAAAAAGCAGACATTGCAGGTGGAGGAGAGGGAGCAGCAGAGGATGGATAGGAAGAGGGAAAGGCGGAGAGGGGAGGAGGGGAAGGCGGGTTGTCAAAGCCAGGGGGAGGAGGGGGAACTCCAAAGCCAGAAGATGGAGGTGGAGGAGGTGCAGGGGGAGGGGCAAGGTTTGGGCGAGAGTTGGTTGGGGAGGAGGCAGTGGGGGGAGCAGGAGGTGGGTGACTTGGACTCAGCACGCTGACGCGCTTCTGGGCAGGTGCTCCATACTGTCCGTCATTATACCTGGAAGTTAGAGATGAGGGGAAGTTAAATAATCCTTTATTTGAGTCTTTACGGCTGCAGCTTATGTTCATACAAGAGTCACAGGATGAAAGAGAGAAAGAGGGAAACTCGTTCTGGACTCTTCAACCCTCATCTTGAGAGGATGTACTCGGCGTTCTACTGCATGCTATAGCTAAACGGACACCTTTATGCGTAGGTGTACATCCGGCACAGTGTTGTTGGCAGAGTGTGAACGCGGTGTTGTGCAGACAACTTACGTCATGTCCGGGGGTGGAGGCGGCAGGAACTCATCTTGACCAGGCGGCGGAGAGAGAGGGGAGACTGGGTCGTAAGCGTAGGAGCCGGTACTCAGCTCGAGGCCTTCAGAATGGAACCCTTCGCCGGATCCAATGCTGCCATTCAGGCCCTCAGAGGAATTCCTTAGAACAAATAAAAGACATCCTCATCAGCCGGAAATACAAACGGTGTCACCTATAGACTGCTCCGATCCAAAGCCGGAGCGGTTCTGGCTAATGACGCAAGACCACGGAAATATTCAACAGGAAATCCCCCAAAAGAAATTCACAAAAATTCCAAAGTTGTAGAGTTTGAATGAGTTTGTTTGCTTCCAGAAACGTGTCCTTTTATGATTTCTATTGTTGTAACGTTTTTAAATGTCTATATGCTTTACTTTTTCTGCTAAGGTGATCAAAACAGAACAACGCAGCACAAGAAAAAAAACAATTAAGGGATATAAAGCAATAAAATGGCTATTAGAACGGTAATCTTTAGATGAGTGAACTTATTTTTTGTTGGGATCACAGTATTCATCATCTCAATAGTTCTGGTGGGATTCACACGAATGTTTAGTGCAGTTTCCCAGTGAGCGCCAGAGTTACACCCAATCCCCTGAGAAACATTCTCAGACAGGACATGCCACCAACATCTCTGAGTGGTATGGAGTCACCATGAAAGAATCTATTCTGTGCCCTTTCTAGTTTTACTGAACAGGAAAATGACTAAAACACAAGACGACATTGTTCCTTTACTCTATTTCTATTAAAATACAGTCAATGGGCCTCATTCAACGACCGCTCTTATGAAGAAATTTGTTCGCGAACCCTACTTACACAGCTTTTCACGAACATTCTGGCGTTATGGTATTATTATCATTTTGGTATTTCAAAATAAAAAATATTGCTGTTCAAGTTTGACAGCAAATCATTGATTTGTTGTAAATAACAGGATTAAAAACGGGCTTTTACAGCTTACAATTAATCAAGAAAATGTCAGCTTGTTTCCTTCCATTTCTTTAACTGGGTCAGAGTTTGTTACAGTGTCCATGCCGTCTGTGAAAGAGTCAGATCAGAATTGTAGCGGCACTACAACGTGTTCTGAATGCGGCGCTGCGACAGGAAGGCGCTGACAGAGTGTTGTTGAGTCTGATTATCTGTCAATAAATAATTCGGTCCCTGATGCGCTGGTCCAGGGTTAGGGTCCCTTTTTTGGTCCCTGACCATCCCTTTCCAGAATGTTGTAAAGATTTTTAGGTTCTTACACAGATGTTGGTGATCGAGGCCCAACGGCCGTATAGGCACGAGGATGACAAAACACAAAAGTTCATCTATGGAGGCTTTCACTCCACTTCACTCAATCCTTCAACTTACATCATATCGTTCTTCGGCACCACAAACTCCTCCCCCATCTTACGCCGTTCCCATTCCTCCTTCCTGGTCTTGATCTTCCTCGGATTGAGGGTGCGTTGGTTCAGATGGTCTTTCTTCTCCTTCTACTCAGACAGAGGAAGCAGAGAGTCATGGCAAGCTGGATACAGACGCTTTCCATTATGGTCTGTGCCGTTGTTGTTTCAGCTCAGCGATCTAACTAAGTATATGCGATTAGTTTGAGTTCACGCGTCTCACTCTGTGCTTGCGTTTCTCCTTCATGATGTCCTTCGTGTCCTGCAGCATCTTCTCCTTCCACAGGTCAAAGAAGTAGGAGGGATCAGTGTAAAACTTCAAGGCATCCCTTCCATCATCCCTACAGAGAAACATTTAGAAACATTAGAGTTACACCCGAGTAGCAGTTTTAATGTGTTATCCTGTATCCACACAAATAATAATACATTTAATTTATAGCGCACTTCTCATTTGAATCAAATCTCAAAGTGCTACAAAGTAAAAGCAGATAAAAGCATCAATAAAAAATAAATAACTATATAAAAACAGGACCAAGAAGAAGCAATGTTAATTAAAGTTATAGGTTCTGCTAAAAAGGAAAGTTTTGTCAGTCATCTGTGGAGCCCTCAGATGGTCAGGGAGGACATTCCACAGACGAGGGGCAGCCGAACAGAAGGCCCGATCACCCATGGTGCCGAGCTTAGTCCGGGGAAGGAGGAGGCGGTATGAGTGGGTAGAACAGAGGGATCGTGTTGAGGTCAGTGGGAAATGACAAATGACATTAATGGTAGGTTGATTAATCTTGTATTTACTGTATGTTTCAGTAGATTAGTGAGTCAGTTATAAAATTAGACAAACTTATACAGACTGACTCTCACTCAGCTCACCATTGTGTTCTGGTTTTAATCATCCTTCCAATGGCATACACTGTTCATATGCATCGACACAAGGACATCCCTATTGTTTAATAACTGAGCTCAGAAAAAAAAAATTGTTTACTGTATTTCTCTTCATTATTGAGTCACTGTGGGATCTGACCTTAGAGCAGATAGCTGACGTCAGAGCACTAGTCAGGAATGTTTGAGATTATTAATGAGTCACATTGCATTGAGGAATTCAATCAGAGCTTGTACAATGCAGGTGATTTGGTCCATACAGACATTGCAGCAGATTTTGGACATCTTTTTTTAATATTTCTTATCACACAAAGTATCATTCCAGTTTGAATTGGGAAAAACATGGTTTAGGCAAGAACCATCACTTTTTGTGATCCACTAATTTAAGCAGTTTGAAAGTATATTCACCGGGGACATGAGTAGCAAAGTCATTTTTTTATTTTTATTTTTTTAAATGTGTGTTTCCGTGAGTAAACTTGTGCACATTATGTCAAATGAATGCACATGAGCCATGGATGCGTTCATGTGTGTCTGCTGAGCCCTACCGGAATTGGTTGAGGTTGTTGAGTGGCGGTGGAGGACTACATGTGACGTAGGTGTCCTGTATAGGCATTGGCAGTGACGGCCTTGTAAACAACTGCTGGTCCTGGGTCAGACTGCTGCGGAAGGCCTTGCGAGTAGTGATAGCCTGAAGAGAAACTGAGAGAGAAACGGTGTCAAGGAATTGCTTGGTGTGACTTACTTTGGCATGAGGCTGATCTGAGTGACACCATCCTGGCGACATCATTACGGTATGTGCCATGACCTTTGTTGCATGAAACGACTGATGATGATCTGATGGTACAGTCTATTAGACCGAAAGGATTGTTATGGTTTGTTTTGTGTAAAAACTATCCCCCAAATGTTCCTGCTTTAGTCACAATAGTGTTGGGGCAGGCGTGTGCTCTCCGAGTCCTTTCAGGTTGACTACTTGCCCGGTTCAGACGCCATTGAATTGGGAACATTCAGATTAACTTTCAGTGTTTCACTTTGACCTCACAAAGTTATTCTTTAGCTACACTCAAACTAATGAGCTTGTTTGATATAAACATATATAACGCGGTAAGATGCGGGAGAACTTACCCTCCTCTTCTTTGGGGTCCAGCTGAGTGACTTTAAGCTGTAGACGATCCACTCTCTCTCCCAGAGTATTTACCCTGACGGAAAAGTCTCTAGCCTGGATAAACAGCTCACCAAACACATCCTCCGCACATTTGCCTGCAAATACACACATGTTGATGATTTAAACCCGTTGACATTTGAAACGTGACCATAGCACGTTAAATCCCACGTCACAACAAATTGCGTACGTGTTATTTTAATCATTCACATACACACACATTATAATGTCACCCAACAACACAGCAAACACTCACTGAGGGTGCCAAGCTGCCGGATGATGTTGGCAAGGCTGAGATTAGTGACGCATTCCAGCTCACTGCGGATGTTGGTAGGGATGCTCTGGCGACACAAATGTCGTGGCTCTATATTTCTTGTAACCAGCGGCATGGCAGCGTTTGGTGGGACGGGGAGCCCAACCCTGAAGGGGAGGAAAAAGTCAGTCATTAGAGCGAGGTACTGAAAGCTATAGAAAGAAGTATAAGACGGCACCAACATGTGGTACCGTGCAATACACTGATAATCCATAATATTATAGCCATGCACAGCTGAAGATAGAATATCATTGATTATCTTGTTTCGGTGGCCCCCGTCAGTGGGTGGGATAAGGTTAGGCAGCAAGTGAACTTTTTGTCCTTTAAGCTGAGGTGTTGAAAGAAAAAAATGGGAACCTGTACAGGGTATCTCCAGGTTTCAACAAGTTCAATATAAGACTTTTTAAGACCATTATATTTGGAATTTTAAGACCCATTTCACATCTATTTAAGGACACTATAAACCCAATTTAAGACCTATTTCACGTCCATACTCGCAAGAAGTATTAAGAATATGAAAGAAATTCAGAGCCCCAGAATTACCTCCAAAGTAAATACACTTATTCAGTGAAACACATTCCTTCCAGCAGTTTCTTCAGTGTTCCAAAGTTTACCCACGTCGGCATTGATGGTATATGACTGATGGTTCCCGATGGTGTGTAAAGCGTTTTTTTTGGTGCTACGCCAAGCGCTGTCCAGAGATCGATCGGCGTTGATGCTCTGGGTCCAAACATCGAACAAAATGCACTAATTGCAGGCATTTGTTGCTGGTTGTTTAAAACCCGCTTTATGCTTTTCTGATTAGGCATGCGACTCCGGATAAGCGGTGCCCAATGTTCCAAGTTTCAGATTTATCTTGCAGAAGTAGCAGCGGGCTTCAAAAAAGGTTTCCAGGCACCAGATTCAACCACTAAATTGACTGTTATCTAACCAAAGGTTATTGAATTTACATTTACCGGGTTTAATTACTGTGACTTACAGTTCTAGGAATTAAATGTCAGCAACATTAGCTTTTCACTCTTCGTAAAGTTTCTACACATGACCCCAGCACAACACCCATACCCACACATATACACCCACATATGCACACACACTCCACACCCCTTGACCGCAGGTGAATGGGTGTTTTGACAAACTCTATCCTGGGATCAGAGCTCTTGCCTCTTGGTTCCGTCTAAAACAGAACTAAGCGCCGTAACAAACCGTAACTGATCAACTGATCATTGTAGTTTTGTTACGGCCAACTTAAATCGAAATATTTTAAAAGCCAGACGTTGAAATTCTTTTAATAAATGAAAGTAACATTAATTCATTTTTAAGACCTGCCAGCGTGGTTTTTAAGATGTTCCATTAAAATGTAAGACTTTTTAAGACCTTAAATTCAGGTTATTGGATTTTAGACTTTTTAAGGCTACCCTGCCGTAGATCTGAGCGACTTTGATAAGAATCAGTTTGCATCTCCAAATCTGCAGGTCTTGTTGGGTGTTCCTGGTGTACAGAGCCCACCCAAGTGGTCAAAGGAAGGACAACTGGTGAACTGACAACAGGGTAATTGGACAGAAGATTCATTGGTGTGAGTAGGGAGCATTGGCTACAAACTTTTTGTTTGATCCTACAGTTGATTTACTGCTGTACAAACTTTATAGAAAGTTCACACTGGTACTGATAAGAGGTTGGAGTGCAGAGTTTTTTAACGTTATGGCTGACGGGGATAAAAGTGGATGGAAATAGTAAGGCATATTCAGAATCAGCTTTATTTGGCCAAGTATGTGTTTACATAGAAGGAAATTTGACTCTTATTTTTTCCATGCACGCAGGTGCCTACATAAGTACACTTAAACACTTAAATTATGGTCTATGTACACATCAAGTACTGTAAAAAAGAAAATCACTGCAGGTGTTGCAAATAGGAATACAAATGCAATCATGTAGAGTATATATATGATCCTATATGTACATACTGCAGAATGCAACGACCATGATGACCACAAAAGCGACAGTGTTTATTTTATATACGTGTGGTGGTAAGGCTATTCGATAAAGTAAATAAACAAATCTGATATGCAGTTTCATATTTAATAATTTACGTGTCATCAAGACATTCAGTCATTAAATCAGAAAGTGATGTTGTCAAATGCTCTTCCTCCGAATAATACTCTATTTAACATGTCAGTGGAACATGATAATGCATTTACTGCCTTAACCACTACAGTCCAGGACATTTCCTCACCTAAAACCAGGAAGAGGAAATCTTCGGACTTCATTACATGCCAAAGTCAACAGCCAAAGTTGGCTATAAGCTGATGTGAATTTTGTTTTGGACATTACTGCTCCCTTTAATTGTGGCAAGAATAAATTTTGACACTTTCATAAATAAGTAAAACTGCCGTCTTTAATCAATCAGATTGTGGTAAATCAGATGGTGCATGCTTCATTGTAAAGAGAAGATAAAGCTGCAGTCCAGAGTGATTGTAACTGATGGATTCTAATATCCATCTTTATTGCGGTGGTAGGGGATCAGTATTCAGTTATTCAGGTTGACCAGTGTAGCTGTGATGATGATAATTCCAGGGGAGAAATAATTCAGGGTTCAATAAGTCTCAAAGGAAATGAATAAGAAACAACCGTCTTGAAAATTCATTTTTAGCTTAGTGTTATTTTTTTAACAAATATTAGGTGGCCCACACACAGCAAATTGAGAAAAAACACATGCTAATAGACAAAATACAGGAAAATTTAGAAGAAATCTTCATAAATTGCCAATACATGAGCAGCATGCTCCAATAAGCGATTGTTTACTGTTATTCGTTTGATGTTCATCAGAGATTAGGAGTCCCAAAGCTGTTTAAACGTATTGATGTTGAAAATCGTCGATCAAGAATTTTCCATTATTGATAAACTTATTGGATTCTACTCCAATCAAAAGTTTAATACAGTAAAGTTGGTTTTGTAGCGGACACTCATACAAGTGCCATGTAAACTTTGCCATGGTGACACCAGAAGTCAATATGCACAATTGTGGATAAGACATTTTTAAGCAAGAACAGTATAATACACCATGTTTACTTAATATTGTGGTACTGTGAATGTGATTATTATGTTTCATCATATAATAATGTTGATTAAGGTTTTAGAATAAGTCACATGACCCGGAAGTTAAGCACCGCGTCAAAAACATGGATGGAACCTGTGTGTACTTATTTATGTTTAATGTTCACTCTATTCTTTAAATTAAGTATTTAAAACTGCTTTAAGGGGTGCATCACTTTTAAGTGTCCTCTGTAAAGGCTCCTGTGGCGTTATGACTTTTGCAGAGTGTTTCTCTCAAGGATTACTGGCTTTTGCAGCTTGTTTTCCAAATGCTGCATGTGTTGATAAATTGTATAAGATCTTAATTTTCTTGTCTGTTTGCGCATTTTTCTTATGTTGCAGCGTGTTCTACCCTGAAATATTAAGCCAAAACAAATGACGGTACCCAGATTCTAAATTGAACGATTAGCATTTTTTCTTTTCTTTTTTTCTTAAACAACACTGTAAATCAAATGTCACTGTGACGGATTTTTTTTTATTTTATTGACTTCCACCCTAAAAGGTCACATGCTCAAGTGAACATCCATGCACAAATAGACATTCAGCAAAAGCAGAAGCAAAACCTGACTAAACCACTGGTTCAGAAATGGTGTGATAGTGAGTTCTACAACATCATGCTTACAGTACTGTTCGTACAGGAAGATATTGTATTGATTCCACCGGATGAGTGACAATGCTAATTCTCCACACAATGTCGTTAATCGTAAAAAGACGACTCCCACAGGCGCACAGGGATTTTCGGTGTTTGCAGGCAGTAAATTCCCCCCACGGAGCCTCAGAGTCTCCTGCCCCGAATTACACGTTTTCATGTTAATGCTGGTGCCTTCAGAGAGTGATGAGGTCACAATACAAGTGTTGCTAGGTGGATTCCAATGTCGGCACTATTCCTCAGGTTGAGAAACGGAACGTGTATGAATATTTTAAACCTGATGATACTGTACCACTGTAAAGTTTGATGTTATTCATCATTATAAGTCTAACCTGTCACAACTGTTTCAGCAGTGCGGGGCATGTTCGACAGTTGAACAAGCTGAAATAAGGGAGGTTTTGTTGTTTTATTTAATAAAGTTGATTCATTTTAAATTATTTCTTCGATGTTTCACAGCAACACAACAAACATAACATTTTTACACCAACAATATTAGCTAAAATGGGCTAAACTGCAACTTGGGATCTCGGCCTTGTCCGAGCAGGAAGTAACTTGTCGGCGTCGCTTATTAGAACAACAGCCAACTGGAGTGCGTTTACATCATTCTTCTTATAAAAACTATCTTAGTCAAACATAATTAACTTACCGTTAAAATGATCAACTGTTGTCTCTCCCTGTTATATTCTTTTGGCTGTGTCTCAAGTTTTTCGGCAGAAATGTCGAGCTCTACCGTTTACGGACGAGCTAAACAGACTGCAGATGTCCCAGGATTGTGCACTTTTGATTGGTCGAGAGTCTAAAGTTTTCAGAGCTGATTGGCTAAAGCCTATGTCACTCATTTTTGCTGCGGACAGGATGTGGAACTTTTAACGTGAAATGCGCAACTCCACCCTGAAGGATTGGAAGGATCTGTCCGTAATTTGCGTAACATAGGGCGGAGGCAAATACACATTCCAGCGTATGGTGTAGCAAGTTGGAACGCGCCCGAGGAATGACAGACATTGGCCGCTATGCGTTAGACTTCATTATGGAGGCAAGTCCTTATGGAGATTAAAACAAAAACAAACAAAAACAAAACTGCCCCGTAACTCCGGCTGAGTGATCAGTGCATCCTCAAACGCAACTCAGGGTTTGCAAAGTGGAAGTGCGCAAGTTTTATGGGAGGAGAGGTACTCGAGGGTAAATCATTTCTCAAAGTATAGGAAATGAGGCTATAAGATAGTATACATTTCGCATTAATGATGTATTATTTAAAGATTGTGAATGACCTTGCCCCAAAGCTAGCGAGTGAATTCCTGCCATCAGAAATAAAATACTATCTAACTTTCAATTCTTTATGCTCAATGCAAAACAGTGGCCTTAAAATGAGGAAGTCTGAGAACATTTAGATGTGTGGGTCTACAAAGCACACAGGTTTTCTTTCCCTGTGTTGTCCTTAATGTCCCTATTGTCTGTATCTGTTCTTACAGTGCTGAATTATTGGACCCTTTACAAATTTGTATTACGAATTAATTTACAAATCAATAATTCTGGAGGGTACTGTATGTTCTAATATTGTCTCACTACTTTTTAATACCATTTAAAGGGTTTTTTGTGTTGCAATATGTGTTTAGCTTGATGTATTTGAATGTAAAGTCCCTAAATATTAGGCTTCTTTGCCACCCATGGAGCACCTTCTTCTATAATGGCTACATATTTATTTATAAGGTGCAAGTATGCTGAGAGGATAGAGAAGCGCCATTACTAAACACTTACATCAGTCTGAATGGAAGTGACATCTCTTGGCCAACCTAGCACGCAAATACTCAACATGGCTGTCCATAATTGTTATGTATAAATTCTAAGAGCTGCCTCTTCAATCATCCACTCTCACAACTGTGAGGTCAAATACATTTTCTTTTCTGCTATTGACAATCTGAATGAAGGGAGGGCTGTCGCAGTAACCTTTGAAGGCGCATCTCCCTGGGATACACTCAAGGGGAATCTTCATTATGCAAAAGACAGCACTTGAGGGAATTCTGATGATGTAATTATTTGGCAAGGCATCTGCATTCATTTGTGGACGGTGGGAAGAGGATTAAAAAAAAAACCTCACTCAGCCCTATGCTGCTGCGTTTGATCGTTGGGAGGGAGTGATTAATCTTTACTGTGATCTACATGCATGTCTTTTAACCTCTGTACAATCAAGTGTGGCCGGATTGTATTAAAAGGTGAGCTTAGATCTTGGAATACTGCTTACTAAATGTGTTACATAAGGGATGCTTCCATTGGCACACCTCCAACTTTTAGAGAGCCATGATGCCCCCTTACAAGTTTTCTCTCACAATAGTATACCACAGGTTTATCTATGGGAAAAAAAAACAATTCTACTATATTAATAGGCTTAATAAAAAAATGTAGATATAAGCCCATCAAGGAAATCTTTTATTCAGCATTCAGATTTTCTTTTTTAAATGCACCAATCAACTGCTAAGAACATCAAAATCAGCTGTGAGCAGAAAAGTTGTTTAACAGTTAAAAATCAACTAAAATTTGTGGTTGGAATCTAATATACAGCCAACAAAATCCCGCCTGATTAAATATGTTAGAGGCCTTTTCCACATGTTGCAAATATCAATGAACTATTACTTATATATAACTGAAAACTGAGAAGTCCAGCCCATCGTCCAGGTCAAATGAGAAAACAGTCAGTGGTTTCCATTTCTGCATTTTATAATGTTATAAATGCAAGTTTACGACATGTTTATTCTTTTTTATAGAGCATACAGTAGAGTGCAAAAGGCGTCAGTATGATGCACACATTTCTATAGATATAACAGTAGGCACAATGATTCTGGATACAGTGTAAGATTATTTTGAAGGTAAAAAAAATGATTGGACAGAAAAGCATCTCAAGGCCTACAGAGATGTACAAAAATAGAATAAATAGTCTGCCAAATCTGCATAATCGGTTGCATCTACATTCAAAAATACAGTGGAATCATGGCATCGATTGATGGTGTCACATTCAATGACCTAATGATATGATATCATATTGATGAAATCACAGGTCTACGGTTCCAATGAAAAAAAAGACACAAATGTGTTTTGGATCCGAGTCACAGTTTCTCTGTATTTAGGAATTATTGGGACCCAGGAGACAATTTCTGTTTTATTGTGCTGCTGTTAAATTATTGAATTGAGCAAACGTCTTGTACAAACAGCAGTATTTGCCTCTAACAGCGGCCTCGTTAAAAAGTCAGATCCAATCATGTCCACTAGAGGGAGATGTTACCTTAAGGGAAAGAAAAGTACAACTCATCCATTTATTATCGTTAAGGTTTAACGTTTTGTTTTAGGGGATCCACAATGTTGTCATCGATGTTTTTCGACCCGTGTATGTCAGTGCATAATATTGACCCAGCTGAGGGTGTACGAGCTGTGGGCATTTTCTCTCGTCTGTTTAAGGACACTGTGGCCCACTCCTGCAGACCTGTGGACCATCTTGAGTCCAGAAGCCTGGAGGCCCTGGAGAACGCTGAACCAGTAGCGAAGCACTTCCTCGTTGGTTCCGGCCACCTCAAACCCGGCCCATTGCAAGTGCATTATGGCAACAAGATGATGGACATTTTGCAGAGTTCCTGATTCAATCCAGTTCTGGAAAACTCGCCACTCAGCACTGAACAGGTCAGCGTACAGAAAATGGACCTAAAGAGAGAAGGGAGGAGGAGAAAAGCAATTTAACCATGTTTTTTTAGAGCTCAAAATTAGCTGTGAGATTTTCTGTCTCTTCAAAGTCCTGATGTCAGAACAGGTGATCAACCAGGGAACAGGTGATCCACATGGGAACAGGTGATCCACTAGGGAACTGGTGATCCAGTAGAGAACAGGTCATCTACCAGGGAGCAGTTGGTCCACCGGAGAACAGGGTGCAAGTGACCCACTAGAGAACAGGTGATCTACCAGGGGACAGGTGATCCCCCAGGGAACGGGTAATCCACCAGGGAACAGGTGATCCAGTAGAGAACAGGTAATCCACCAGGGAACAGAAGGTTAAACAGACTGTTTATCCCAATTTTGATAAAGTTACTTTAAGAAAACACTTTCAAATTCTTACTGACGCTTCAATATAAATACTTGACGGATTGATACAATATCAATCAAAATGAAACAAATTATGATAAAGTACAATCATTTTCAAAACGTGTACATAAAATCTGATATATTTAAATGATATATATCTAGTATTTATGAACATTTATCTGTAAATCCATCAATTGTCATTATATTGCATTTCATGCATAATTCCATAGAACATACACTATATTCATTGTTTAAATGAAGCACCTTTAGGTTTGAATGTCAAAGATATGAGTAGATATTTTGATATTTGTAGCCTATATTGTGTTTTCTACTTGCTAATAATTGTGTTTTTTAAACTGGCTTTAACTAAAACTGGCCTATTAAGTAATATACTAGAATTTATTTTTTATCTGTATGTTTAGATGGCAAAAAAAAGTAAAGTCAAACACTAAACTAAAATGTATATGAGGAAAAAATGTGCTTTTCTAAGTTTATTATGAATACAAACATTATAAATTCAAAGCATTTAATCGCTGAATGTTTTTGTCTCTTTAAATAAAAGCATAGCATAGGCAATCAAATATATAAAAAAATCAGATAAATGAGACCTTCTCATTCATCAGAAGTTCATTCTTCTTTTTTCACACTCGCAGCTTTCCATATCACACCTGTTACCTGTGAGGTTGGAGCCAGAGAGGTGACATATTTCATCCCACCATTGGAGCTCAGTCAGCAATTAACCTCCATGTGTTTGGACTGTGGGGGAACACACAGCACCCCCACACAGACAAGCAAACTGTACACAGAGAGGCCCCAGGTCCATACCCAGAGCCTTCTTACTGTGAGAAAACAACCAATATGTTGCCCTCAAATAACCAAAAATCTAATTAAGTTAATAGCTGAATATGCAGTAATGATTTAAATCTCTGGCTCCCTCTTCTCACGTCTGCCAACACATTCCCAAAGTGTAGGTGCGTGGTTCCCTCTTGTGGCTGCGGGTTGTAACTCAGCCAGTCTGCGATTCACTTTAAATTGTTGCCATGGTTGCCAGGGATGGCGCAGAGCCCTGTTGCTATGGGAACCAACAAGTAAGGGAGCTTTCTGGGTATGTTGGGACGAAAAGGCTCTAAGGTGTGTTTTGTTTGGCACTGTTTCTCCAAATGTCTCTGTGTGTGTGCCTTACTGTGTGATGTCCCAGAGCTGCCATGATGTCCGCCAGCGTTTGAGAAACACTACCCAGGTTGCCTCTTGCCTTGTGCTTGCGATTCCTCGGAGCTCGCCACTCCAGCCACATCTTGTGGTGCCTGACCACGCCTTCGTTACCATGGTTGCTGGCCAAACTGTTGCCAAGGTGACCACTGGATGCATTGGAGTAGCGGGGATCAAAAGTGTGGACTTCACATCCCAGCTCTGAAACGGTCTTTAGAAACTCCGCGCCCCCCCCATCCATACTAGAGACAAAAAAGGCAAAGAGAAAACGACAGACAGATGGGAGTGCAGGGGTGGTTTGAAAATTAGTGCATGCATGATTAAGTATGCATTGCTTTGTTCATTCCAACACTGCCACCAATATAAATGCATAAGCATCACAGCACATGCACAGACATGGTCGTGTGGTATTACAGACATATGGGCACACCTAAAGGAGTATGCAACACACGGTGTGTCTGCAGCTGGAAGGAGCCAGTCCTCAGCACACAGCAGCCACCGGGCTGGATCTGCAGGGGGCTGTGACGGCTGAGCCTGACCCGGAGACAAAACCCTGGAGCAGTTTAGCTGGGGAAATACAGGAGAGGAGAGATGGTCGGGCGGAGATCTGACAACATCCCTACACAGAATTAGTTTGAGGCTGAAAAGAGGGAACATTTCAGACAGTGAATGATAATGATAATTATTATAATATTTATAGTAACTTGGAGAGCCATCCTAAGTTGTGGCAGGTATTAAATAATTGCAAAACAAAACAATGTTCCTTCGGAGTAGTTTAATCATTTTTTAATTTCTTCTTCTTCTTCTTTTTTTTTTTTACCTCCCAGGACTTGTAGTCTCTTCTTAGTCTTAACTCTTGTGAGGGAGTTTCCTGTCTGAAAGTTTAATCACTTTTTTAATCATCTCACCTCCCAGGACTTGTTGTCTTAACTCTTGCAAGGGAGTTTCCACTCTTAAACTTAAAAGTCCCCACTAGCTCCATATGTGGCAGAATTCTGCTGCCAGGATACTGTCAGCAACTGACAGATCGCATTACTGTCACCGCCAGCCGCCCCATGTTAATCATTTACCGTAGCTTGTTGTACTTTAAACCTCAACAACATTCATTCACATTGTACAAACATCACCAACGGATCAATACATACATCGTTTGTTTCATACAATGTACTTCTGTCGTGTATTCTGTAATAGACACAGTAGTGTCTTTTTGAAGAACTCACATCATATTATCCCAGCTATGTTGATTAGTGTATTTCTGAAGGTGAGGCTGAGGTGACAAGGTCCAAAGCCCAGTGGTTGGATCACTGATTCTTGTAAGGCAGGGATCACAAGTTTGGTCCTCGTTAAGGCCTCATCACCTCGCCCAAACACGGGTGGACAGTATACTCATGGTGTAAATGGTGGCGGACTCTGTGCAAAAACCTGTCAAGTTACACAATGTGTCATAGTCTCAGCTGTGGCGGCCGCTAATCAAGAGAATAGAGAGGCTGAAACCAAGGAACATACTGTAGCTGAGGGGTGATAGAAGATAGAGGGTTTCATGGTAAGAATTTGTATGAATTTTTCATTTTCTTCAACATTGAGAGATAGGAACTTATTATTTAACCAATATCATGTAAAACGAGGCCTGTTCTGTTGTCATCGGCACCAAGGGTATACCCCCGAAAAGCCCCCAATCCCTTGGGTTGCGTAAGCAATCCCCGTGAATGAACTCCTCAAATTAAATGTGAAGTAATGTCAACGGTATTTTTCACAAAACAGTTCCACAAATGAGTAAAATATGAATTATAAGAGTCAAATATGATATACACGATATACGTCTCCTTGAGTGGATTCATTGTTTCCAAATCTGGATTAAATCATAAGAACGGTTTGGAATGGTTACCCGAAAGACTGTTTTTATATTTGACTTCTTTTGTGAGAAAAAATGCTATATTTCGATTATAATTTCCAAACTATTGTTCCGAGTTAGACCAAATTTGTTGCATATGACTTGACGTGAGGAGATCCAACTTGTGCATATCATATCTTACTCACTAGGGGGCGCTTTTTTATTTATTTACGAAAAACGCTTTATTTCGGAAATAACTTCACATCTAATTTAACGATTTCGGTCAAATTAGATTTTCTTTCGGTTTAATGAAAGACAACTTGTTGGAGTTCAGATGTTTTATCTGACTGAAGTAGGTGGTGTTTTATGCAGCCTACCTGTGGCCTGGATATATACGTGATGATACGGTTGAGTTCTGCCGTAAAGGACGGTTTGTCTGCTGCCCAGGGTTTCACCTCCATTTTTCTGGGTCCCATCTGAGAACATGCACACATACCCATCACTATATCGTTATGAAATTGCAAGGAAAACCAATCAAAGGCATGGGAACCTGCAGGGGTTCTGAATAACTAATATGAATGACAGTGATTTCGGGGTTGTCCTCCGCCTTCTCCCAGGTGTGACTGATGATGGAGGTTACAAACTGTGACCTCTGTCCCAAAGCCCCCGAGGCACTGTAACATACAAACACACACTTACACAAACCCCCCCCCACCCAACTCAGACTGAACTCTGTAGTCACCATGGCAACCTCGGCAGGGGGGGGGGGACTCGTGGTGGTGCTGATGATTCACTGGAATGAGTCAGAGTATAGCCTTGGGCAGAAAAAGAGAAAGTGTGAGAAAAGAAGAATGAAAGAGAGAGGGGGTGAGATTGAGCGAGAGTAAGAGGGGAAGAGCGTCCAGAGCCACACGGGTACAGAAGACTTGAAGGCTGCTGTCCTTTTTAAGTGAATGACTTGGGGAAGAGAGAACAGCTGTCGCCACCCTCTGATGTTGGGTCTGGGACGTCGTAACCCCCCACCCTCACCTGTGCCGTCATGTCTCTGTGTCGACTCAGCATAATGAATCCACTTCTTGAGAAAACTATTGCAAGAAAACTGTTTTTAAACAAATTAGTCTCGGTTCCCATTCCTAACATTTAAACTCTGTTCATTTTGTTTCCAAAACTTACTCTACTATCAAGAAGAAAAGGGAGATTTGATCAAAAAAATCTAAAAAGTCTATATCTATAAAAAATCAGTTCTTTCACAGCAAACATTTGAAATGGCCTGTTAGACCCATTTCCCTTTAAATAAAAAGCCTGTGGCGTGTAAAATAGACAGTGTGGAACACATTTCTTAAGTTATTTTTGAAATGCTGCCCTTGTTGGAGATCTGTAATGTTACATCTGGCTTTTATCAAAAGTTTTTTCCATCATATTATGAAAATAAATCAACTTGACAGACATCTTTTTTTAACTTAGAAGCAAAGATTTCCCTTTTTTTCATTTGCAACTCCACATTCACCATGTATGAAAAGGTTTTACTTTGCTCATAAGGCTTCAGAAAATGAAAAGAGAATAACATCAATATAACTAAAGGGCTTTTTGTATAAAATTCTTCAAAAAATGTTTGCAGAACTGTTTTTTTGGTAAACGGCCACAGGACATGTTTGTAAAGCATTAGGAATGTTAAGTGGATTCAAATCTACATTTTTTTTAAACCAAAGAACAAACTGAAATTGAGCACTTATAACCTCGTCCACCCCAAATGCCTATATATGGGTCTCTATGTAAACAGGAAATAACCTCAGATAAATAAACCTAAAGCTGCTGTGGAGTTTTCTTTGCCAATGTGCCTGAAAGAAAGTCCCACAGCAGTCGAAAAGTTATTTGACACAAATAATGTTCGTTTGCGTGCGAAATGTGAAAAAATCTTCACCAAAATACATTTCTGACCAACAATGGGCGCAGCCAATACTCAATACGAGATTACATACTACCCCCACTCTCCACCGCACTATGATTGATACCATCTGTAACCTGAGAGGAACACCCACCACTGCCTTGTCAAAGCAATACATGCAACTTCAGCTTGTCAGTTTGGCCCATCTGAGGGCCCAGAATCAGGCTTCTACCTAGTCTGAGGGCCCAGAATCAGGCTTCTACCTAGTCTGAGGGCCCAGAATCAGGCTTCTACCTAGTCTTGGCTATTCTAACTTTGCCCAATGCTACATTTTGATAAAACCATAGGTTAAAGTCACAGCCAAAGGTTGTAGTTTGTGCATATAGCTCCCCTTGGTGGACGCATGTGGTATTTTACGGCCAAAACCCCTCTTCGTGAAAATGCCATTTTGGGCACATTTTGGGCCAATGGGGTAATCCAAGTGTGAAAAATGGAGGGTTCTCCTGGTCCTATCCCACAAAAACTGTGTGGGACAACATTTGTGATATTTCCATCAACTTTGAGGCAGCAGTTGTTAAATATGATCTGAAACAATTCACCGATCGCTTTGTTTCAGGTTGTTAGGTGCATTTTTTATTTTCAGTCTGTAATTCAGGTGAGACCCAATTTAATAATTGTTCAATGTCATGCTAAACAGTTTGTTTACAATATGACCCATTGGTAGCATGTTTAGGCGGGTCAAGGATTAAGCCACGGGGGACGCCACAGGTCAAAAGACACAGAGGAGGAGGCATTAATCATGACCACTGAGAAAGTCCTACTCAATAAGAACAATTTTTTGGGGGGAGAATATTATATAACTTTAGGATTTACCAAAACTTTATTCAACCAAAAAGTCCAATGACGGTCCACTTGTTTTCTAAAAAGATGCTTTACCAAAAACGTCAAGAAATCACATTTTATAAATAAGGTATATGAACGGTGAAGTCATCTTATTAAAATTGGGTATTTTCAGTGAAAAACAAATTTTCATCATGAAATAATTTAATAAGTCTGATTTTTTTTTGTTTACTGTTTAATTAATTAATGAATATATTAAAAACAAAATGGAAAAAAACTTAATCTGCTAGTTTTTCTTTTCTTGGTGAAAACTAATAACCAACGAGTTTAACAGACTAATGAGTTAAAAATGAAGTTTCAAAACTTTTCGAAGCAGTTCAAAGGTTTGTGCCGGATTGGTTTTTCATGAATTAAACCGGACCTGTTGCCTCATTCTCATACCTGGCGCGAGTGGATCTCGTTCTCATCCTCAAAGGCTCGTGCGCCCTCCCTCCTCCTCTCTCGACCTTCCACCTCCATTTCTTCCTCCTCCTCCTCCTCCTCTTCCTGCAGGCCCGTCTGTCCGACCAGGGATTCCGGTTGCCGTGGTTCGATACTAATAACGGAAAAGGCGACCGCTGCCTCCTGTTCTTTCACCCCCAGCCGTGTGGCTGGAGGTAACCGCGGCCCGACGACCATCAGCTGGAGGGTGAGGACCAGCGGAGGGACTAGAAGTAGAAGCGCTCCCGAGTGGAGGGGGGGAGCTCCGCGGCCCAGCCGCCGCGCGCGGGCCCACATACCTGCTCCTCCTTGGCGTCACTGGGGAACATCTCCGTTGTGGTGCCCTGTGATTAGACTTTTTTCTCAAAGGCTTCGAGGAAAGTCCCAGCTGAGAATTCCCTCCCCTCCTTCTTCCCCTCAGCGACCTCCTTCTTTTTCTTCCCCCCCAGGGGACGGTCGTGATGACGAGGCGCATTCCTCGGTCAGCGGTGGCCTGAGTGGCCCAGCGACCTTTATTTATGATGAAGTCATAGAGTCACATTAACCCTAAATAAACCTTCTCTACAGTTAGACTCTGAAGAACCGGCTCGGCAAATCCACCAACTTATAATTTCAAAATAGAGTTAAGTGGTTTAGCGAACACAAAGACAGTATGTTTCATTTTTTCCGCCAAATCTTTACATATTAGGAGGCTGAAATGGGACACATTCATAGAACCTGTTCCTCTCATGGGTTATTTTAAGTCTTGCCTGAGTAACGTACCCAAAATAAACTTCAATTAACTCTAGTTTGGTGTCTATGGACAGGAAATACCTAAAATAATGTATTGTCAGCGTCACTAACCTTTTACCTGTTATTATGTGTGATTAAAACCCTTCAATGTACTCACCAAAAAAAGGGCCTTTGTTCATTTTAATATCTAAGACACTCTATAAATTAACCAGAACATGACAAATTGTTCACTTCAGTCAGTCAGTACGGTTCAGTACAGTCATCAATGCTTTAATATGCCAAAAAAAAACTAGCATATTTATTGAATAGCACTTTCTCTATATCCATGATTATTGCCCCCTCCTCGCTGGCTCCTTTGACTTGTGGCGTCCCTCAGGGCACCATTCTTGGCCCCTTACTCTAGTATATACATTACATGCTGCCAATGGGTCATATTATAAACAGGCTAAGTCAAGTGGCACACATTTTTCACTAAGAAATAGTGACTCAAAGTGTGCTAAACCAAACTGCAGGATATTAAAGGGTCGAACAAAACAACATCTCCCAATATTACTATCCTAGCCCGATTTTTTTTTCTTTCTGTAACATAGTGATGATATAACATGATAGAAGTACCACAAAGTTCATGTTATTCTACACAGTTTTTGTAGGATTGGACTTGGATTATTCTCCATTTGGGGACAGATTGATAGTTAATGTACCCCAAATGCGCCAAATGGGTTTTGGACCCCATAGAGTGATTTTGGCGGCAAAACACCATCTATTCCCATTAGGAATAGATGGTATGTAGGCAGAGCTGTATGTACAGCTCTGCCTACATACAGCTCTGCTGTATGTTATGACAGCCAATGGTTGTTATGACAACCATTGGCTGTCATAACCAGTACTTTATCAAAATATAGCATTGTGCACTGTAAAATAAGAGCAAGACAAAGTAGAGGCCCGCATAAATTAAATATGGATGTTGTTTGCATTGCATTACTTTTTTTTGTTGAAAGAACTTAATGAGTGCATAATTGACTGTTAAAACTAGGGAGATCATTGCATCAATGTAATTGTCAATGGCATTACATAAATGTGTTCAATAAAATTAACAAAATTGTGTTCGGTGAGTGAACCATAACTTTGTTTATTGAGTTCATCATAATCGTATGATGTAGCATTTAATTAAGTTGTGTTGGTGACATTTATTTATAAGCATTTATGTAATACTCACTTTTCTAATCTTTTACAAAAGTGAAACTGTGCTATTTAACAAGTGATTGAAGGAGACATTGTTGACCTCAAGTATTCTTTTAATTTCGAGGCTTTGATATGCTACTAATAATTTGGCAACCCAGTAACAACTCAGAGTGGGGAGTGGGTTCATTGCGGTTTATATTAGTAAACGAAAATGCTTTTTAATTTGCAATTTCAAAGTAATGCATAAAATATGCAATACAAAAAAATTAAGCATACCATCACTATACATGGCAACTTAATTAAAAGCTAAGTTGTTCTTTGAAAATCCTTCAAATATTCTAAACATCAGTCAGAAATAAAAATCTGCTAAAGTTTGAAGGAAATCCTTAAGTAGCTAAATTCAATAAATTGTCCAAAAAAGGGTGAACATACAAGTCAAGTCCCCAAATTATCATATCCATTCCTGTCTGATAATATTATTATTAAATAAATAAATATATGACGAAATAAGTCTTGTTGTTACTTGGGACCCTTGGATACCCTCATAAGAAATCTTCTGACATTAAACAAAGAAAATCCATAGGGACTTTAAAATTAAAAAAAATCCTTGAGACTAACAGGCCTCCAATAAAACTAGACTGCATCCCAAAGTCCGAACTGTCTGCTTTAATTCACATCAAACTTAATCCCAATCTCTTTAAACCTTTAATGTCGTGCTCAACGGTTTGACTTAACACATTTTGAGTCACTATTTTTTGTTGAAGAATGTGAACATTCTTTATAATACTGTATGACCCAGTAGCAGCATGTCTATGCTTACGAGAAAGGGTCCAAGGATGGAGCCCTGGGGAACACCATGGGTCAAAGGTACCACATAGGAGGAGGCATTAACCATGGCTATTGAGAAAGTCCTGTTTGATAAATAGGTTGTTTTGTTTTTTTGGCATATTGTAGCGTTTGAGTACTTAAGTAAACAGATTTATGTAACTTGATAAAACCAAAAGACGTTAATTTAGGATCAAAACCAATCAGAGCCAATCTAATTAAAATTGGACTACTATCTATTATATATACAAAGTTTCATCATGAAATAATTTAAAGATGCTTGACCATAGTTTTGTAATTTTATGGTAAATATAAAGTGTCTGAGATACTAAATTAATAAATGAAAAAGAATTTCTGAAGAAATATGTTTCCTTTTTTTGGTGTAGGCATTTAATAAGTTATGTAAAATCATACTCATAGCATTTAATTTCCAGGACATACTACCTCCATGAAAACCTTTAAATCGGGTGTATCCAGAAGGTTGGAAACACAAACAAAATAATTTAGGTTTCAGGTATATTAAAAATTTGTGAAAAAGAAAGTTTAAAAAATACGTATGGTCTCATTTTGGTGTCTAAAACAAGCTAGTGAATTTACCTGACAAGCACATGTGCTGGTTAGGAAAAGTTATAGGCCTACACACCAGAATGCAATCCTCCAAACTGGGTTGTTTTTAACCCAACTGTTGGTTAAATATTAAACCATCACTGCACTAAGACCTTATATAGTCTTAGTTCCCTGTTCCCAGCTAAGCATTATCAATTATAAAAGCAACAGACATTGGCTATTAGAAAACCACCGCAATTCTATTAATCATAATTCAATTATTTCACAACAAATTGTGTAAAAGCAGATAAAAGGTTCTGTTACGTGCTTTGCCTAGCAACATCCCTATCTGCAAATAAGTACACACTAAAAGATGAAAAGTTATTTTAGTAACCAAAATGCTGCGTTAAATGCTGCTGGGTGACAGGCTGGGTTTGTTTAAACTAATGTTGTGTGGAAAATAATGACTTTGCACCAATGGATGGAGATGCAGCTTGAACAAGAGAATCTTCAGTCTTAGAACATGAGCCAATAGTTGGAAACAGAACCTCTAGCTGACCTTTAACTTTTGCTCCAGCATGTAAGCAAACTGACATTAACAGTGTGACTCAAGATATAGACGATGTGCTGGTTTAATAAACCAAGATAGTTATTTTTTTACTGTTAAAATGAACGAAAAATAATGTCAGCTGACTCTATTATTAACCTTCGCCTTCATTAAAGTTCAGAAAAGTTAGCTAACGTGTAGCTAGCCAACGGTAAGCTAGCTAACATTAAGCTAGCTAACGTTAGGTAACATTAGGCATTGTTTAAAATGTATGTTGTACCTTATTTTATGTCGAATTTGGTCTGGTCAATGCTGCTAAATTAGTACGCTTGTGATAGTGTGCCACTGTTATTCTACTAAATTCAGACATTTTATTAACCTGCGAGCTCACTCGCTAACGTCATGTAACCTAGCTAGCTAGCTAAGTACTTAATCATATCTCGACATACATTTTTATGAAATAAAATGGTCATTTAACACTCTGGTTATATTGTTAGCCAACTTCCTGGTAACTGTACCTTCACAAAATAATATTTTTTACACATTTTTAAGGAGAAAAAAAAAAAATCCATAATTCAACAGTGTTAAAACCGTTGGATGTATCGGTCTCTTTCCGACCAAGCAGTTTTTAGATACTAATCTATAGTTACTTTTCTCATATAGTCACCTGTAACTTTGGTTTTGAGGTAGTTTAGTTACGTAACTATATAATTAAAAATATAATACATGGTTATCTTTTAACTAAGCTGAATATTTAGCTTAATTATTCCATAATTGAATTCAAACTTCCTTAAAATGCAGATTACATGTTAATGTATTGATGATTAATATAATGAAATTATTATTTTTGCCGGGGGCACTCGGATTCATAATAAATACTTTCACGTTTGCATTAACATTGTAATCATATATAATTTTTTGATGGTTTCAATGTAAGCGTTTAAATTCAGTATTCTTACATTGTAATGTCTATTTTTATGTACTTCAGTACTGAAAAATAATGTTATAACAGAAGTAGTTTTCTTAAATATGCTGTTAAGCTGCCTGTATTTGATTGAAATGCAATTATTGAGCATAAATATACTTTTAAAAAAAAGTAATTTAATGACAGCTATTGCTCTGCTGCACCTTTCCCCCCCCTCGTTTGTCATGTAGTGGTGATAATTGTGCATGTCTCCCTCCACGATACAGTGGAATGGCACAGTAAACATAATTCCTCCGGTCATGTCTGAGTCTATTTAGTCAGCCTGTTGACAATCTGTAGATAATATGCAGCCAGTAAACTCCACCCATCTGCTTTCTTTCGCTCTGTGCCTGTAAGGCACTCACACACACGCACACAAGCTGCAGATGTACAATATTTGCTTTATTATTTCATATTTCCCTCTGAGGCATGAAATGGGCACGGGGTCCCTTTCTGTCTCTGGTACCACCAGTGCTTTTATACATTTCCTTATTTGGAAGAGGAATTTTGAAGCATAAATGTTTGTTCATTTTCTTTCAGAGGATTTAAAATCTCTACTCTTTTCTAATTTCCTCAGTCTGGTTTCTTTCCCCTCAAACATGTCCTCCCCTCTCCGCCATTCAGTGCTCTCCTCCCCTCCCTTTCACTCCCTGTCGAATTGTGTCCTTGATTGAACTCTCGCTCACAGTCCCAGACAGCCTGGGCAAAGCCCACTGCTCACGGACGCTCTGAAGCACACACACACGAGATTTACCAATGGCAAGAACAGAATGTGTATTTAAATATTTTGCACCTCAGATACATACATGATATGTAACAGACAGATATACATTTTTATCACAAAAACCACCAAACAACACAAGACCACAGAAAAAAGAAGGGAGAGAGTGAACAAAAGAATGAGGCCCCGCCAAGACTGGTGTCTGGGGATTCACTCCTTTTGACCCCACAGGCACGCACACACTCTCACACACATAAATGCACACATACAAGTACATGCATTGCTGCAGTCACGCAAACACACCCTGCCTCACATTTGCACACAAAAAAAACAAGTCTCTTTGGGGCCGTTGAGTGATTTCAATGTCTCTTTCCCTTGTAGTTAAAACAGCAAATCACAGGATGTTGGATCTCCATGCTGCGGTCTCCCCCTCCCAGAGCAGAGAAACCATGGCTGAGAAGGAGATGTTGATGACGGACCTTCAGAGTGAAGAGGAGGCCCCTGGCTTGGAGCTGGAGTTGTATGTACAGATGCTGGTATTTCAAGAGCTGAAAAGCGTTTAATCCACTTTCCCCTTATGGTACACAACACACGAAGTGCACAGAGCAGGACATTTGCAAGGCTCATGGTATTTCAAAAGTTGATATAGGCTCATTTCAGGTTAGGGCACAAGACATAAATCCAGGGTTAGTGTTGGTCAAGTGCAGACCACAGTTGCTGGTTTTGCAGAGAAGGGAAGGTTGAGAGAGAACAGAGAAACAACACAGAGAGAAAGAAAGCAGTGGGATTTTAGCTTGTTCATATTGCAGATGTACAGAACAGGACCAGATAGATTTCATGAGATTCAGACTTCTGGGAAACAGAACCAGAAGTCACAACAGGACTCAACGGGATGAGAAAATAGTGTTTTCTCTATCCGTCAGCATCTGGTATTCATCCATCAGCTCCTCTCGGCAATTCTCTCATTCCAGCATAGAGTGCGAGTACACATGTATGACTTCATGTATTTAGGTAGTGAATTCATTCGTGTGTCTGCGATTCTGTGTGTGTGTTTTTGTTTGTGCATGCTTGAGCATTAAAGTTGCAGTTGATCTTGATTGTCAGTGCTGGAGAATTAAAGCTTTACTGTCCAAAGCTGGCAGCTAAATTCTCACCCTTCACTTCACAGTCTCTCACAAAGAAGTCTCCTTACCGAAAAGAAAAAAAAGTTTGCTAATCAGTAAAAGCTTGGATTGAATGCACCTGAAGGAAAAGCAGAGGGGAAGAGAAAGGGGGGAAGAGAGACAGAATGTGCTATCAGACAGATATTTTTAACAGTGGCAAATGAAATATTTATTTGTTTCTGTAAAGAAACTTTAATCTAACTATCACCATATTTCTATAAATTAAATGTATTATTATTATTATTATTATCTGATTATGTGATGTTCACTGTAATGCTCCCACTGGTGTACTCACATTTTATTGATTAACATAAATGCTACACATCAATCATCATCATTGTTTTCAGACAAAATCTACCACAAACCACATTCCAAACCATCAATAACCTAAGTAAAAATTTGTAATTGTAATAATTATTATAATTAATTCAGATCTTCCATATTTCCCCCAATATTGTCCAATCAAATATCCTTTATTCTTTTCAATAAAAGCATAGTTGTGAGATCAAATACTCTCATTTGAATGTTTAATAGAGGGTTTTATTGTTTGTAGGGAGGTTAAATAAACAGACCTGCTATTACAGGCTGGTTACGCTGAAGCTGTCATCATTGGCTGGGTCAAGGAGTTGGCACAGCACCCCACCTCCCTGAGCTGCCTGGGAGGGGTAGCAGTGTCCCATTCCCGGGTAGGATTGATGGGACAAGGAGAAGCCGCTAGTGTCGTCCTGATGTGGCGAGCGGTCAAGGGGAGGTTTGGGATATGGCGAGGGAGGCAAGGGGCCCTGGCGATGGGCTGTGTTCATAGCAAGGGGGGCCAGATCCAGCTTATGGGGGCCCATAGTGGAGGGAGGGCTGCACTCCTCATAAAGCACAGGTGTTGAGTGGGAGTGAAGGCTGGTACTGGGGTTGGAGAGTGTAAGGGAAGGGAGGTGAGAGTTAGGGTGGGTGTGTGTGTTGTGGAGGGTGTGGTGATTGTTAGTGTGTGGGTTTGAGTGGGAGAGGGGGCTGCTCTGTAGGTGTGAGGTGGAATGGGTGTTTGCATGGGGTTGTGTGTTGTGGTGTGGCGTGTCATGAGAATTTGAGTTCATGTGAGTGTGTGTGTTCCCATTCGGACTAGCAAGTGTATTTCCATGAGGACTTGTGTGTTGGTTGTTGTGTGTGTGCACAGCTGTGTTTGTGTGTGTGCTGTGTGAATGGGGGCTGGGGCTGCTGCTGTGCGATGTCGGTCCGTACCAGTAGGGAGAGCTGCAGTAGCTGGGAGAATCGTACTGCGAAAATTGAGGGTCTTTCGGAGGTGGGCGGTGTGGGGGACTCAGTGCTGTTCCGCAGTGGGGATTTACCCGGGGTGAGGGAGAGCAGGAGGGGGAGAAGGTCCTAGAAGGGACAGGGTGGTAAGATTGGTGTGGAGGAGGGGTGGGCTTAGGAGGGTAAGGGGGCGATGAGACACTCGGTGAGAGGGAGGAGGATTCTCCAGGGTATAAAGCTGGATATCGTTCCTCAGAGGAAGGTGTAGATGGGTGGGCAGAATAAGGGGAAGGGTACTCACAGGGGTCCTGGAGGTAGGTAGCAGGTGGTGCCGGATTGGGAGTGGCCATGGGAGAGAGGCTACTACTATCCCCACTGTAATAGTCCAGCCCCTCCTGGAACAACCCAGAACCTTCTGGACCACCAGCAGCAAGTGCTCCTCCTGCTCCTGCTCCAGATGTAGAGGCAGCCTTGCCCCTGCCTTTGGTCCCTGATGGCCGTTCTCTCTGACATGGAGATAAACCACCTCTGCCTCCTCTAGACCCTCTTCCCCGTCCTCCAATCCCTCCACGCTTAGGTCCAGGAGTAGTTGTTGGGGAGGGACTAGATGGGGAATCGGTGTGTATAACAGAACCCCCTTCTTTTTCAGATTGTGGTTCAGTCCGTTTTCTGCGACCCCGACCAGGTTTGCCGGTTCCCCCTCCCTGGAAGAGGACATTTTGGCTCCAGTTGTAAGAAGGCCCAGAAGCACTCTCATGCCAATCCATCATCAGCTTCTCCAGGCTGGACAAACTTGATTGACCACCGTCTCCACTAACAGAAGCAGCCTCACTCTGTTTGTATATACCACATGTGGCGCTTGGGCCCCCACCAGTGGCAGCAGAGCCAGGATGTGATGAGTCAGAGGAGGATTCTGATAGACTTTCGAGAAATGGTTGCCGCTTAGCCTTCTGGGGGGTGTAGTTGGAGATATCCAAAATGTCTTTGGACTCATTGGATCCGTAATCGACATAGCCGGGATATTGATGTCCAAAGTTGTCTGGTGACCAGCCACCAAAACCTTGTCTGAATACAAAATGACAAAGATGGAGACACTAGTTATTTGTGTAAAAAAGTAAATAGCCAAATATAACAACATATATACACTAGAGAAATACTTCAAACAACAAATCAACATATCTGTAGATTAAGTCCACCACTTATTAAAGGATCGTTTAGAAATCTGTGCAGGTTCTGACCATGTATACATAGACTGGATAAATGCAGGGTATCTTGTAGCCGTGATTTAATGCATGTAAGATTATGATTATGCACAATTATTTTACTGTCTACACATCTTTTTGGTTGAAGATAACATTTTTACACCCATTCATAAAACTGCTCATACCAGATCATTCATAAAATGAATTGCAGTACTTGCTGGGTATTCCTTTCAGGCTGATGAGAGTTCACCATTAATTTACCTGTATCCCCACTGACTGGAGTTGTATTGTTTGTAACCGTCTGGAGAGGAAGAGGTGGTGAAGGGGCTACTTTTCGCAACAGACATGAAGCCTCCTCCTGGTGATGTGGGTCCTGTCGACTCGCCCCGTAAAATGGAGGAATGAACTGCAGCGGGATAGCCACTATACCCTCGCTTGACTGCTGCTTGGTAGTTAGAATACCCCAATTGACCAGCTATGGTTGCTTTGCCACTGCTATGTCCAGATCCATATGCAAAGCTGCAGTCTGAGGATCTATGTGGTCCTACAGGAGAAGAGGAATTGTAGCCAGAGGAGAAATGGCCATAAGAGGCCATATGGGGGGAGCTCGGAGAATGTGAAAGAGTCGGTGGATTGGATTTGGCATAGGTAGAAGTGGTGGGTGATGTTTGGGCCAGGTTGCTATAGCTATATGGAGGCCTGACTGTGGAGCATTGTACCTGGGCTGAACCTTCCACTCCAGAACTGTCACCCTTGGTGTTCCACTTGGGGAATGCGGGGGACCACCTGTGACCAGTAGCTGGACTAGACGGCTCAAAACCAGGGGTCGATAAAGCTTTGCGGGGGTTTGATTGTGAGGAGATATCTAACAGGTCTGACGAATCATCTGAGTCCAGGAGTGACCGGAAATATCCTGCAAAAAGGCCTTGTGAGTCATCACCTGCTGGCCCACCCCCTCTGCTTCCTCCTGGACTACTATAAACACCCCCCCTTCCAACATCACAGGAGGAGAAGACCCCCATTGAAGATCCAAAGAGCTGATATCCAACAAAACCTTTCTCTCTGTCCATATGACCCTCCTCACCCCAGCCACAAGCCCCATTGGGCCAGTCCTGACCCATGGATATTACCTCCCCTTTAAATGCACCATTCTTTCTCACACGCCTCTTTCTAATTAATTTCTCTCCCCCAGGCTCAGTTCCAACGATTCCACCTCCCCTACCAACCGCCCCTACACCCTTTCCCCTTTTCCTAGGTAATCCATGCTCAGACAGAGCACTTGGTTTCCGTTTCTTGCCAATGGATTCAAAGAAGTCACTGAAAGTACTCTTATTGCACATGTTCCCCCGAGCTATTCCTCCTCCTCTTCCACTGCCCCCTCCTCTCCCACCTCGGGGACGTCTAAACCCAGTGAGTCGGTGCAGCAGGGTTGACAATCCAGGGTTTTCCAAAGGAGTATGAAAGCTTTCTGGCTCACTGGGTGTCCAGCAGCGGGGAGGAGAGGAGCGGCCAGTGGTTAGGGGTTGACGGTTTAAAAAAGCCAGTTTGGAGAGAACATCCCCGTACTCTGTTTTCACATCATTTGTATCATTAACGTAGGATGGATAAGGGGAAGGAAGTTTAGTCCGACGTCGCCTCTGTAACTTCTTGGGCTGTTCTCCAGTACCACCAGCATTCCCAGGATTTTGAGGGTCTGCTATGATTCCGGGCAAAGACTGCTTAGGTGGTCTTCCCCGCCTTCGTTTGAGAATGACAGGCAGTTCTCCAGGTGGGAACATCACCATAACACTCTTCCCATTGTTCTTCATGCGGAGAAGTGCGGTTGGCTCCCGGACTACCTCTGAGCTCTCTAGACCGCCGTCATGGCCTTTCTCTGTCCCTGTGACTGTCTCCAAATTTGATATCTTGTAACTCTTCTGTCGGCGGCTAAGGCTAACAGGAATTCGAGCCACTTTGACGACAATCTTCCGCACCTGTAAAGCAGAGACCAACATAGATTATATGTAATTGCAAATAAATGCAAGACATTGTTATATGAAGTAGGTATGACAGTGAAAGGCTGTCATAAGTACCAATAAACAAAAGATGTGTGCCGATGTAACGGCGCCGGAAGGCCTAGTTAGATTTTAAAAGGCAATCGGCCGAGCAGCCCTTAGCCGATTCCTTGCCAGTTACACATGCCGTACAGGCACACCTAGCATGAGCTACCATGGCTAGAAAAACTTCGTAAGTAAACCAGATTACACAAAGCTTGCCATTTGTAACAACAGTAAGGACAAAATAAGCTGAGGAGGAGAAACCCAGAAAAAGTAATCCCCCCCAAGGAACATAGCAAAATTTCAAGAAGTTAACGTAAGCAAAGCATCTAGCGATAGCATTGAGCCAGCCACAAGCACCAAAGTATCTTAACAAATCAAACATATAAAGGACTGAGCAAGGCTTGCAAAATCCTAATTTCACTTTGAAATTTCCTACAATTGGTTTAAGAAACGCACGGCCAGGAGAACGGAGGGTACATCAATTTCAACAGTTCAGAATACATACACAATGCCGACCAGCCTAACTTCCGTTGTAATCCCTCAAAATAAGAGCACTAAAAATACACTACTCATTATGGTTTTAAAATCTTAAAGAAAAAAAATTAGTCAAATTTGGTATCAGCCTGTCAGACTTTATAAAAATCGGTGATTGGCCAAGAAATTTGTAATCAGTGCACCTCTAACACACAACCACTTAAAACAATGCATGTAAGACGATACAATATATAGAATACTGTAATATAATTGTATATTGGTATGTGCTGAGTGCCTTATTCAGCCTCTAAACACAAGTATTAAGCATAAAAATTTTAAAACCTTAACTGGTCAGTAACTGGAAAAGAACTTACTCCAACAAAACGTCCACGTCTCCGGATATCAGAATGAGGGACCCCTAGATCTGCGACAGGTTTTTCCTTTACAGATAGAAGATTTGTGGTGTCAGAGGATGTGTTTGCAAAAGGGGAGGGAGGAATAGTGTGAAGAGTTGCGGACTGGGCTGCCTGACGCTTTTTCATGACACTTTTAGGAGCTGCTTTATGGACAGATTTCAGTGTGGGCCTAGACCTTGATTTAGGTCCTGGTCTATGCCCAAGTCTGGGCCCTGGTTTAGGCATGGCTTTAGGAACAGGTTTGGGTACAGTGAGAGCAGAGGTGATGTCTGTAGGGCAGGGAGCTGTGGGAAGAATAGCCTCCACAGGCAAATCTTCTCTCTCACCGACAGCCACTTCCTCCTCTTTAACCCTCCACAGCTCCTCCAATACTTCTTCCTCCTCTTCTACTCTCTCTTTCCCTGTTCTCCGCTCTCCATCCTCTGTGCCTCGGCGCAGGCGGGAGGATTTGCGCAGGTGACAAGGGAAGCGGGGTCGTCCAGAGCTGCGAAGCGCATACTTCTTCTCTGCCTCCACAGGAATAGAAGAGGAGCCTGTGTTTGGGTTTGAAGCAGTGGGGATTTGACAAAAGGGTGACGGCATCTCTGTCCCTGCAGTGAGGACTGCGGCCGCCAGTCGATTGGTGGAGGCAGGGTGACTGCCAAGTGCCACAGACAGGGGTTTAGGTGAAGTTTTATGTAAAGCCTCTGGTTTGAGAGTTCTGGAATGTTCTGGTGCTACAGAGCCTTTATGGGCATTGACATCCATGTGTCCACAATTATCTACGTTTGAGTGTGAAGCAGCCTGTGTATGCACATCTGCATCCATGTGTGTTTGCATGTCTCTGAAAGTCTCTGGAAATCTGAGCGTCTCAGCGGTAGTATGAGTGTCTGTCTGCCTTCGCCGACAGCCACTGTAGCCCAGCCTTCTCTGTAGATGGAGGCCGTTGGCCAAGGTAGCAGGAGAGGAGGAGGGATAGTGGTCGGATATCACTGGTGCCAATCCATCATTAGAGAGACCTTGGGACTCCTCCTGGAGTCTGAGCTCCCTGGTCCAGAGCTGAGGCCCCGCCAACCCCTCCAGCCCTCCCACACACCCTTTTCCCTCTTCCTGAGTTCCAACACAGCCCAGCGGGGACCCAGTTTGGCCTGTATGTAGGATATCTGACAAGCCACTCATTCAGTGGATGGTGTTGCTGGTACTGGAGGGGGTAAGGGGAGGGGGTGTTATTTTGTGCTGTTTGAAAATGAGAGTTGCTTCTTTGTAGCTTTCTTCCGCTAACAGCTCGCAAGAAAATGCATAGACCTGAGGACAGAAAAAAGAAAGTATCAACTGTATAGGAAGCCCATAATTGACTGAAATCCTCAAGCTAAAGTGACTCATTAATCATCTCAAACAGTCCATATTTACTCATCCTAACTATTTATACTGTGAAGTCAGCAAAATGCTCTAAGATCAGATCACATAGTGACTCAATAATGAAGATAAATACAGTGAACTTGTTTTTCTGAACTTTCTGAACTATTATAGTGACATATTATAAATAGAAGTTAGCTACCCCTGTGTAGATTCTTATGAGCCACATTTGGAAGCAACGGTCCAAAACAGTTTTTTGCAAAAAAGAAAGAAAGAAAAGAAAGTCCTCCTAGTGAGGGAAAGCGAGTGAAATCACGATTTAATATGGCAAATACAAGTAAGATTTTACAAGTATGAACTATTGGTGTAATTAATACACTGTTAATAGATAACTACAAGATAGAGCTCCTCGAGGTGATTCATTTGTACCAAATTTGAACTAAATCCGAGCAACGGTTGAGAAATGATGTCCCGATAACTTTTGGAGATAAAGCTCCTCCTAGTGGTGGGAATATGCAGCCGACTTTTCCCAAGGTCAATCCTTTTCTTCCCTGCACTAAGGTCTACAGATGTATAAAATTTGAAAAAAACCCACAACATAGTTTTTGAATTATTGTGTCAACACAAAGGATCTGCAGCAGTAGCTAGATTCCATAATATCCTGACCTTTCGGGGATATAATTATCTCAGATCTTATTAATCTAAACTCCTTGTTTGTGAAGATAATGTAAGACCTTAAACACTGTGATTATAGAATCAAATGGTAGATCAGACGGATTGTGAGTTGTGCAATAGAACGGTCAAGATTTTTGGCTGTGGGCCATAATCCTGATCCACTCTACTTTATTAGCTGTCCCACCAGCGCAGTAGCATAACAACATCAGGCAACATTTACCATAGATATCCTGCTCATTTGGTTGCTTTTACCGAATGCTTGTGGAGCTGAGTCTGATTTTGATTCTGAGTTGAGCCTCACTCTGTCTGGCTGGCTGGCTCTGTTCTGCAGGGGATCATTGGGTCATCAATACTGCAGTGGAAAGCTCACATACTTCTCTCTCTCCCCTCTCCTCCTGTCTTTTGCCCATGGTTGCTAGAAGTAGATAAAGAGAGAGAAAGATAGACAAACAGAGAGAGACAGACGGAGGAATGGACACGGAGTTGAGGCAGGTGAGAGGAAGATAAAGGAAGGTGGAAAAGGGTGGAGCAGAAAGAGATCAGACCAGACTTGAATCAGTATTTTGGTGAGGGCTGCACCATCTCACACCAGAGGCAATCATTTTGGGAGATGACGTGCAATATATTGCTTTAAACTCAAATTTAAGTTAGCATGGCATTTCTATGAATATCAGCAGACTGTCGACTAGACTTGATCTTACCATACTTCAGTGAGTGGCTGTACATTTTGCAAAAATCCACAATTTCAATAAAAATAATGAATATTGTTGAAAACCACACACATTCACACTGCACGCCACATTTCACCAAAATTATTAAAATGCATAACATAGCACTAGACTAGTAGGACAGAAGATTAAAAATGTGTGAATTATAACAGCCACCAGGGGGAAGCAGAGAGGTGATGAGGAGAGAGGTGTAAATGGATGGAAAGATGAAGGTGACAGAAAGACAAGAACGATTATGGGATAATAGAAACCCCAGAGCAGAGTAGAAAAGGAAACACAGTCTGAATAGTCAAAGTCGAACGAAATCTGGACCACACGTGCTACCAGACCGACACGTGACTCTGTGCAGGCACACAGTCAAACAAATACAAGCATGTGGGCCACATTTCTACACATACGAGCACACGCTGGCTCCAACACTCTATCTCACTCCCTGCATTCACACACAATCCTGCCCATCCTCAATACTTTGCCTCCTCCAACACATGGCTGTGATTAGGGAGGGAGAGGTGAGAGACAGTGGAGGGAGGAAGTGAAAGACGGCTGAATGGTCAAACAAGTGAAAAAGAGGACGAGGAGGTGAAAGATGTGACTGAGACAGGGAAAGGATGGTAAGTGGAGGGATAGAGAGAGGCAGGCAGATTTCAGAGAGCGGGAGGAAAAAGTTGAAGGAGACGGGTGGAGAAGGAGAGGGAGGAGAGGGAGAGATGTGCAGTAGAAGAGTGAGCGGCTGCACACATGGAGTAGACCAACCTTAACATTGTGCTCCTCTGGAGAATGACACAACTAGGACAGACACCCATGGAGATGAACACACACACAGCACATACTTTCTTTAACCCCCTCACCCATTCGCTCACGTACCCAGAGCTGCCTCTCTTCCTCCGTCTCCCATCTCCCATTCTCTTTCTCACTTTTTCCCCTCCTCTAATTAACAGCATTCATTAATTAAGGCTGCGTCTGACCGGCATGTGAGAGAAGGAGAACAACACATGCTTTAATTAAACATTGCTGCACACGTGCTTACACATAAGTGCACACGTTGTCACTCACACACACACAAAGACACACAACTACAGACACATTCAAATATACCCCCACTGCTACATCCTCCCACACACTCACACATCGCTTTGCTCATAAAGACATACATCTCTCTTTCTCTCTCTCACACACACACACACACACACACACACATACACACACACACATACAAACACAGTAATTCACAGTCATACACAAAAGAAAGACACTAGGTAAATATCCCTTTACTTTGCTCTGCGGGGGGCATTTTAACAGTGCTTAGATGCCAGCCAGCCAATCAAACACTCCCACTACGATTCATTGTTTAAGCAAACACTCCTGGCATGGATCAGCAAACATTCCAATATATTCACAGTCATATGTGGGAAATGCGTTTTGGTGCATTTTGCTGTGATTGGCTCTGGGGCTTTGGAACACACAATGACATAGTGTTGTGTCGGCGAGAACAGTCGATAGTGAGCGCCGCTCTCACGTGATGATGTCTTGAATGTGTGTCACAAAGAGCAGCTCATGAAAGACACTTCTCTTTGAAAGAATGTTGATTTTGTACTGCACATAAAAGTTTTTCCTGCCACAGAGAAAATGCCATTAGAAAAAACGAGTGCATGTGCCACTGTGAAATTACGGATTTGAGATGAGATATGGAGCTGTAATTTTACAGTTTGGGCAGTTGGCCTGATGTTCATAGTCTGGGAGAAATAATCATTCCGTACACGGTAGCTGTACAGAATATCTATTCTCTTCCCATCTATCTCATGGTGACAAAGGTTTGCAGACTCACAGGCCTGCCAGCAGCAACCCTCAATGAGGAACTAGACCCTGCTTGTGAGTGAGTATGTGTATGTGTGTGTGTGTGTGTATGTGTGTGTGTGTGAGTGTGTGTGTGTGTCTTCCTGGGTGTATTTCTAAAAGCACTCACTGAGCTCTAACGGGTGTGCAGTTGTTGCTAAGAGACAAGCAGCAGCACTGAAACAGCATGGGGGGGAGGGAGGTGTAAGGGAGGGGGACATGCAGGGGAGGGAGAAAGAGGTAGCGAGGGAGAGAGAGAGAGAGAAAGCGATGGAGAGAGAGAGAGAGAGAGAGAGAGAAGGTGGGGGAGCTCCACCGAGACAGATAAGAAGAAGTGGGGATAAAACAGACAGAGGGGCAGGGGAAGAGAGATGGAGAAAGTGTATGTGAGGCCAGGAGAGAAAGGAAGCTGGGAGGGGGGTCCACAGAGACCGAATGACACCATCAAGAAACTCAGCTTCCAACAGTCTCTCATTCCTCCACACTTCCACTACCCAGATGTAACTTTAACCAACGGTTCCTAGTACCCCAAACCTACTGCAAACAAAACAAGGATACCCAGACGACAGCTGTCCGTCTGAGTCAATGAAGTACTACAGATCAGTGCAGCATGACTGTTCATAATGGTAATCAAATCAGATATGAGTTATAAATATGCGGATCAATACATGTTTTACACATAGATGACATGTTCTTCTAATTTATACCGATAGGATATGATACCAGATTGATGATAAAAGAAACTTCAACTTCTGCAGCAACACAAAACTCAAGATTGAACATGAGTACAACACAACCTTGAGATATGATGATCTTAAATCCTTACCCGTTACCGCTCGCAATTAAACTAGTCAACTTCATACATTCATTTTTTAATCGCACATTAATCTCGTTTCATCCCAATTTCCCCCCATCCAGTGTAGACTGTCACCGTGGGCTTTAAACACAGACAACCACATGAGTGCTGAAGGGATAGTTTCACTTAAAAAGCTTTAAGTTGAAGGTCTCGATAAATCTAAAGTTGTGATGAGGAGAAGTTGAAGAGATGAGTTGTCTATCCACTGAAGTATGTCTGGATCACAGTGGTATTGAGGCTACCACTGGAGCAGATGCCCTCAGTGGCCTCATACAAAGGGTAATGACAGGCTCTCGCTGGCTGCTTTAGCCAAAGTCTGGCATTTCAAACAAGGTATTGCAAACACAGCAGAGATGAAAGTTTTGGAAACATCTTATGGTCAATAAGAGGTGTGACTCATACTGTATTTGGCCACATGGGGAGATTCAACTCTCAAACCTAAACCTACTCTGTCATCCCCAAACAGACCCCAATTGCCTGCGTTGGTTGTGCAACGCAGGCGTTTTTCACAGAAAAGCCATTAAGTATAGTACGAACTATTAGACTAGGGGGGGCGTCGATGACAATTCCATAATATCCCCAACTTTTGGTACATAATGATCAAACAGGTGGGGAAAACAGATACTCCATGAAGGCAATGTTGGCACAGCAGAAGCACAACAACTTAGTGAAACTAACCTCAGCTGAGTATGACAGACAAATGCAGGTAATATTAAATTCATTTTGAGACGAGCACTACCTGAGACATTTTTCACCGAGCCAATTCTACATCAGATTAAGATATCATCAAAACTGAGCCAAGACGTCATCTTCAAAAATAACCGTTGTGATTCCTACAACCAGATTTATGATACGTTTCTTTATTCCAACTCTACACAAACATTATCTGCCACTATATTCACAGCTGTCAATCAATTGACTGCAATGTCTTTCAAGTGTTTTTCTTCCTCCCACTCTTAGAAAAATTGTTTTCAATATTTACTCAATAAAGTAAAGCCTGGCCGTTGAAGGTCTTGCCTTTGCTTTAGTGCATCACAGTCCATCAAGTACTAAGAAGTAAACAGACCAAATTCAAGCCCATCCAAACTCCTCCAATCAAAAGACCTTTTTTTTTGGAGAGCTTGAAGTGTAAGTGTGCGAACAAGGATGAGGAATGTTCCACGCACATATATTATCCTACTGGGGCTGATTTTCTTGCACACACACTGTAAAAATAGTGATCCTGTCTGTTTAGTAAGTCCTCACACTCTTTAATATGCCAAAACAAAAATCCTACGTATTGAACAGATCTTTCTCCCTAGCCATGGTTAAGGCCTCCTCCTCTGTGGCCCTTTTGACTTGTAGTGTCCCCCAGGGCTCCATCCCTGGCCCCTTACTCTTTGACATGTACTTAAAGCCTCTGGGTCATATTATAAATAGGTACAGTCACCTTTTTCAGTAAGTAAACGTGCTCAACCAAACACGTGAGCCGGACATTAAAGGGTTAAAACAAAAAGTCTGAATTTAATCAACTTCATTTCATTTTATGTTCTGTCTGTTTCAACTGTAAACAGATTAACCGTTATTTAAAGTACACTGAAGTTATCACCAACAAACTTCTTCATCAGGGCTGAACCTGAACTTGACGCGCACACTCGTGTGTCAAACAGAGACAACCCAACGCAGACCCCACCTCCACCCACCCTTGCTCTCAGTCTCACTCTTCAGTCTGACCTCTCATCTCTTTCTCACCCACTCACATCCCACCAGTCCTGGACCCCCACCCTCCTCCCTTCAAAAAAATAACCACCTCCCCAGCTACAGGAAATTCCTAATGATCTCCATCATCAGTGTGCGTGCTGTATCTCCTGCCAAGAGCCAGCAAACAACAAACGAACGCACACACACGCACACACGCACACACGCACACGCACACACACAAAGCATAAGCATGAACACATAAAGAATAGGTTCAGACAAACAAAAGGGCAGACAGATGTTCAGACAGACAGACACACATGTAATGTAAACAAACTTCACACAGAGGAGATACAGTGGCGGCTCAGCCAAGGATGCACACAGGGGACGGGAGAAGTAACAGGAAACACACGAACCAGGACCCCTCAACCCCCCCCCCCCCCCCCCCCCCCCCCCCCACCACCACCACCACACACACACACACACACACACATAGCCCCATTTGACTGTCTCACCCTCTGTCTGTCTCTTTCTACTGTTTCTGCAAGAACATACATGCAGTAGTTATTTTAAGATGAGGAGGACTGTATTACCCCTTCCTCCCCCAACACTCCTCTTCTTCACTGTTCCCTCCCTCATCTCTTTAGCACCCCACCACCACCACACACACCCACCTCCCGCCCCCGGTTTCTCTCCCGCAACTCCCCAACAACCCTCCCTCATCTTCAACTCAGTCTGACACTCTCTATTCTCCATATATCTCTCTTTCCTGCAGGCGGTTTCCAGGCGCTGCTGATGGCCGCCCCTCAGTCAGGTCATGTGACCAACCACGCCAGCTGGGAACAGCTAAGGGTGTGCACATGTGTGCACACACAAACACATTAGAGACTGAGCACAAACAAGGACAAGCATGCAAATCTGGGAAGATGAAACCAATCACTTTGGAGCAAACGCAGATATGTTCCCACTCACACTCACACACAAACGCACACAAACACACACACACTAGTGTGAGTAAAGATGGAGACACACACTCCACGTAGTCAGGCTGGCGAGAGCACACAGAAGCACTTTAAAACCACACACCGACACACACAAACCAGATGCTTGGACCCCGACATTCACTCAGACCTTGAGGCCAGTGTTTTGGAGAGGGGCCTCAGTGCTGTGGCCCTGACTTCCTGACTCCTCCTCCCTCCATACTCCTGCTCCACAGTTGCTGTGGGAGACACTGCTGCAGCGCCCGTTGCCAAGGAGAAAGCTGCTGGCTGTTTGAACAACAATGGCCGCCTTGTGAACATTCCAACTGTAGGTGCTCGCAGCTCGTCAGTGCCAGCCTCAACATACACGTCGCTCATGCTGCTCAAACTACACACCGACGCCACAACACTGTAACTCTCACAATGTTGGCCTCAAGCCTGAGTGAGGTAACACTCTCAGACACAATCAGGCACGCTCACACACATCTCTGCACACTCTAAGAAATTATTACTTCTGCTGCGAGGATAAGAAACTCTTGTGTCGCTCTCTGTCTACCTGCTTCTCTCTCTCCCACACATACGCACTCTCAATGCGCAGTGTATTCATCCATCTTCCCCCCTTCTCCCCGTCTACTCTCTGTCTTTCGCTCTTATCTCTTCCTCTCTCCTCCCCCTCCACAGCCTCCTGATTTCACTCTCTTAACTTGCTCATCTATGCCTCTCTCTTTCTCTCTCTTTCTCTCTCTTTCTCTTTCCGTCTCAGGAAGTGTGTGTTCTCACACACGGACACACATGTGGAGGACACACAGAGGGAGGCACACACAATTTCTTCCTCTCCTGGAAGGTAGCGAATCTCTTCGTCCCTTGGGGGCATACACTTCCACTGAGAAGGAAGGGAGAAAAGAAAGAAGAAGGAGAACCAGAAACAAGGGTTGAGCGAAGAAGAGGAAGGAGGGAAAGGAAGGGAGGAAGAGGAAAAATGAAGGGACACCACATTCATTTAAAGAGAGACCCCTTAGTGTTCTGATTATCTGTTCATATTGACGGGACAGCATTCAAGCCCCGCCGGTGGAATGTAGCGACGACACTGAAGTCAAATTGGGTAGTGTGTGTGTGTGTGCGTGCGTGTGTGTGTGTTTGTCTCTTTGGGAGTGGGTGTTGAGGAGAATCACTAACAAGTCTCTGCTTATCCTGTGACTCACTGTTTTTAACACACAAACCCAGACACTTGTGTACGCACACGCACACACACAAATTGCATAAAACAAAGAAAACGCTGATGCACGAGGAGAGGAAACATTAAAATCAGACATTCTGTGCATGTGCAGGTATGTTGCTCTGCAGATCTGTGTGTGTGTGTGCTTGTGTGTGTGTGTGTGTGTGAGAGTGTGTCAGACACCAAGTGATGTTTAGCGGGTGCATGTGCGTCCTCGTGTTTTCCCCATCTCTCGCTCCTCTTTAATAATTGAGCTGATTCTGTCCAGCTTGTTAGGGAGGTACACAACAGCTTCACACCGTCTCCCTCTCATCTTCTCCTGCGCTCCTCGTCCATCCATATTGCCCATTCCCATTCATTTATCACTCAGTCTCCTTCATGACCCCTCCGTCCTTTTCTCTTACTCTCTCTCTCTTTCTATCCCTTCCCCCAGTTCGCCTCTATCTCCGTCCTCACAAATCCCTCCTGTTCTTTGACCTCTTCCTCGCCTCTTGCAGCCTCAGCCCCCTCCACCCCACTGCCCTCCATCATCCCACTCTCCTCCTGCCTCCCTCTATCCTCCAGAGGTGAGGGGTCGAAGCATCCACTCTACTGTCAGACTCAAACCGGCTGCATCCAGCCATGTGGGGAGGGGGAGGGTGTGAAAAAGAGAACAGGTAGGTGAGGAAGGACATAAAGTAAAGGAGGGGAGGAAGGACAGCGACTACAGGAGGGAGCAGAGGTTTTAAAAAGTGAAGGAATAGAAAGAAAAGGGAAAGGGAGATCAGTCAGAAACTGAGTCAGTGCCGTTAGAGCGAAGGAGCCGTTTTATGAATGTATCATGTGGGAGGGGACAGAATGGAGCATACAAACTCACATTTATGCTAAACAATGTGTGAGTGTGTGTGAGTGTGTGTGTGAGTGTGTGTGTGTGTGTGTGTGTGTGTGTGTGTGTGTGTGTGTGCGTATGTGTGTGATGAATTTTATTTCACTCTACAGCTTCAGGTGATGATTAGATTAGATAAAGAGAGAGTCATAAAAGTTGAGACCCTTCACTCCAAGGACAAACTGACAAATGACTTGTTGCATCATGGAAAATACTATAAATTATAAAATGTTTCTTAAATATTTTATCACATAATATTAGCATAAGAGGTCATAGAGCCCATAAAATGGGTTGTTGCGGGACACTATAACAACTGATTTGGAAACAAGAAGATTATCATTTGGCAACTAAATGTCAAGTTTAACGGCATCAGAAAATATCTGTAAGCTTTAAGCATCCACATTTGTCACTGTGAATAAGATTTGAATGTGAGTCTGTGCCATAAAATCAATGTCTAATGTATTTTGGAAGGCATTTCAAGACGTGAGTAATGATGGCCTGACTCATTCACAACATTGGAACACATTCCCTTTTTTTCCTGAATGGCAGTAAAATGTCTGTTGTGATGAGTTCAAAGGGGAATATCAGGATTCACTTCTCAGGCTGACTTTCATAAAAACATCTGTAGCAGCAGAAGAAACGGCTCTTTGTTCCGTCAGACAAGTCTCGGGCACCGCTAGAAGCCAGATTCATGAAATTAGATGCTGTGTGGCAGTGAGGAGTTGTTTTAGGAGAATGAGTGACTGAACACACAGTATAAAAAAAAAAAAGTATAATGTATCATTTGCGGTGAAATTCCGGCAGCTGTGGTTGCCGGAATTTTACAGCAAAAATATGTTCACCATGTACGGGACAGTACGGTAAATTGCAATAAAAAAACGATATGATGTCAAACTGTTCACAGTTACATAGTAAATTACATAAGAATTTACAGTAAATAATACATTTCTATTTCACCTTGAAATTATTTCACTAATATATGCCATATTTTAAGCACATTGTTGCTGTAAAACAACAATATGCGCTTGTTAAATGGTTAAAGGTTGTGTTTTATTGTAAATCTGAATATACATACCAGCAAAATCCATCATTTAGACTTAAATATTCTTTACTTTTATTTCGTGCTTGAGTCATTGTGGTATGTTTGCTGTTAGTTTTATCAAAGGTTTGTCGTTCCACATTAAAACACGGAATCTTACTCATATTCATACCATAAATAATAAAGTTATTTACTGTTTCTTTATTTAAGACATAATGGGAGATTGCCATAAAAAAACAATATGTCAACCAGTTTACAGTTAAAGAGTTAATTAAACAAACAAAACATTTCTATTTTACCTTGAAATGATTAAAAAAATACCATATTTTCCGCAACTTGTTAGTATAGAAACTACAGTATGCTGTAACTAAATGGTTAAGGTTTTTTTTTTTACCGTTAATTTTAATTGTACATACCTGCAAAAACCATCATCTAGACAGAAAAGTACTTTTACTGTATTTTTTCTTTTGTTTGAATCACTGCAGGAATTCATCCTATGACATCATATACTGTTTTGAGTTTTAACTTTAACTGTTGCCATTTAAGTTTTTCTTTTAACAATAATTTTACACATTTTTTACAGTGCTGGTCCAATCTCTGGTAAGAGAACCTGTCTGATTTAGGTTAAAGTAGTTTTGTCTGGAGGTCATATTTGCATGGGAAGAGCTGCAATATCCGATTTGGTCTGTCAGATTTCACACTCAGACCCGATCAACCATCAATAAACAATCCCTCCTCTGAACCTCCTTTAACAATTCAACAGGTTGGACCATCCCACACATAGAAAAAGTCCCTAAAACACCATCAATTCAGTGTGATACAATAAATCTAACACATTGATCAATGCCTTGTGTGTCTGTGTGTGTGATCACATGAATGAGGGTGTCCATTTTATCTTCTCCATCTGCATGACAACCTCCACATCAAGAGAATGTCTGACTGTGGCAACCTCTCATGCTGATAGGCAGAGGGAGAGGAACGGGTGATTGGTTGAGCTGTCACATCGGCAGAGAGTACGGCAAGGTGCAAACAAAAGGTATTTCCACTGCATACATGCAGTGACACAAACACACACCTGGGAGTACACATCTGCATGCAGACACGCGAAACCACAGGAAGGGAGAGAGCTGCAAAACGAGGTGCGGTGCGTTAGGTGCGCTGACCCTGCCTGTGAGGACAGGAGGAACATCAGCGGAGCTACAAGGCCGTTGCTATGACAACTAGCCCAGCTCACACAGGTAGGAAGCACAATGGGCTGTTATATGTTCACATTCTGTTTGTCTCACACACACACTCACACACTTAAGACCGAGTTTGACTGACAGTGGCTGCATGCCAAGGTAAGACCATTATTCTGTCCACCATTCAGAGGCTTGGAATTATTCATTGTGTCCAAGTGGACCCACCAGTGAAAGAACTCACTCTTCAGCAGCGACAGAGAGAGAGAGTGAGGCAGGCAGACAGACAGACAGACAGAGCATCACTCTGCATACTAACGGCACCTGCACTAGGACAGCCTGTACACTCCTCAAAAGAGCCCTTAAATAACCAACTGTCACTGCCCAGACGTCGACATTGAATTCTCTCTCACTCTCCCTTTCTTCTGCTTCAGTTTTACGCGCAATCTTTCTTCTCCATGATACCTCTCTCCAGCACACAGTCCTGATGCTACTGCAGGACGTCCTGCTGCTGCAACTCAGGGGACTGCTTGGTTGGAAAGCCCCGGGGCTGCATGGATGGACTCACTCTCTCTCGCTCCCTCTCTCTCCGTCTCTCTCTCCGTCTCTCTCTCCGTCCCATGTTTAGATAGAAAGCAAACATCTGTCTATCATCAGGAGCTGGGCTCACAGTCAAACCTCTGGTATGTGTCACTGGTATGTAAATTCACTATTAGAGAAGTCCCATGAAACTCAACCACAATCTGTGGAGACCGCAAATAAGTCAAAATTGGTGCGCGTGTGCGTGTGGAGGCTGGTGACTGTGGAGCTGCCTTTACTGTAAATGATTCCAGTGAGAGCGGGAGCAATAGGTGAGAAAAATGTAAATAATGAAAAACAGGTGAGGGTGCACTGGGTTTACTCTGCGCACATTCAACCACATTACGTATTTCTGTGCGTGCGCGTGTGTTCGAAACTCATCATTCAACATTTCCCCACACACGCGCCATACTCTCAGCGGCGGGTTGCTTCGCTCGTGACGTTCACGGTAATCGCTCTGAAATAAACGCGCGGCACAGCTGGCTGAGCGGACAGTATGCTGTTGGCAAAGTGTCGGTGTCGTGTACACACAAGACGCCTCACGCGCACTCACCGTGGGAGAGAGTGAGAGTCTGGTGGCTCGCGCTGGCTGCTGGAGCTGTTGCCGTGTCAACGCTGTTGGCTCGCGCGGCTGGCGGTGGCGGTGCGTCGCTCCCCTCCTCGCACGGGTCACGGAGATGTCGTTGACTTGACGGCTTCGGCCGTCCGCGTGAAGCGTTTCCCCTTCATCCACGCTCCCCGCGTCGTGGGGAGACAGTCCTCCCTCATCAGTGTAAACGCTGTCTCCTCCTGTCGCCGCGCGCCACCGTCTCGTGGGGCTCAAGAGAAAAAAACCGCTCCTCTGGCTCACACCAATATCTGCACCAAGACAGATGTGAAAACACAAAAAGAGTAGAAACGATGTAAAAACTGGGAGTTGGGACGTTGGTTCACAGTCTTTGGCCAAATTAATGTGCTGACATGGTTGCGCTCGTGCCCCGTGCTGGGGTTTTGGTGACAGGCGCGGGACGCCCCGGTATGCAGGAGGCGAAAATCAGCCGTGCGTCTGTGCCTCTGCAATTCCAGCTCTCTGTCTCTGATGCGCCCCAGACGCCACTGAGCCTCTACAACGTGCCTGGCTGTCAAAACCATCCGGGCACCCGTAACTGGCCTCACTTCACACGTGTGGGATTGTGGGAGATGTAGTTTAACAGAGACAGTGAGTGTGAGTGAAGACGAAGAGAGAAGTAGGAGAAGTTTTTGGTGGAATGACAGTAGTTCGCAGTGCAATGGATAACTAATTATATCATATAATGAAACTATGACGGACAAATACTGCTCGAAAGTATTATCTATTTCGGAGACAAAAAAAAAATCAGTTTTTCACCACTTTCATTCAAACGTTTTTGCAGAAAATAGCAATAAAGAACTTATAGCCAATAGCCATTTCCCCCCCCCCCCACTGTTATCCACTCAATAATGGAATCAGAGTGTATCAACTACAGTACCAACACAATACAATACTGTCTGTTTCATTGAATTCATAGCTGCAAATCCTAAATTATCATCCCTGGCCGCAGGGGTACATCCCCAAAAAGCCCCCAATCCCCTGCGTTGTAGAAAGAAATTCTCCTGATTTAACTCCTTAAAGTGACTTATTAATAATCTCAAACAATCCATATTGACTAATCCTGACTATTTCTATGAAGTCAGCAAAAAAACTGTGATTTTGGAGATAAGCCTCCCCCTAGTGGGAGAAATATGCAACGTACCTTTGCCAAAATAAACCCAGTTCTTCCTTTGCATTAAGATCTATGGGTGAATTAAATTTTAAAATGATCAATAGAATAATTTTTAAGACCAAGGATCAGCGGCGACATAATATCTGCAACATTTGGGGATGTCATTTGAGGCAGACTGGCCAGAATGCACAATTTTATATAGTAACATTTTAACAAGAAATATTGTTTTCTTCCATTAGTTTGTAACTGTATATTATGGCAAGTGTTTGGTGCGACTACAATCAATACATGCTGACATTGAGAGTACAAAAAACCTTGAATAGCAAATGATGTGAGGTATAAATATTCAAATATATGAGCCGTAGAAGTTCACATCAGGAAAATAATAAAAAGAACAATAACACAAGGACATGAACATTCATTCTGTGCATTTGTCTGATTATTGCGTGTCTCTGATATTACCAGTGAAAAAAACAGCAAACAAATCAGCTTTAATGTGAAAATGCCCATCGGATAAGAGATGTCTTTTTCCGGGAAAAGATATTTTGATCTTTATTACAATAATTTGACAGGGCAATCTCAACATAAAGGTTACATTTTCTGAACAACAGACATTGCTCTTTCCCATTAATGTGTAACATTTTTCTCTACGCTCCAAATGGATGAAGACTGTATACATGCTCATACAGAAGTTTTTGTGATGCATCAGATATATCTGAGTTAAATTAAAACAAGAAAAGAGTTGGCTCATTCAAATAAAAACAGACAAACAAACAAAGATCATTTCTTATCCACCTCACAGACGTGACGAAGAACTTTAAAGGCACTTAAATCGGAGAAACCCTTCAAAGCATTTTAAGGCACATATTTGATATCAGATACATGTTTATATCTGATTTCAATCAGTCTAACATTCTTTCATATTTTTGAACGAGAAGGCATGTTGCACAGGAGTGTCTACATCATCTACTCAGTTACCAAACAATCCTACAGTGGTCCAAAATCAGTTTCACCCCATATCAAACAGTTGGCCAACTAAATCTCTTTTGTCCGACAGAGAAATCAAAGAAACAGAACATAATATGGCAGCGGAAGCGATCATGTACCAACTCGACTTCCCCCCACCTCAACAAAACCATCTACATTTTCTTTCAGTTCCTTGTTGTCATGGTTACAGAGTAAAGCAACATCACTGCAAGACCTGACCAGCAGAGCTCCGACTGCAACATGGTTGACTGATCGGTCCTGAAGACGCTGCAGCTGTCAGCGACAAAATGAGGAAACTGTCTTGAAGCAACTAAACAATGCAGTGATATGTATCATTGTGTGCGTGTGAGAGAGAGGTTGCACATACGTGGAACAAGTACAATCAAAGCATGCACCGGTACTATATCATGCCTATAGCATGGTGTATCTGAGTCTACAGAACCCTCCAGAAGGATTGGCATTCTTGGCAAAATTTCAGTAAGATAAGATACAAAAGATGTTTTTATTGTCCATACCATTTATCTTTCATTCAAATTATTCACAAAAACCTAACCTTTTATTCAAGTTTGAAAAACAAATTCTCAACATAAAACCAATATTTTCCTGGAAAACGTGTGTGCAAAAATGATTCTAACTGAAGCATATCTCCAATCCTATTTCATATTTTTTAGGTTAACCTGTTTGAGAAAACTCTCAAGTATTGAACAACGACTTCATGTTTTACTGGGGTATAAATATGGGGTGACACAAGACTAACTCTCTTTGAGGTTCTTCACAATGAGGAGACCAGACAACACAGCAATGACGTGCAAAGAAAAGTTGTAGAGCTGAATAAATCTGGCAAGGGAGACAAGAAAAATCTCTTAACAGCTCAAAAATGTCAGTTTTAAACAGATCAATAATCAAGAAGGTTAAATTGACTGGAGATGTTAAAAATCATCCTGGAAGCAGATGTGACTGCAACCTGATCCCACACACTGTGAGGAGGATGGTTTGACTGACAAAAGATTCTCCAAGAATTACAGCTAGAGAATTGCAGTGGTCAGAAAGTCTCCCTAAACACGTTTAGATGGCGCCGACACCAACACCAGCTGTTTTGGAGGGTAACAAGAAAAAAGCCTCTGCTGTCGTCCACACACAAGCTAACGCTGCTACAGCTTGACAAACACCACTGGGACTTTCAGTAGAACAAGGTCAGAGGATAGATGAGACCACAGTAGAGCTTTTTGGCAATGAACATCTAGGGTGGTTATGGTGTAGCTGGAAATGGATGGCCATGGAGAAAGACCCTCATACCCACTGTGGAGTCTGGTGGTGGATCTCTGATGCACTGGGGCTGTTTTTCCTCTAAATGCCCTGGACATTTTGTCAGAAGACATCCTTCCATGGACTACCAGCAGATATTTGATGAAAATATTTGTTTCATGTTAAGACTGTAACGTTTTCCTTTAATTATATAACATCAGTGAAAGTAAGTATATAATAATAGGTTAGATTTCTGTGTATAATTTGAATTAAAGATCAAGGGTACAGACAACAAAAACATTTTTTGTATCTTGTTTTTGTTTATCATTTAAGGGGTTCTGTATATTTCCATTATGATTCATCTATCTATCTGTCTTTTATATCTCTGTTTGTCCCTTTATTGCTCCACGTCTGTCCCTACACATTTCTGGTCACAGGTTTTCTCCAGGCTGGTACTGCGGCTCTGTGGCGGTGAAGTAATCCTCCAGGAAGGACTGAAGGTACTCGAAAGTGTGCCTCTCATCCGCCTCCCGCCTCCAGCATTGCAGCATCAGTTCATGAAGCGAGGCAGGGCAGCCAGGGGCACAAGGCATTCTGTAGCCCCTCTCAACCTGTTCCAGCACTTCACGGTTGTTCATGCCTTAAGAGATGGAGGGGGGGGGGATTATAGACACAGGAGAGGGGAGACGGAAGGAGTTAAAAATGATCTAAAACCAAACCATGTTGGATATGGTTATAAGTGAAAAAACAAAGGAAAATAAGATCCTTGGAAAATATCAAGTAGTGAGAATCATAATAAAATGTAAAAGTACCAAAGAATCCAGTATACATAGAATATAGTTTTAACAGCAATGTATAAACTTAATGAATTCATTGTATTATGAAAGGTTCTGAGTCTTGAGAAAACTAGGTCTACAATGTCATACCCGACAGCAAGGTTGTTTCCCCAAAGAGCAGAAAGAAGAAGAAGAAAAAAATCCACCTGATTGAACTCCACAAATTAAATGTGAAGTCCTAAAGAACAGTGTTTTCCGTAGAAAGCCCCCTGAGTGAGTATAATATGAAGTTTTTTTACATCATTAATCTCCTTCAGTCATTTCATGTGCGCCAAATTTGGACTAAATCGAACGGTTCCAAAATTTAATTAAATTTTGGCACAAAAACTCTCCCAATCCAACCTTTACCAAAATAAAGTCAAGTCTTCCTCGCACACAGGTCTATGTGGGTTTAACATTTGAATATGGCCCATGAAATAGTTTTGTGTTATCATGTGAAGAAGTGAGGATGACGCCATAATATCCCTGACTTTCCGGGGATATTATTAATCTTTCAAGTTCACATATGTTGATATGTCGTCTGATTCAAATATAAGGAGAAACAGTCAAGAATCGGGCTGATTTTGTGATTTTAGATGTTTGTTTTTGTGTTTTGTATGTGGTGCTCCTATTTTAGCCATGAGTATATATCTATATCTATATAGGGTTAGATATAGCTCTATAAATTAAATGTGTTATTATTATTATTATTATATATGAGCTTCTTTTTTTTTTGCAAAATCAAACGGTTTTCTACCGTTACTTCACAAACATAAGTCCAATTGTGTGTGTCTCTAAATTCAGCTCGTATGAACTGACACAAGGAAATCTGTCTTGTTTTATTACCGAGCTCAGAAAAAAACGACTTACCTGTATTTATCTTCATCAATGAGTCACTATGGGATCTGATCTTAGAGCATACTGTCGACTTCATAGAAATAGTTAGGTGGAGTCAGTGTGACTGTTAGAGGTTATTAATGAGTCACATTTAATCAGGGGGATATACCCTTTACTGTCGGGGACAAAAGCGTAGGCCTAGTTCCTGATGAATAACCGTGTTTTACTGGAGTAAGGATGAATACGGAATGTATATAAGTGATGTGTGTGTTGATTTGCCAAGCAGCCTGGTCTCCTGCCTCTTTCCCTGCACTTTTGAAAAACTTTGAACATGGCACTAAGACCCTTAACTCATCCAGTGCTGAACTGCAGTTTGTTTGGATTGAAAACATGACTACTGATACTGAACAGCAGGTTTCATCTAGTACCTGGGTATGGCACCCGTCCTTTAGTGATGAGTTCGGTCAGCAGGATGCCAAAGCTCCAGACGTCTGACTTTATGGTAAAGCGTCCATACAGTGCAGCTTCTGGAGCCGTCCACTTGATGGGAAATTTAGCTCCTGAAACCATGGCAACACAGTAAAGATGCATAATCATATAATTAGGATAGGTTATGTATAAAAATATAGTCCGGAGGCAGACACACACTCATAATCAGTGTGATGCAGCCTCTTTCTCCCTTTCTCTCACACACACACGCACGCACGCACGCACACACACACACACACACACACTAACACACACACACACACACACACACACACACACACACACACACACACACACACACACCTTGTCTGGCAGTGTACTCATTGTCCTCAATGAGCCTGGCCAGGCCAAAGTCAGCGATCTTGCAAACCAGATTGTCTCCAACAAGGATATTAGCAGCTCGCAAGTCACGGTGTATGTAATTCATCCTCTCGATGTACGCCATTCCAGCCGCAATCTGCATTCAGCACAGTGACACAGAAAGAGCTCAGACAGATATCAGGGGACAGAGAATACGTGTATGTAGAAAATATTTATTCCGTTTAAGTCTGTCATCGTGTATCTGTGTCACCTGTGCGGCCATGTCCACCAGCTGCGGCAGCTTTAGATTCTGCCCCTCGCCATCTTTTAAGAAGTCCAACAAACTTCCTAAAAATACAGGATTATAAATTCATACAGGGACACATTTTTGTTATTATTTCAGTTTTATATAACTTAATGTATGTGTCATAAGAATCAAGGAGGGCTTCATCTGCCCCATAGGCCTCTCCCGCAGGCAGGTCAAAGGTCATGGGGTGAGTAGTAATTTAGTGTTTTGTCCAACAGGAAGACAGCGGAGAACGAGCTCTGCTCTTCCCACTTAGGGAAAGTCTCCCTGACAACTGCACCAACCTCCTGCCAAACTTTGAACAGGAAAATATCTTGCCTGTTGAATCTGATATTTTTGTGCCAATTTGGTCCTGAGAACAAAATCTCAAAAGTTGGTTGAAAGTTACTGCAGGGGCCAAGTAAAAAGTGAAATTGTTGGAGATCCAGTTCCAAGATTTCTTAAGAACTTCACTGCAGGAGACAGCATTTCTACTGAAATATATCTACCATAATTAACTCTACCGAGGAGGTTATGTTTTCATCTTGCGTTTTTTAGTTATTCGATAATATATAAAAAAACAGCAGGCGGAGATCTTGAACGCCGAAAGCGGACGGGTAGGGCATCTGGACGAAACCGTTTCTGTGAAAGGGGCAAAAACTACCGAACCAATTTCCACAGATCGTGGCTGGCAGATGGGTCAAGCAGGCTAAACAGACTTGGTGGAGTTTCTGCAATCTACTGAGGGCCATTTTAGTTCAGATTTGTATTAAAATGTATTCAAGAAGCAGACGGACAATTGTATATATATTTGTATATATTTGTGTGTGTATATATATATACATATATATATATATATATATATGTATATATATATATATATATAGTAGTGTCTTATAAAACTACCAATCTATAAATGGTTTACATGTAGTAAACTAATTAAGTAGTGAAAGCATCAGTGACCTGTCTCTTGGATGTACATGTTCACTATTTGGCAGGTTTCTATCAGGTTTCTATGGCAGGTTTCTATCTCCAAAAGATTTCGGGGCCATCATTTCTCATCTGTTGGTCCAATTTGTCCAAATTTGGTACAGATGAATCGACGCAAGGAGATCAATCTTGTATATTTAACACCCCATCCCCACCCCTCCCACAATAATAATACCCAGCTCCCATTGGAGTACACCATCAGCCTCGCTTTAATATTGGTACGCAACCCTAATAAGAACTATAACACCTTGTTTTACTTTAATAGTTCATATTTTACTCACTAGGAGGTTCCTTTTTTTATGAAAAACACTGTTTTTCGGATATGTTTTCCTAACCGTTAGTTTGCTTAGTCCATATTTGGTGCGTATGAATTGACTTGGGGAGATCTTTATTTTTTAAATCATAGTTTACGCCAGTGGTTCATACTTCACCCATTAGGGGTGAAGTATGAACTTATGAACTTGTGCAATGCAGGGGACTTTCCGGGGGTATGTCCTTGCTTCTTGGATACAAAAGTGATATCCAAGTTGAGAGATAAAATTGACGGCCATATACGGTCTTTGCCTTCACTGCTTTAACTTAATTTCTTATTTGACTATTCGGCTCATTTCAGAGAAGGACACAATGCTGCCTTGACTTTTTTCCAACCAGTGAAAGTTGTTCATATTGTGTCTTTTCTACACCACAGGCATGACAGTTCACTCAGCCTGATACCTTGGCTCATGAACTCAGTGATAATGTAGATGGGCTCCTCAGAAACGACAGCGTAGAGCTGCACCAGCTTGTCATGGCGGAGTCTCTTCATGATCTGAGCCTCCTCTAGGAAGGCCTCAGGGGACATGGTCCCTGGCTTCAGCGTCTTTACAGCTACCTTGGTGGTACCGTTCCACATGCCTGGCATACAGACAAGGGGATGTTAATGCACACATATTTCATGGACACACACACACAGACAGACAATTTTCTGACACACTGAGAATGTAATAACTGTACACACATGCACACACGACAGGACAAACACCCGATATAAAATAAGAGACACACGATACACAGGCTGCCATAAATACGCAAAAGTTGTCAAACTTCTGCTGCATGCACATGACGGTTATTCTGATCAGCATGCATAACATGAGACTGATGATGTTAGGAGAGAAGGAGGGAGAGAGGGAGGTTCACTGGTCTTACATCAACATCAGCAGCTACTGAATTACAGGAACAGGCAAATAGCTTGACTCTCTTCAGTAAGAAACTCTGCACGGCCGAGAAAACCCAACATACTCAGATTTAGTCAAGGCCACATCTAATTGGAGTATAAATCATGTGGGAATATCAAGCAGAATTGTGAAAAACTAAGATAGACTGACATTAACGTTCAGCCAGAGGCAGACATTTATCACGGGCATAGATCTTTGCTAGAGGACAGAAACACTTCAAAGGATGACGCTGGACAGACAGTTCTTTCTCTAAGCCTATGGGCCTCAAAGGTTGGCCGAGTCGTTCTCACCCATCCAAACGTCCCCGAAGTAGCCCTGCCCCAACTTTGTTTGCAGTAAAAGCACTTCCCTGGACACCTCCCAGGCATCCCGCCCAAGGCCCATAGTGAGTGGCGTGGAGTTGGGACAGGACTTGGTCAGGTAATAACAGAGTCCGTCATTGCTGCCTATTAGGGGGAGGAGGTAGGAGCCAACAAGGAGGGTGGAGAGGTAGAACAAGGAAAGAGTGGAAGTGGGTTGATTGAGGAATGGGAGAAAATTATGTAGTGATTGGAAGAGAGATGGAAGGAAAGATGGGTGGAGGGGGGACAAAAAAGTGAGGTGAGATCATGAAACATGCACATGCAAAAGGGCACAGCTATGCACACCTGATGTCGAACAATCAAACATTCAAATTCATCAGCCGCCGCCTCTGTGTCATTCTAATCACATAAGGGGATTTATTAAGGATTTGATTCACTGCTGTAGTTTCTATTGAACACACAACATTTAAAAACTGCTTCATATTACAGCTATTACAGCCAGAGAGCAGGTATCTTTACACAGAGGCGTTCAACGATGTTCAGCTGAACACAGCAAAGGAATTACACGGTATAAACCAGCTCATCTTTAAATACTTCTTTTTTTTTTAACGCAGGTGTGCTCCAGCTGTCACCCTCCCCCGACTGCGATGCAGTCCAACAATTCCTACCCATCCAGACTTCTCCAAACTGGCCATTGCCCAGTTTCTTAATCAGCTGGAGGGATTCACGGGGAATCTCCCACATATCCTTGGTCTTCACCGATAAATCAGCAAGCTTAGGCATTCCCCGTTTACAGCTGCCAATTAAACGGCAACAGAGTCCTGCTGCTCTCTCTAAAAGAGAGGGGAGAGACAAACAGGCAGGCGAGGAAACAAGGGAACAGGAGAGAGAGACAACAAAGGGACAAAAGCAGCAAGAGCAGATATAGATAAAGAATAAGTCCTTATGCAAATGGACGAACATAAAAGCACAAAGTCACAAAGAAAATTTAGCCAAACAGACATGAACACATATTCTGAGCATCAGAATAACAAACTGATAAAAATACAGAGATGCAGTACAGCTAATAAGGAAAAACATTTACACACTGGCAAAAGAGAATCATTGTTCTATTAGATCAAATCTCTGAAGTTGCTGACATGTAAAAGTCACAAAGTGCAGAATATTTTTTTTATTTAAGATTGAGCCACTAGGGGGCAAATATGTCCTTGCAGAGAGGAGAGGAAGCAGAGGGTGTGAACAACAGCACTTATGTGAGTCACAAGAGTTCAGCTAGTTTTACTTCAGTTCAAGTAATTAAATCAAAATATGAAAATTACCCTCTTAAAGAAAACATCCATATCTGACACAGTTACTCATAAAGCATTACTGCTTACTTTAATGTGCCGTTCAATAGTACCATAACAACAAATTAAGTTTTGTTATACACTTGTTATATCAAAACTTGCGCCTTTCTGTGTAAATCTGCAAAATACCGTCAAAACAATCAAATATATTCAGTCGAGTAAAGAGTATCACTGATGGACAGACACCATCTGGACAAGAGGATGCATCAGAAAAAGGTAACAAACGTTTTTATCACTTGGAGGAGGCAGCAGGAAATGGAGGATGAATATGTGTTCTTGTGCTTGTGTTTATGTGCGTTACCTGTATAGTGCTCTACCAGCTCCTGCACCGTGTCAAACTGAGATCTTGTGGTGATGTAGTAGCCACCATTATCTAGTTTGCGGATCTTATAATGCTTGACGTGGTCTCCCTTGTTGTCATCCCAGTCACGGATGGACAGAGAGTAAGCACCTGTGAGGAGGTTGGGGAGGAGACACACAAGGTGTTGGCAAAAATGAAACAGTGGGGGAGAGGTTGGTGTGTTTGCGCGCGCGTGTGTGTGTGTGTGCCCTTTCACCCTTGGTGGTCTCGCTCTCTCTGATGAGGAAAGTTCCCCTCTGGTTGCCATGGCCCAGCAGCTGTCTCTCTGCATCCTTCCTCCCCATCTTCCCAAAATACCACCTGTCACCATGACAACAACACACACGTCACCATAGCAACAGCAGACATTATGTGACCTCTGCCCTCAGACTACATGTCACTCACTGAGAAAATCAGCGTAATGACATAAATATAAGTGTATGTGTGTGTGTGTGTGTGTGTGTGTGTGTGTGTGTGCTTACTCCTCAGCCTGTATGGAGTCAACAGGAGCCACGTAGTTTGAGGGGATGTAGCCTGAGTTGCCAGTGTCCAAAGAGCGAGCCTCCCACCAATCACCCTCTCTGGTTTAGAAATAGAGATGTGGTATGAGACACAAAAGATCATTGAAATGGCACTGAATTGTTTTTTTCAAGGGGGGGGGGGGGGTCATAATTCAATATGCAAATAATGCTGTTTAATAGTGGTATGAAAAAAAAGATTTTGAAAAAACATCATCTTCATTCCTCCAAAGATGAAAAATTTCTAAACTCTAAAGTCAAGTTTCTCTGGTTTTAGTAAAGTCCCCCACCAAATTTATATTTCAATCTCAAAGATTAGGATTATGAACCACATCTGGATCAAATTACGCACAGAGGGCAACAACACTGGTTGTCTGTGCTTACTTATTCTCATTTTGATTGGCCCATAATTATTTCTTATCTTAAATCCCAATGATTTTTGTAGATCCACCAAAAAATCTAATTCACTCTCCATTTGTCCAGGATCCAGCCCAAATTTCACTGAAAACCTTTACCGGCTCTCTGAGCCATCTTACTGACAGCAGAACAAACCGGGTCAATCGCATAACCTCCGTCAACTGTTGTTGGTGGGGATCAATCCAAACATCATCATTGATAGGGAAATGAAAATATCCCCTCTGCCCCATTATGTTACTGAGATCTTTCTTTATAAAGTCTGTCAAAGGATCTGTGAGCCGTTCTGTGTGAGGGTGCGAGATAGCTGGGTCATGACCAAATCCAGGACAAATAACAATGACCTAATAAGAATGAAACTGTGTGAGAGTATCTGCTCTGGAAGATTCTGGGACGACACTCACAGCTGACTGGCTGGGCTCTTCTCTGTTATAACAGATATGTCAGTTATAAACCTACATATTTAAATAAGTACAACTGAGACTCCTAAGGTCAATTCCTTTTCCTCAAATGATCAACAGACATAAAGTCATAAAAAGGCGCTGCCAGATTTCTAGAGGTTGGACAGAGAAACTGAACAGATGACATGTAGTTAACCCTCTGCTCCTGATAAACATTGGCACCGTTTGGTATAAAATTATAGTTCATTGTGTTATTACAGTCCTTACATGTGTGTTCCCCTTTAATCTAATGGCATCTGTAAAAATATACCACAGAAATGCAGTAATCTTACAGAATACATTTCTACTAACGTGTTGTTGATGATATGGAATTTCTCTCCTTTCTGGAAAGTAAGGTCATCTTCCGTGCGAGCGTCATAGTCATACAGAGCTATAAAGAGCGTGACTCCACCACCTGCATACGTTTTCACACACACATACATGCACAAGAAGAGACAGGTAAATTATCAGCTTCAGGTTCATGACACTAAACTCTCTATCTACTGTATCCTGTCAAACCACAAAATAAAAACACTATATCAGTATCAAGTTTTCACGTAATGATTTCAACGATATAACTTGATACATTTAATGTTTTATATGATCATTTTCACGTTTTAACGTACTAATGTTCATATTTAATTTGATAAATGTAACGATTTTATATTAATAATAATTTTGCCATTACAAAGTTTAAGAAATTGACGTTTATCAATTCTGTTAAGAAGTTTTCTTATCCAAGCATTGAAGGGTTTCACCTCGTGGCAATGTAACCCAATTTATCCCATTATACTGTGAAAATTATCATGTTTTAAAGTGATAATTAGCATGTTTTAACATGCATGTTTTAACATGCTAATTTAACGTGAAAATGATCATGTTTTAACGAGATAATTATCATGTTTTAACGTGATAATTATGACATTATAACGTGAAAGTTATCAGCTTAAAATTTGATAAATATTACATTACAAAGATCATGTAAAGTGTGGAATTGATCATTTAAAAAAATGTGAAAATGATCATGTAATAATTATTACGTAATAACATGGAATATTATCACGTCATACAATGACAGTTATTTATAAAATGTGAAATTTTTTGTTGCTTAAAAGCAATGCACATCCATAATAAAATATTTTCAATTAGTATATTTAGGAGTTTTTGCTTTTTGTTTTTCATTGTCTTTCAATGTAAACTGTTGAATACGACTTGTTTTCACTTTTTTTCATTGAATTGCAAATGCCATTCTAATGTTTCTCCTACATCTGTGTGTATTCCCATTCCACTGTAAGGCACCTAGAATCACCTTATGTCTGCTAAATAAATTAAGTTTCTGTATTGTTGAACTGAAACACATAACACAAAACAACAGTTAATAGTTCAGCTGGAGATAACATGAGGTTTACAATCCCTTTGCTGTATTCAGTTAGGAAAAACAAAGAGAATTTGAAACTAAGGACTGTAACTTTGACAGATTCCCTCTAGAACTGACCATAGGAGACTGCCAAAGCCTCATTTTAACCCCAATTAATGTTTGTCCCAACATCTCTGACGCTGAAAATTGACACTTCAGGGCCAGCATGGACAGGAGAGACGCATCTGGTCATGAGATCAATGTTTTACGACAAGACCTTAAAAACTCCAAACCTACCATTGAAAAATGTTTTGAGTCAGACAAGGTCTCAAAAAAGAAAATTAAAAGAATAATATATGTTTAGTATTTTCCTCACTCGACATCTCCTATGTTAATCTAAAAATTCTAAATGATGTATTTGATGACCATTTGAACCATCTCATGGAACACTAAGATTTATAAAACATCGAACACTAAACTTCATCTTTTATTAATATTCTTCTCCAAAAAACTAAATAATGGATATCAGATCTCACACACGCGCACACACACGCACACACACACACACACACACACACACACACACAGTCCTACTTGTTATGCCTAAAGGCCGCTGGTTGGTGTTGACATTGGTGAAGATGGTGCTGGATGAGAAGCCCTTGTTGAAGTCTGGGATGGCCTGAGTGGGATCTGGACAATAACGGCCCTGAGAAAAGGCCGTGGACAAGCCTCCATCTGCGTTGCTAAGAGACGGATCTGTCACGTCTGCTATTGCTGATGTTTCTGCTGTTGCTTTGGCGGACTTCTTCTGCTTGCAACAGACACACCCCATAATAACCAGCACGGAGACGGTGTCTGTGAAAGCGAGGAGAGAAAATGAAAGATGACGCAGCTTTTCAAAAATGTGAAACTTCCTCTCCGTCTAGCTGCCGGATGCTATATAATATTTATTTAATTTGAACTTGAACTTTATTAATTAACCTCTTACCTGGGATGAAAACAGTTTAAATCAAAATGTATTAAAGCCCCCAATCCCCTGTGTTGTGCAAGCACTGACTACTGTCTGGTTGTCCCGTAGCCATGCCCCTGTGGGTTCCACCCCCACCTCACCATCATTCAACATCCCTATTGGAAAATATGACAGACAAACACACACACACACACACACACGCCTACCCCTGCCCTTTTTTATTCTGATAATGTTGAAGCATTTGTGTTTTCAGTTTCTTCTGCATTAACGTTTTCCCAGGCCAGACGTTTATAATCTCACATTCAAATTAAATGGGAAATTATGTCCAAAAAACAGTGTTTTTGGTACAAAAGCTCCCCCTAGTGAGTGAAATATGAACTTTTAGAATATAATATGATATATATGTAAGATATCTCCTCTAGTCGATTCATATACACCAATGTTGCACTAAATCTGACCAACCATTGTTTCCCCCATTGATAAACATCGCTTGATCCCGCCTCTCAACACTTTTTAACCAATCTCCAATATGACATCACTGAATTATTTTTTCAAACTTTGAAAAGCTCACGTACTTGCATAAGACATTATAATAAAATTGAACTTGTAAAATCAGTGAACTGCCTCTTTAATGACAGTCATTACCTATATCTTAATAATATAGTGGATTTTCACATGATTCAACATGAGAGATGATTTAAATTTAGTGTGAAGTTTCCATTAATTAATTAAGACTTCCATTAAGTGCTGCCTAGACATCACATTGAGGGCTGCTCCGGTGCAGCAAACCACCACACTGTGAAGAAGTCAACTGTGATGAGAGATGTAAAAATGTGAAATTAAAAGAACACAACTCCCCTTGGGCAGAAAGAAGAGGAGAAAGAGAGGGGGCGGAGCTGGGGCTCAGCACTGTGGTAAACAGGCAAGGAGAAGTTAACTTTTCCTCACCTGATGTCTTCCTGAGTCAGATCATCTGTCAATCACCATCGCCACTGGAAGAAAAACAGAGAGAGGGGGTGAGTGCCAAGGTAGGGAATGAGAGAGCAGAAGAGGGGAGGATGAATGGTACAGAACCTCAGACATAAAGGTGATAGAGAATGAGGGAGAAATGCTGACGGGTGGAACAGCATGAAGAGATTCCTAAAGTCGCCAGCTGATAGAGAGCCTTAAAAAAAACACATACAACTCGAGAGAAGGAAACACAGATAGAGAGACACGAAGTTGAACTCGTTCCGTTTTTGCTTGATTTTGAGATGAGGTAGTCATTCTTTGTGGTCAACAGGTGTGTGTGTGTGTGGGTGAAACAGAACTGTCGTCATGAGACGAGAGTGACTGACACTAAGTGACACAAACTGAGAACATGGCTGTGGAGTGGCTGCAGATTTAAACTGGCAACCTTTCAACTCCAGGCTGCAGCCTCCCCACCAACAGAGGAATGTGAGGGAAGTCACATACAGGAAGAACAATACAGGTTATGGCAGGGAACGACAAAAAAACATTTAAAACAAAAACTAAAATGAACGGTAATTCTATTTCATGATGGAAAAAACGACAGAGCTCCTAGTGAACAACATCTTCCATGAAATTCCCTGAAATCCAAATATTATGGTCTATATCCATGCAGAAATATGCAGAAATGTAACATGCACACAATCACTATCAGGACGGACATCAGGAGGGCCACAGGAAGTTAGCCCTGTTAGAGTTTCCTGTCCATCCCTCTGATGGCTCCCCCCCCTTTCCTGGAAACTGAGGACATAATCGGTCCACACACATACACCAAACAGCTGCAGGTCCACAAACACCCCCCAAACACACACACACACACCCACACACATTGTCTTCTGTTTTGCTTTTTTCTCCCCTCCAATATTCATCTTTCACTTTTGCCACTGCCTTCTCTCTCTATCTGATATACCTTAGAAAGGCGAAGTGACAGGTTTGTCTCATCTTATCTCTGCGCCGAAATGTCTCCCATCTCTTCGTTTCTCTACTTAGCTGAATATGCCACATACAGGGTAGTCACAAAAAGTGAAGTCAAACACAAACACGCCCACCGGGAGGACTTTGCAAGATGTTTGCGTGGTGGCCTTACAGTCATTGTTCTCTGTCGGGTTCCTGTTGACCACATTTCCTCGCTCTCCTCTGTCTTACTCTGCTCAAACAGAAGCTGTGATCATTCATTAATGACACTTTGTAATTCAGTCGAGCTGACTTCTTTACTCAGGAATGAAACATACTTCAATAAAAAAAATGACTTTGACACACAGGGATTTACAATATGTAACAAACAGTAGTAATGGAGCAGAAACACAAACCAGTATGAATGTGTTCATCCCCTTGTCTTTGCTTTCTGATTAAAATAATTTATCCACGATCTAAAGTTGAATGTTTGGGTGAAGGGTGGTAGATGGGGTTTACACATTCAAACAAGCAAATTGAATCCTTCTTGCAACTTTTTGGGTTAGACATTTGCTTAGTTTTGAGAGGAAGTAGTCATTCTCTGTGGTCAACAGCTGTGTGTGAGTGCAGTTTAGTCGTGAAACAGACCGGGCATTATCAGACTAGAGTGACTTACACTAATCGAGACAATCTGAGAAAATGACATATATTTCAAAAGAGGACGTTGTACTAAGAGAACTTGAAATGACGAAGTGTAAACTGGAGCCAATATCAGGAAGAATTTCAGCAACTCCTGAAATTAAATGGGACTCAACAATAATCTCAGACAGACAATCTCACGTTCAGACAATCTCCTCCTAACTATTTCTATGAAGTCAGAAATATGCCCTAAGATCAGATCTCATAGTGACTCATTAATGAAGACAAATACAGTTAACTAGTTTTCCCGAGCTCAGTAGTAAAACAAGACATATTTCCATGTGAAAATTTATATAAGCTAAATTTAGACACAGTTGGTCGAATGGTTGGGAAGTTATGGTGGGAAACTGTTTTCCACAAACGCTCCACTTATTAGTGAAATATGAACTATTATAGGGAAATAATATATACAATATAGATCTCCTTGTGTAGTGTATTATGAGCCAATTTGGACGTAATCGGACATACGTTTGGGACGAAACGTTCATTAAACTGTGTTTTTTGTAAGAAATAGTCCCCGTTGAGTGAAATGTCAATACTTAGAGTAAAATATGTCGATAAGAAGTTACATCTCCTTGTCTAGATTCATATGGGTAAATTTGGACAAAATCAAACCAACGGCAAGGAAGTTTTTCATAAAAAGGCTCCCCTGAAATTTGACTATTTTTAGAGTAATATATGACATTTACAAGATAGATCTCCAGTTAACTTACATGGACCAGATTTGGACTAAATTGAACCAACGGTTGAGAAATGATGGCCTGAAAACCAAGATTTTGGAGATAGAGCTCTTTACAACCGACCTTCCATAAATCAATCCAGTTCTTCCTCGCACTAAGGTCTATTGGGGTACACAATTTAAAAATGATCCATGAAATAGGTTCTTAGTTATCTCGTTAACACAAAGGCTGGCGGGAGATTCCATAACATCATCGCATTTTCAGGGATATAAATACCTCTCAGTATGACTAGATAGATTGACAGTAGGTGGACCTAACTGAGTGTGGAGGGCCGCAGGATTCAACTGGCAACCTTTCAACTCCAGGCTGCAGCCTCCCCGCCATTTTAGGAATGTGAGGGAAGTCACATACAGGAAGAACAATACAGATTATGGCAGGGAGCGACCAAAAAACAATAAAAAAAAAAAAAAAACGAAAGGTAATTCAATTTCATAATGGGAACACAACAGAGTACCTAGTGAATAACATCTTCCATCTTTCTGAGTGTGTGTGTGTGTGTGTGTGTGTGTGTGTGTGTGTGTGTGTGTGTGTGTGTGTGTGTGTGTGTGTGTGTGTGTGTGTGCATGATAAAGGCACACCACAGTATCGGTCAGAGTTCTTCTTTGCCTCTTGAAACCAAATAATGAAAAAAGAGATGCATATAATGCAACAAGTTGGATTTTGGAGGCTGTCGTCGGGATGGTGATAATCTTAGTTTGAATTATATGGCAATGAAAATTATGTCACCCACACATACATTACATGGTTAACTGAAAAGTATGTGGTATTAAAAGGTTGTGTCACCTTGTTCAAAATATGTACCCTTACTTCTTACACATTTGCAAAACCTGCACATTCTGTGAAAACAAAGTGATTACTTCTTCTTGATGTTTTGGTTTAGTACATTTAGTTTACTCTGTGAGGTAGATTAGCAGAATGAGAAGCAAAAAATCTCTTTATTGTCTATAACCATGATCTTTAATTAAAATTATACACAAAAATCCCACCTGTTAATCCCCTAACATCATTTAAAAAAACAAAACATTACTGACTTAAAACCAATATTTTTTTCTCTAAAACCTGTGTGCCACAATTATTGCCACCGGCTGGAAATCCTGTGATTAAAAGTTGACTGAATAATTCTATTCCTATTTTATAAGGTTCACTTGTTTGAGAAGGAACTCTGAAGTGGTGAACAATTTCTTCCCCATTTCACTGGGGTATAAATATGAGGTGACACAGGACTAGTTATCTTTGAAGTTCTCCACAATGAGAGACACGAGAGAACACAGCAATGATGTGCAGAGAAATGTTGAAGAGCTTCACAAATCTGGCAATGGATACAAGAAAATCTCTCCACAGTTAAATATCCTAGTTTCAACAATTGGATCAATATTTAAAACATTTAAAGAGAGTGGAGATTTTAAAAATCAGTCTGGAAGGGAACGTGTCTGCAAACTAACCCCACACACTGTGAGGAGGATGGTTCGTCTTGCAAACGTTTCTCCAAGGATAACAGCTAGATAATTGCGGATGAGTTGAATCTTGGGGTCAGAAAGTCTCCCGCCATCTGATGGCGCTGACACCAACACCAGCTTAATGGGAGGGTAACAAGAAAGAAGCCTCTCCTGTCATCCCCACACAAAATAAAGCTTCTACAGTTTGACAAACACCCCTGGGACTTTGACTGGAACAAGGTCAGTGGTTAGATGAGACCAAAGTAGAGCTTTTTCGCAATAAATGTCAAACGTGGTTGTGGCATAGAAAGAAAGAGAGAAAAAAAGCCACATAGAAAAGTCCCTCATACCCACAGCTAAGTCTAGTGGTGGATCTCTGATGCTGGTGGGCTGTTCTTCTTCCAAAGGCCCTGGACATCTTGTTTAAAGACATGCTTCCACGAACTCCATCAAACACCAGCAGATACTGGATGAAGACCTAAAAGTCTCTGTAAGGAATCTTAAAGTGGGTCGTGGTTGGACCTTCCAGCAGGACAATGATCTGAAGCTCACCTCAACATCAACCCAAGAATGGTTCAGAGATCACAAAATAAACCACAAATATCTTCAGAACCTAAAGAGGTGGAGAGTTTCTGTATGGAGGAATACTATCAGGTTTTCTCCATGTGTTCTCAAACCTCATCACAAACGACAGACGATAACTTGGGGCCGTCATTGTGGCAAAAAGGGGTAGCACAAAATATTTGTTTTAAATTTGTTACTTGAATAAAAAAGTTTGAATTTTGTGAATAACTTGAATTAAATATAATGTGCAAAGACTATAAAGACATTTTCTGCATTCCAATTTACACGTTTTTTTAAAGGATGACAATCACTTTGGAGGGTATTGTATATTCATTCCACTCATGTACCAATATTTTGTCTTTCCTGCCTTCTAAACTAACTGCTGTCTTGTTGCTGATGTTCCCAGCAGCCTTTTAAAGCAGCAATCTAACACATTGAAGCAACAAATAATTGGAAACACTTATGAAACAGACAGAGCTTCCTCTGTGAGAGAGAAGTTTGGTGATGGTTTTGTGGTGTTGGTTAGTCTGCGTCAACAGGCCCTTTTAAGACCAAACTTATACTTCATATTAATAAGTAGACACTACACTTGATTCAGTAAGTACTTCTATAGATTATGACTAGAGAGATGTGTTCATGTCTCACCTGTTACATTTAAGTTTTTAAGCTCAAATATCCTGGGGAAGGTGTAGTGGTCAGCACCGTAACCACACAGATGGAAGGTTCTGGCTTTAAAAACACTTGGGAGCATATCTATGTGAAATATGTAGGTTCACCATGTGTTGGCATTGGTTCTACTCTGGCTTCCTCCCATGGTCCCACAGACTCTATTTTGCCTGAGATTGCCTGTGAGTATGAATAGTTGTTCCTCAGTACTGTGATGAACCTACTCTGTGATAAATAAATCTAAAGCTATCTGTAAAACTGCATATATTTGAACCAACCAAGAGAAGCTTGGAACATCTAAGATGAAAAAAGATTCCGCAATCAGTTACTAACAAAATCCTTCTTTGATTAAGTCAAAGTATTAAAGTTATATCCCAAAAAAGGGGGTATTATGGAGTCATCATTGCCACTGTATCCGCCACAAATCCTACATCCTTTTTATGGATCACATTCAAATTTTATTGCCCCATAGATCTTAGTGTGAGGTAGAACTGGATTGATTTTTGGGAAATGGGAAAGGGTAAGCTCATTTATGAGAAATTATGTTTTTTGAACATAACTACCAAACCGTTGGTCTGATTTAGTCAAAATTTGGTTCATATGAATTGTCTTGAGGATATCTTTATTGTATATACTGAATATAACAAATTTTACTGTAATGGTTAATAAATAATAATAATTATTATTATTTATTTTTTTATTTTGATGCAAATGTACCTCATGTGAACCGCCTCAAAGAGATTTAACTTGTATTTGTCATATTTGAGTGAAACTGTTTATATTTCCCAGGGGGGAGGTGCGGGAGGGAAAAAGGAAAGAAAACGTTTTTTGATCATTTCTTCCAAACCCAATGTCCATTTTTATCAATTATGTCCAAATTGGATCATATGAACCTCAACAAGTTCTATCCTGTACGTATATAGTCTCAATATAATAGTTCCTATATTACTCATTGAAAGTGTTTTGCGTCTAAATTTAGCTCAATGTGAGCTAAAACAAGCATTTATCTTCATGATTGAGTCACTATAGGATCTTATCTTTGAGCATATTGTTGACTTCATAGTAATAGTTAGTTTGAGTCAATATGGATTGTCTGAGATTATTAATGAGTCACATTCAATTTGAGGAGTTCAATCAGGAGGGTTGCTTGTACAATGCAGTGGATTGGGGTCTTTCCTGGGATATACCCTTGCTGTCGGGGATGACAGCATGGGCCTAGTTATTGAAGGTAAAGTGCACATAAAGCAGCAAAAGTAAAAGTACATCGTTTGCCGAATGCATCCTTTCAGTATTAAATTATGGACCATTATAACTGATGTTTCATTAAGTAACCAGATTTGATGTTTTATTGATGAGGAATGATGATTGATCTGTAACAACATGCACTGTTTGTTTATTTGTGAGTAATGTTTTATCGTGGAATGCAAGTTATAAATATAATGGAGACGTAAAGGTACAAAATATCCCTTTCAAATCTGGTGGAACACCAAATGGAACATAAAGAACATCAAAGGGAAAAGCTCCGGGAACAGGTTTTTGGTTACTGTCCAAAACTACAAAATAGAAAAGTTCAAAATATTTGTAAACTCTAAAACAATAGGAGGAAAAAAATCAATTCTGACCCACAAAACATGAGCAGACATTTTGTGCCCTCTCAAAATCACAATAACCTGACCCTTCATAGTCACACTCACAAACATCCAAATGCGAATGACACACCCTTTCCTGTTCATTGCACCGCTGATAAGCTGCTCCCAGCAGGGAATTCACTGCAGGAACACGGGTCAACACACACACTCAACGTACAATTGTTCAGATTTGTTGATCCTCTGTACTTTTAAACCAGCTCTCTGCTCAGCTCACACTTTCTTCAACCCTCCTCTTTTCTGGTTTCTCCATCTTTGTTGTTAGGTTTCTTTTTCCCTCTCTTCTCTGTCCCCCATTTGCAGGAAGCCCCTACAGGATGCAGAGCGTGAGTGGAGCAGGAATGATAGGACAATGGGAAGCAGGCTGTCACTGAACCCTCAAACACACACTGAGTGAATACACACACATTCCGAAACAAACAGGAGACAAACTAAGAGTGGTGGCGAAGGAAAAGTAAGGTGCCTTAGTCAGCGGGACGTCCTGTTTCCACATGAAGTCACCACGTCTTCAGATACAGAGGACTGACTGAGGCAACATGTTGGACGTTATACATACAGTGCTTAAATAAATATGCTAAATGAGATGCCAAAAAAAAAAATTCAAGTAAACAAATTGATAATAACATTAAATTCTTAAGATAAAACAAATATTTTTCTCTAAATGTGTGTACCAAAAGCATTCCCATGAAAAGCGAAAAATCTCTCAAGATTTCAGATGTCAGTTTCAACAGCTAGATCAATAATTAAGAAGTTTAAAGAGACTGGAGATATCAAAACTAGGCCTTGAAGAGGTTATGTCTGCAAACTGATCCCACGTACTGAGAGTAAGAGGGTTCAACTGGAAAAATGCTCTACAAGGTTTACAACTAAAGAATTACAGACATCACGTGAATTTTGGAGTCTCACCAACCACCATCTGACACCTTTACCCACAAAATCTGTTTGGGAGTGTAGCAAGACAAATGCTTCTGCTTTCATCCACACACAAAGTAAAGCAACAGTTTGTCAAACACCAACGGTACTTTCTATGGAGCAGGGTCAAAAGTCAGCTGAGATGAGATTTTAGCTTTTTAGTAAAAAAAATCTGAGATGGGTATGGCGTAGCAAAAAGAAAGAAACCCATAGTGAAGAACTCCATACACCCACCGTGAAGTCCGTGGTGAATCTCTGATGTTGTGGATGTGTTTTCCTTCTAACGGCCCAGGACATCTTGTATAAAGACCGGGTTCCATGTAATCCATCCATCAAATTCCAGCAGATATTGGATGAAAACCTAGAAGCCTAAACTTAAAGTGGGGCGTGGTTGGACCTTCCAGCAGGACCATGATCTTAGGCACACCTCAAAATCAACCCCAAGAATGGTTCAGAGATCACAAAATCTTTTCCCATGGCAATCCCAGTCACCTCACCTCAAACCAATAACACATCCGTGGCATCTGCTGAAGAGGAAAGTCCATAAGCATTGACCACAGAATCTGAAGTAGTTGGAAAGTTTCTGTCTGGAGGAATGGTATCAGATCTTCACCATGTGTTCTCAAACCTCATCCCACATTAAAAAAGGAGACTCGGGGCTGTTATTGTGACAAATAGGGCTTGCAGGGTGCCAATAATTGTGACACGCAAAAATATTTGTTTTATGCTAAGATTGTAATGCTTTTTTCTAGTTTTGTTATTTCAATAAGGGGCGGCTGTGGCTCAGTGTGGTAGAGCGGCCGTCTCCCGATCGGAAGGTAGCCGGTTCAAATCCCACCAGGGTCTACTTGTCGTAGGGTCCTTGAGCAAGACCCTGAATCCTTAGCTCCCCGGGCGCTCCACGAGGGGCTGCCCACTGCTCCCTCAGGGATGGGTCAAATGCAGAGAAGTAATTTCACTATGTTGTACTGTATGACTATGTGACTAATAAAGGAATCTTTCTTTCTTTCTTTTTTAATTTTGTGAATATTTTGAATTAAGAATAATGAGTGTATACAATTAAGGCATTTTTGACATCCCATTTTACTGATTTTTTTAAGGTGACAATAGTTGTGGAGGGTACTGTAGGTACAATAAAAGATTTTAAGTGGCATTGGGTGGTTCATAGTTCATGACGTTGCTATGGAAGAAGATGAGAAATCCCACTGCTATGCCTTCAAAGCTCCCTCCTGTCAGAGGGAATCTGAAGGTGCTAACATCAGAAGCTTACCTTTAGCACCACTGAACTGACACACCCCTTTTCTGTATGGTGGGAAAGCTGCAAGATAACAGTAACATCCACTTCCAAGCCCCCCTATTAAAAAACATCTCCACTCCCCCTTCCTTCCTGCCTAGCCTAGAGGCTAAAGACAGGAAGTGACCTCGTAACGAAACAGGAAGTGATGAAGTCCGGCCTTGGACAGCTTAGTTGAGTTTTTCCCCCGTCCGACCCTCAAAATTCCACGACACCTCCTTCAAACGGACACACAAACCCTCTTTCCCTGGAAATCAGTAGTGATTTTGCGTGTTGGTTGTTTAAGCAGGGTGGAGGTGTTATTAGGAAACCTTCCTGCAATCTACCATGATGAAGGGAGGCAGCATTCTGCAGCATTTTGACCAAACCGAAGCCCATTAGATGGAATGACATGTTGAGGAAACATCTACGCCTACCTTTTCCTCAAGGTGGCTTCCTGTAGGCATAATGCCATATCCACCAAGCAGCCATAACATTAAGACTAAAGGTCTAAAATTGTTAAAGATCTTGTTTTTGCTGTCGAAACAGCCCTGCAATGAAGCATGTGATCTGACAACATTCTGTAATGTTCAACATTAACTTTTTTTCAGCATTTGCAATAGCTCTCTTCAGATTACACTGACTAGCCTTCTCTCACAGACATCAATGAACTTGGGGCGACCATGACCCTGTCAGACATTCACTTGTTCTTCAGGCCACTTTGGTAAATACTATCCACTGTTGGGACATGGACCTGCTCTGACCAGTAGCCCCAAAATCATAATTATGCCAACGCTGTCGTCCTAGACAGCAAGGCGTATATCTCTGAAACACTTCCGACCTGCATTGTACAAGCAATTCCCCCTGGTTGAGCTCGACAAATTTTTATTATTAAAGTGTTTTTCATGGAGAAAGCTCCCAATTGTCAATAAAATATAAAGTATTAGAGTAAAATATAAGAGTAAGACATAAATGTCCCTGGGTTGATTCCTATGCACCTGGTTTGGACTAAATCTGAACAATGGTTAGAAAGATACGTCTGAAAAATGGTGTTTTTCGTATAAGTTCCCCTGGTGAGTAAAATATCTACCTTTCCAGTATTAAAATAAGCTATACATAACAGTATACACTTCCTCCAGTCAATTCATAAGCACCAAATTTTGACTAAATCGGACCAACGGTTGAAAAAACATGGCCGAAAAACTATTGGAGATAAAGCTCCCCCTAATATCTGAAATATACAATTGACCTTCCCCCAAATCAATTCAGTTCTTCCTCACTCTATGGTCTATGTGGGTATGAGATTTGAAAATGATCTATGTGATAGTTTTTGAGTCACTGCATCACCAAGAAGGGTCTTCTGACTGGGCAGAGGACATGGCGGATATAATTAGGCCCTCTTTCGAAATCTCTCAGATTCTTATACTTGCCCATTTTTCTTAAACGTGTAGATCACCTCAATGAAATTTGACTTATGAGCACTGAGCATCCCACAGCAGCTATTCCTACGAATATGAAATGTTGCCGTTTGACATTTTAATCTTATTAAGTTGACAATAAGTATTCTCTTTCTAGAACCATATAACTGATTATCCTTGCCTCTAGGTCTTTGGTAGTTAGACATGTCCCTTTAAAGGTCTTGTGACAGAATTCTGTGGTAAATTCCACTCTTTCACTGTTGCAGCGTTGATTTCTAAATACCATCCTCCAGAGTGGAAGTGATGATAGCAACAGTCCATAAACTTAAGACAAACTTCCTTCTTTACTTTAGTAAGGAGTCCAAAGTTGCTACATTAAGTACATTTCTGCATATTCCGAAAACAGTCGATAAGTTTCTGACTATTTTGTCAATAATAAATTAAAGTATATTCGTGTAACTATATTTATCTGTTAGTTCAAATGTGCTACCTGCTTACGTGATTGCATTAAGTAATATAAATAAAAGCATATTCCACCTCACTTATAGAAAAGTCAACATTTTAGTACCACCTTAGTAACGGTTCTCAGTTTGATATTACACAAAATTCTTTAAAAACAACAAACATTTCGTTCATTAATTACATTATTTAAAAGCTTTCTTCTATTGTCAGATATTATTAGATAAAATGGGCAGCCTTACCGGACAAAATACTTCGTTATCCCGGGGAATCCTGGGCTGACGCGCACTGGAACGAAAGTGGGTGTCAGCGGTGCCTGGCGCTGGTAGAAAAGTCGCGCGCTACTTCGCTGCGCAAGAAGCGGTAAGCGCGTGCCTTGTCCGGAAAGTTTTGGGAACAACCCGCACGCGCCAAGTGAGGTTCAACCCATAGGAGCGCGCGCAGTACAACAGCCGAAAATACTTCATTGTATTTCATTCTATAAACATTTTTTTTTCTGAATTAATGTGGACTTTAAATTATTAATACCTCAAATTTAACTTTTAAAGCCTACGCATGGAGAACATTCCACCGAAAATTATTTTCGTTTTGGATTTTTTTTCAAGGCAAAGTAAAAAAAGAATGTGCTCGTTTCCCTCCTGTGAGTTACAGGAAGACTGCATTTAGATGTGTGAAGTCTGTGTGCACAAAACCGCACTAGCTGCCGGTGCTCGTGGATGAAATTTCACTTTTTATGCTGTAGTTAGCTTGAAAACGAATAACGTCATATGTTAATATTCACCAGGTCATAAACTTTATGCTTTAAGTCTAAGAATAAACGCAAGTACTGTCGCGCAGTTAAGACTCACCTTCAAGAGTTGACTTGTGAAGGAGGGTCGTGGTGGCGTTTCCACATTTCTTTAAGTCTCTGTCTCCATCTAGTGGTCTACACAACTTTGGGCTGGAGTTGTGAATTTTACAAGAAACTTTTTAATAATCTGTGACAACCAAGTGGTTTCTAAAAGCAACAATGATTTTTTTCAGCTCAATTTGAAAAAACTTTTTTTCCACTTTACCATCGGTTGTATATCTATAATAAAAAGTACAAATGTTTAACTTAACTGCCAACCGCTGATTTTCATTTAGTCCACATTTGGTGCATAAGAATTGACTTAAGATCTATGTTGCATGTATCATTTTTTAACTCTAAAAGTTCAGATTTTACTCACTAGAGGGAGTTCCTTTTACAAAAAAGTTTTTAAACATAACCTCCTACCCATTGCTCCAATATATAGCCCAGATTTACCTCATACCTTGAGATTACCTCAAGGAGCTCTACATTGTATTTCTCATTTAACTCTAACTGCTCATATTTCACTCAATAGATGGTCTTTATTGCAAAAAGGTCCTTTGACAGTTAACTCCCAAACAATGTGTCCAATTATTTACAAATTGGCTTCTATGAATCTCCACAATGATATCTTGTACATTATTTCACAACCCCAATTGTGTCAAAATTTAGCTTGTTAATTAACACGAGGAAATCCATCTTGTTTTATTACTGGGATTTTACCTTGCAGCAGGCTGCTGACTTCATAGAAAGTTCAGTCAATATGGACTGTTGGGGATTATTAATGAGTCACATTTAATTTGAGTTCAGTCATACGGATCGCGTATACAATTCAAGGGATTGGGGACCATTCGGGGTTATTCCCTTTGTCAGGAACAGCGCCGACTTTGTTTAACCAAGGATAGGTCCTTGGTTAAAAAAAGCGACTGTAACCATTTATAAAGAAAATTACGTGTTCAGACTCAACTCTACTTTCGAAGTTGGGTGTTAAATAAATTATCACAATATGTTTTTTTGAAAAAACTTTTTTGATATTGATAACACCAGAGCAAAAGTCCAAACAGGCCAGTTCACAACCCAAGTGATGGAGAGATGTGGTCACTGTGTGGCAAACCATTCACGTATTTCGGGGTTGGTCTGTTCTTTAACCCCTCTGCGACGGGGTTCACCATACTATTATCAGAGATGTTATGATATGAAATTCACCTGTCCATCCTTATACCTCAGGAACATGGACTTAGATACCCCTTGAAGAGGCTATAACAAAGGGATGACTTTGTAAGGACCGCCCCCACTATCCACCTGGTGGTCATAACTTAAAAAAAGAACATTAATATATGCATTAAACACAACACCGTGACACAGGATAAATTCAAAGAGTTAATTCTGAGCAAAGTAATTTTTATTTCATATAAAAATAAAAGCAATTTTGTCTTTATCTCAGCTTGTTTGTCCTGCAGACCCAGAGAACTGAGGCGTGAGTAGTCATGATGTGGTGCTCAGTGGTTTTACAGACAAGTCAAATAAACAGCAAAACAAATCTGAAAAGGAGACTCTTGAATCATGATGATGATTAAGTTAAATATGTGTGAAAGGTTGGTTTGTGTGTGTATGTGTGTGTGTATCAGAGACATGTGAAAGATATTCAGACCTACACATGGAGCATAAACGAAGAATCTGGACCTGATCAATTTCAGTGCAAAATAAGTAACACATTTAAATAACATCAATCTCAGTTGCAAAGCAGCATCAGATCATTAACACTGAAATATAACATGCATACTCAACAGGTTATAGTAGTGTATGTGTGTGTGTTTGTGAGAACAAGCTTTTCAATCAATGTGTTATATGGCTGTGATAAATCACAGCTGGCTCAGCATCTGCAAAAATAAGCACCAGTGTGTCATCTCATGTAATGTGTGATGGCTCGTAATGTATAAAGAAGAGCCGCTTGTAGCCGGGCTTCCATGACAATGATGTTTGCATGAACCTGCGGGAGGAAAAAAAGAAGAAGCATGTTGTTACTTTCATGTAACACCTTTCATCTTCCAGGCCTGTCTGTCTGTGATGCTTCCTTTTCTGATGACATTTTTAAAAAAAACGCAAGGCATGCCGAAATGTCAAGGAGTCATTCTTTGATGAAAGGGTACCAAAGAGGGTCAAAATGTCAAATGATTCACTAATTGGGGCTGAAGAGGCTGAATAAGGTGGCATTTGAACTCGGTCCCACCTTTTCAGAGTGCCTGAAGTGTTTCCAGAAGCGGTAGTAAATGCGTGCCGTGGTCTGCTCGGGGTGACAGGCCATGGTTTTCACGAACACCTTCAGAGCGCGCTCCAGCAGCTTGTTCACGCTGCCATAGTCGTAATCATCGTAGCTGCACAGGTGCGATGATAAAAATGTTTGTTACAACAGCGAGAAACAAAAACCCAGTTCAAACGTATTTGATGGCGTGATTGCTAGCAGTCTGAGGCTGACCGTATCCCATAGAGACAGTGGATGTAGTTCCACAGAGCTTTTCTCAGGGTGTGGGTGTCTACATCTTCATGCATGGCCATCTGGTTGTAGGTCAAGTTGCTCACCACCTGCAATGACAAGATTTGACCCCCTCTTAAATATTAGCTGTTATCTTTGGAGAGTTTTTTTGCCAGTCGAAACATCCTCCCCATAACGCATAGGGTCAGTTTGCAGACACGGCCTCTTCCGAGCTGATTTTTTAACAACCCCAATCTCTTTTAACGTCTTATTTATTGAATTGATTTATTTAAGTTAGATTTTTGTTAATTATTTATAATAGGTAAAGATATTTTTTTCGCATCTACTTTTACTTTTTTAAATTTTTTTTAGAAGTTTGCCAACAAATCTTGAGGGCGGTGCAACATGTTTTCCTCAGCTTACTAGTATTTATAAGTTTACGTCTATTAGGTTTAAGGTGGGCGCACCTGGAATTTTTCATCCAGAAACTGGCCCATGTCTGGCAGCAGCCTGTTGACCAGAGAGAAGCCGTGGTCCTCCCACGAGTAGTCCTGCACACATCGAAAACCATCATCAGCAAACACAGGTCCATAAAAAAACCCAAGTACAAAGTATTAACAGGAAGTGATGAAGTCAAAATATGATGAAAAGATAACTTAGAAATATTTGTGGTTGTTGTTTTCACTGGGCTACCTGGGCTCTCATGGTGGGTGGCGACTGCTCTCCTCGAGGTGCAAAGTCCTCATATCTGAACTCTGGATCCTCAACAAGACACACCACCAGGTCCGGCGGTGCTGCCCGCACCACCGCTAAATACAAGAACAACAAAGAGGAGGTAGTGAAGAAAGACATAAGCATGACCAGCATTTGCAAAACTCATCACTGGTGAAAGAAGTGGAATAAAAGTCATCCGATAAGATTGTTTTCGTGACATATGTGCTTCAAAATGTAGATTTAAGAGCAAATTTCTGCATGAGGGTAGCGGGAATCACAATCTCATTGTTAGTAAAGTAATTTAAGGGGCACTTCAGTTCAGAGGCAAAAGTCCAGGGGGGGGAAGTTGTATTCAAGTACATTCTATCCACTAATAAACAGACATCAACTTACGATTCAAATGGTGAACAGAGCTGATGCACTTACTTGGGTAGAGAAAACGACAGAGATGGTTAGACAGACGCAGGGAGAAGAGATTTTATTATGCTTTTACAACAACTGCTGTCTGGTCAATTAAAACAGGACTCCCACATGGCTAATTGAAACCATAACAGTTTCAGATGAAAGAAAATCTGTTTTAATTTGCATGTCATCATTTCAGTTTCAGTCGTCAGATCAACCAACTGCATGTACCCTCTCACCACATCCAGAAACCTCCTTTTACTCTTGCCCGGCGGCTCCATCTCCAGCAACTTTCAACCAATAAACCACAACTATCCCTCCTCCTAACGTGTCCAAACTGTCTCAATCTAGCCTCTCTTTCATCTGGTCAGATCCACCCTCTTCTGTCAAAGATAACTCATGCACCTTCTCCACCTCTACTCCTTCATCCTCATCGTTCCATCTGCCTCACTTTCCTTCAGACACGTTGATTCTGTCTTGCTGCGACTGACTTTAATTCCTCTTCTCTCAAGCGCATACCTCCAACTCCTCCCTGCTCTAACTACTGATTACAATATCATTCACAAACATTATAGTCCACGGTGACTCCTGTCTGACCTCATCGGTCAGCCTGTCCATCACCGAGAAGGGGGTGAGTGCCGATCCTTGATGCAATCCCACTTCCACCTTGAACCTACCAGTCACTCCTACTTCCTCATGCAATCCCACAATTCCTTCCTGGGCACTGTTGTACGATTTCTCTAAATCCACAAAGAAACAATACAACTCCTTCCTGCCTTCTCTATACTTCTTCAGCAATCTCAAAGCAAGCCCATGCATTTTAACAAACTGGAGAAACAAGAAACTGCTGACCAAGTTTTATTTTTATGATTTTGAATAAACTATGACGTTTGTGGAACAACTAAAGTAATGGTCACACCTGTAACCTTTAAGTTTCCATTAACTGTAAATAATAGGCATTTAATTGTTAGGCGTAATGACATACAGTTGATGATTTGGTCATGTTAAAGAACGTGGGGAATTAAACTTTTTGGAGGCAACTCTTTGGTAATTTTGTTCAGTGAGTCGACCGTGTTTAATTTGCATCTGTAAAACTGTCTGTGAAGACGAGGCCAGAGATGGAGGTTTGGGCTTAACTCTGTTTCTCAGCTACATAGTCACTGACCACACTGGAATAAGCAGTGAGAAGAAATACAGTTTGTGACTGAAGGAACGCTTTGTCTAAAAAATTACTGCCGCCAAAGTGGTTTTGTTTTTTTAAAATTTTTAAATATTTTTTTGTTAAAAAAAAACAAAAAGTTTTGCGTGAAATGTTCCAAGAGGTTGGTTTTGGAATAATACTACAGATGATTATCCTAGAAGCGACCATAGTTAAGTTGTGTTAACCGTTGCGAGACATTTTACCACTATGAGTTCTGTTTTACTGTTGTGGAGGTTTGCACTCTCTGGGTGCTTTGAAGTTTAATGTACATCAACATGGTTGTGTATGCACAACTTTAATGTACTCAAGATAAGATAAGATATACTTTATTGTCCCTGAAAGGGAAATTTGTTTTGGACTCCGTCCAACTACAATTTCGCAGAAAGTCCAAGGCAGAAGACGTACAATGATTTCACTGAAAGCAGTATCTTATAACACGTGCTGCATTTAGAGAATTCTCATACATACATACATATATATACACGCATATATGCACAGTTTAGTGATGTATTGCGCAGGTAAACATGTTGCAACTCTGATGTTGTTTGCATATGTTGTAGTTGACTGACCCTGACTATGGGGTTACTGCTGAGGAGCTTAATGGACCTGGGCAGGAATGAAGGTCTGTGGCGGATCAGTCTGAATGTTGGGATCCTGAATCTCATGCCAGAAAGTAAGTGTTGGATCTCCGGGTGGAGAATCTGAGTTGAGTCGGATATGATTTTCTGAGCCTGTCTGATAACAGACTGCTGGGATGGGTGGTTTTTAACCCCTATGATCTTCATAGCGGTCTGCAGCAGACAAGAAATCTATGACCTCAGCTGCACTGTCAAGCTGCCGGACCAGACCGCAATGCCGTATTTTAAGATACTCTTCAGTACAGCCCGTTGTGAATAGACTGAGTCTGCGTAGAAAGAATCAGAGTCTTTATGTATTGTATCTCACCATTATTCTGTAGAATCAAAAACCATTATCCAGCCAGATTTAGACATTTGTTGTTCTGAAGTTGACTACAGCCGGTTTAATACAAATTCAGCTAATAGGCTTCTTCAAGATATTAGGCTCTCCGATTCCATTTGGTTAAAACTAAAGTGTGCCCACCCCAGCTATGTTTGACTTTGTGACAAAATGATGCATGATGTTTGCATCAATATGTGGTTATTCAAAATTTAGGCTTCATGAGATATAAAACGAGATTTATATCAAAAAAATAACATTTTAGCACCGCAAAGTCACTGACGGCTAATTTAATATTCAAAAGCCAAAGCCAAAAGGGGAACTAGACGACATCTCTAATGCCAGTCAACCATGAAAACACGACTTGGAAATAGTGAAAAAATATGAAATTTTAGAAATATGACACTTCAAACCATTTAAAGATGACTGGAGGCAATGATTACAATTATGAATGATGATTGTAATCAGAAGTTTATGTAGTAATTGTGACAGTACGCACGAATGACAGTGAGTCAGTCAAGTCCGCCTGGAGACGTAGTATCAGGAAGGAACCCACGCAAACATGGTTTAAAACAAATAAAATTCCACCCAGGTCATCCACGGGTGAATACTCTTTTTGTAAAGCACAAGTTTGCTATTCCAAACATTCTGCATAGTGTGACAGGTGAATTGTTTCCATAATGATGCGTGAGCTTTCTTTGCACGGCGAGTATGTTCTTACCGGTTGGTATGCTCTCGCTCCGTTCCCTCTCAAAGCGAGTGACCATCTCCTCCTGTGTGCACTCCTCCTCCTGCTGCTGCAGCTCCACCATCCTCTTCATCAGCACCTCAACCTCCATTGCTCCGTCAACCAACTGGAGAATATTAGAAAAGACAAAGGCTTGATTAAAATCTGTTTTTCAACACTAACTCAACAAATGCTGTGTGTCCCGTGTCTGAAAACCGGTGTGGCAAGAGAAACCACACTGGGTTGAAAAGCAGGTTTGTCCATTTCCTGTTGACATTTTTAAGTTCATACGTCTAAGAGCTGGGTGGGACAAACAACTGTTGGACCCACCTCTTGCCTGCCGTCCTCATGAGCAGGGCTATGAGGGCTCCGCGGAAGGTGAGTGGGTGATGGAGGTCGGAAGGTATAGCCTCCGCTGCGGTCAGGTTCAGGGTGCAAGCCGCAGCCCCACACAAAAGAGCAGAGTGAGTGAGCGTGTGCCATCAGAACCACAGCATGTATGAGTTCAGCCAAGGACCAGCGAGATTCTGCTCCGGGACACACCAGCTCCTGCAGGGCAGCGGGGGCAGGTGATAAGGCAGTGTAATAAATGTTGCACAAGCACGGATATTACTCCCAGGATGAGATTAGTCATGCTAAATTTTAAATCTAGTGGAATCAATGAAGAAGTAATTTCATAAACAGCATGAGTCAGAGATGGAGGGTATTAAATCACATTATAATTAAGGGATGACAGACTATTAGGAAGAGTTGTCCTGACGACATACCGTTGGAGGTTTGGAGGATTGTAGGAAACAGGACGGTAGAGTATTTAATGAGATTGTTAAATATTATCTTGGAGAGTGAGATGACGCTTGGGAAAAGTATACTGATGCAGAATTTCAAGAAAAAGGTTGATTTGCAGAGCTGCAGCAGCTACAGGGGCATAAAGCTGATGAGCCACACAATGAAGATCCGGGAAGGAGGAGAAGTGGAAGCTAGGTCAGGAAAGGAGATGACAATTATGGGCAGAAGCATGGTTTCATGCAAAGGAAGAGAACTACGGGTGAGAGGTTTGCTTTGGGATTGCTGTACGGGAAGTACGGAGGAGGCCAGATGGAGTTGCATTTTGTCTTTGTGGATTTGTAGAAGGGGTACGACAGCGTGCTGATAGAAGAATTGTGATATTGAATGAGGTCTGGAGTAACGGGAAAGTATGTTAGATAGGTACAGAATATGCCTGAGAGCAGTATGGGTTGACGAATGGGTTCAAGGTTGAGGGGGGACTGCATGAAGGATCAGCTCTGAGCCCCTTCTTGTATTCTATGGTAACGGACAGACTGACAGACGAGGTCAAACAGAAGTCTCCCTGGTCTATGATGTTTGCAGATGACATTTTGATCTGCGGTGAGCTTAAGCGGAGGAAAACCTGTAAATAAATTCTTAGATGTTTGTGAATGATAGGGAGGCAGGTTCAACGATGAGGATGATGGAGTAGAGATGGAGAAGGTGCAGGAGTTTAGGTACTGAGAGCCAACTGTTCAGAACAATGGGGAGTGAGAAGACGAGGTGAAGAAGCGAGTGCAGGCAAGGTAGAATGGGTGGACAATAGGATCAGGCGTTATCTGTAACAGAAGAGTGAAGGAAAAATGTTTGCAAGATGGCAGTGGAGGAGAAGGAGTTGAAGTTGTTCAGATGTTCTCTGGGGTTGACGAGGATGGACAGGATTAGAAAGGAGCCCATCAGAAGGACAGTCCTGGATCGACATCATGGAGACAAAGTCAGAGGAGCCTGATTGAGATGGTTTTGACACATGAAGAGGAGATATAGTGGGTCTATTTGTAGAACAATGCTGGAGATGGAGCCGCCAGAAGGGAGAAAGAAAGGGAAGATCACAGAGGAGATTTGTGGATGTGGTGAGAGAGGACATGCAGTTAGTCAGTGTGACAGAGAGAGATGCAGACTCTAAAGGGAACGTCCGAAAGATGAAGACTATTAAGCAAAGTTGTAACGGGAGAGTGAGAGTATTATGTCTGACCTGGATGTGTTGCTGCGTGATGAGCCACGGTCGGTGTGCCAGCAGCCTGTTGAGCGTCCGCAGGCTGCGGAGCTTAGTGGGAGCGTGTTCAAGGCCAGTCAGCCAGCTCTCTTCCCCTCCAGCCTCTAGAAAGCCTGCACTGTGCTGCTGCACTAGGTACAGGCAGTGATGTCGTGCCGCAGCCTGTGAATAATCGGGAGGAACAAAACGTGGGAGATGTGAAAAACACACCTCAATCACTGGTGTGTGTGTATAATTACTACACATGCCACAAAACCGTCGGTGGGGAGCAGCGCTGGAATGGATGCCAGAACCGGGATTGCAGCGTCTTTGTGAGCTTCAAGACTGACAGAGCTCCGTGACAGATAGGCAGCAACAAGCTGATTTATACTAGTCATGACCAGGCACATAATACTACAGAGAGAGATGGCAATTTCAGGCAGAGATAAGTAGCCAAGTTTGATTTGTTTCTGCAGAGTTTGAATGAATTAGGTCTGACAAAGGGTTAAAAAGGTTCTTCACATAAGCCATTTGGGAAATTATGTATTTGTGTAAAAACTGGTGCTACCAATGCCAGGGGTTCAATTGGATTCTGGCAATGGAATGAATATTTCTGGAATTTTCAAGTGTGTTCTACGCCTTTCCTCAAAAAACCTGAACGACCAAGTTGAGCAGTTCGTTTTCAAACAATATGGCGCCTGACTGAAAAAAAAAAAAGTTCTCCTAAATTGTTGGCTATATTGTTTGTGACACACACACACACACACACACACACAATACAGGAAATGACAGGTTGAACACATTATGTTGATAATTGGTCTGCACAGCTTAAAACACTGAAATGTGTTCCTGAAAATTGTTATAAACAAAATAGGCCGTACGGTAGTTGAACCTTGCTTATTCCTTCAGTAGTGCCTCATTACAGATCAATTATCTCTTTTGGGGAGACGTTCCTCTCAATCGGAGCGAGCCAGAGAGGAGCAGCGCCCTTACTGGATCCGACTTCTACATTTTCTTATGGCCGAGGAGGTCATTTAACGATGTGGAAGTACAATCTGTAGTTTGAACAACGATGCTTGCGCTGTCAAAACCTGAGAAGAGAAGTAATACCACCGAGTGGTGGGGACTCTAAAAAGGTACCGACAAGAAAAGAAAAAGCAGGAACATTGTAATTTGGCTAGTATTTAAAAAAAAAAAAAAAACAATCTTGCAAAGCTTGTAGAAGAAAATGTTTCCCTGTAACAGCTATACATCTTTATTTTCTTACCATAACAGCAATGTAATGTCTCCAGTGACGAGGCAAGGGGCCATCCATCTCCAACAAAGCATGCTGGGTCGCCAGGAAGCAGCTCAGGTAAGCAGGGTGAAGGGCCATTATCATGGTGATGTGATCCATGCGACCCGATGAAAGAAAAGATTCAACAAGGATTTCTCGGTCGGGCCCTTCTTCCGACATCTGGAGAATAGGATTGGAGGAGGAAAATAAAAGTTCAATGCAGTGAAGATAAATATACCATCAGCCAAAACATTAAAACCACTGACGGGGCTTGGAAACACATTGGCCTCTTGACAATGCAATGTTCTGCTGAGAAACACTCAGACACCAAGGATTCATGTGAACGTGAATTAAAAGAATTAAATAACAGTTTGAAAAAAAAAAAAGAAGGAAGTTAAATCTCTTAGCCTGCCCCTTAAAATATCACTGGATAAATCTAACCCAACACCATTAGTCACATTACGAAAAAAATACTTTGACCAACAAACTGGGCTTTTATCATCACCGCGATATGATCAGGCTGAAATACATCACAAAATGTTTGTGACAAATAAAACAGCATTGAAAGTTCTGACCTTGGGATGAAGTACAAAAACGCACACTATTTGGCGATGGTGACGGTTCAATCAATCAAAGCTCTATTTATAAAGCAACTCTCAAAACAGAGGTTAAAAGTTGCTTGTAAGTTGCAAGATTTAAAGACAAGTGCTTCGTCAAAATGAGAAAATCTAAATCAATAAAAGTGAACAAGAAAAGAGAAAATCATAAAAAAAGCAACGCCAACCACAGACATCAAAACACAGTGCATAAAGCATTTATGGAAAAGCCAGTCGGTAAAGGTGGGTTTTAACAAGTTTTTTTTTTTTGTTTATTTTCTTTTCTTTTTTGAAAGTCGTCAACAGATTCGACTAATCTGAGGGGAGCAAGGAGGTTGCTCCTCAGTTTCGGGGAAAGAGCAGTTTAGCAGCACAATGGCAGGCTGAGGAAGGAGGGAAGAACTAATATGGCCTGCTATTCAATATTTATTAACTCAATGAGTATATTGCACCCTTCATATTAAGCCACAGTGTCAGAAACTGCTGATCTTTTAATCATATTCTAGAGGAAATCAGATTTTCACTACTCTTTATCCACAAATGTTTGTTTCCGTTTCTCCTGATATGAGACATCACATGATGCAACAGGTAATTCAGTATTGCAGCAGAAGAGCTCATGCTAGCACCGAAATGCGAAACCTCTAGAAACCTTCACAGGTGTTGGACAGTTTATCAGGATGTCAGCCTGCACAAAAATCTAATATCGCTGCATTTATCGGCGCCTTTCAAGGCGCCGATAAATGCAGTACAATCAGCATTGTACACAACAACAATGTATAAATATAGTCAGCTAAAATGAACCAAAAAAAGAATAATGTAAATATGTTTACCGGGTTAGGACCAAACCTCATGGCTAAACTTCAGTTGAGATTTTAAACATACGATGAGGGTCAGTATTATAAATGTCCTGTGGGAGGGAACGCCACATGCATGGGGCTAAAGCGCTGGAAACTTGAAACCATACGGCCGTGAAACGGACACGAGGTACAGGGAGACTCATGGAGGAGGGTGTGCAGACGTATGTGACGGAGGGCTGAGAAATACCGAGGTACCAAATTGTCAAGAGTCGTTAAAGAAGCAGAATTTTGAGATCAATATGAAACTTAAAGGAAGCAAACGAAGCTGCTGAAAGAAAGGATTAATCATGTATATTAAATGGTAAAAGTTCTGGCTTTGATAAGGGCAGCTGAATCCTGAACTACTAGTCGTTTATGAGGGAAACTGAGGATAGAGTCGCATTAATCAACCAGGCCGACGCTGTCGTCTTCAACGGCAAGGTTATATCCCCAAAAAACCCCAATCCCCCGCTTTGTGAAAGCAATCCCCCTGATGGAACTCATCAAATTAAATGTGACTCATTAATAATTTCTGACAGTCCAGATTGACTCAACCTAACCATTTTTTAATGGATGTCAGCAATATGCTCTGAGATCAGACCCCATAGTGACTCAATAATAAAGATAAATACAGTTAGCTATTCTTTTTTGAATCCAGTAATTAACGAGATAGATTTCCATATGACAATTCTTACAAACTAAATTTAGACAGTTGAGAATTATAGTTGGGAAGTTACGGACAAGAAACTGTTTTAACACTGATTATTAAAATACTAACTAAGTATTTTTGGACCTTGGAACCTTGAACAGTTTTTGAGTTCTCGAGTTAACATACAACAATGATGATTCCATAATATCCTAGACTTTTTGGTGATATAAATCCCCCTTAATATTCGGGATCAAATGTACGTATACAAACAAGGCATACACACCTCTTTTGCGTGAATAAAGGCACTTGGGCCTGACACCAGAACTCGGGGGACTTCAACTCCTTGTTCCTAGAAGGAAAAAACAGACATATGATTTCTTATATTTCACTTCTTTATATTTCAGATGCAGGAAATCCACCTGAATGACCAAGTCAACATCATCTATGCTAGATAAATGTTGGCAGTGCCACATGTCTTCCTCCCTGTGTTACCTACTGGGTCCCAATAAATATTGCCCGTCTAAAATGATATATATGTAATCTCACATATCTAGATTAACATCATGAGATGTCTGTGACATGATGAAAATGATGCAATATTAAGGAAGTGAAAGCTACTGAGCACCGATCATCCCATATATTTAATGAACTCTTCCTTCGTCTAAAATTAACCCCTATTCAAGACTTCCTCATAATATATTCAGTGCTTTGAGATATTTTACAAACAAAGAAACATATAGAGAATCAAAGTTGGACCACATAACCTAACATAAAATCAAGGGCGTTGGATTGAGAATTAATGAATTGAATGCATTTAAACACATTTTGTATTTAACACATGTAAAACACACTATTAAATGAAGAAGCTCTGCAGACAGCCTCAACTCCATTAGACTCGACTGGAACAGGTGTACTGTAATGTGAAAGAGCAGTTTCATACAGTGAAACTCGTAAAATCTGTAACAATGCATTAAACTTACAGACATCATTGCAAAACCAGTAGAACGACCCTTATTTCCAACGAAGGAGGCATATAAAGCTAACAAGCACCGCAAAATAGTAAAAACTGCAGCGGTGTGAGGGGACACGGGGGTGTGTCATTGGGTCTCAGGACACCGGGAGGGGGCGTGTCCGGGCTGCTTGTTTGTGCACAGTCTTGCATCACCTCCTGCAGTTCAATGTCTGATGAAACATCCAGCAACTGATAGAAAATGGTAATGAGCATAAAACTATCAGGGGCCGGTCAGTTGTAAGCTCACCATTCACTCTTATGATTTGGGGATATACACATATTTAATAGGCAGCAAAAGGCTAACTATAACTCAAACTTTTGTCTTTTGATCTGCTGGAAAGCTGTTCACAGCGTCATTCTCCTGCCGCTGTGAACACATTCTGAAGGGGTTAGACTTGTTAATATTACCTTTGCATTTAGCAGCAACTCCGTTGCTCTCTCCCGCACATCCTGCAGCGGGCACGTCTTGGACAAGCGAAGCAGATGCAGGAGTGTTGCTTTACTCAGTCGTGCCGAACCAGGCTGGTCAAGTTCTAAACACACCAGAACCCCTTGGCTCAGCTCCTCCAGGGCGGCTTTTCGCTCGTCCTCGTCCCGGCTGCACAGTCGTGGTAAGGTTTTCACTGTCGGGTCGGCGTCGGATCCTGTCTCGGAATGGTAGCGATGTGGGCGGTCAGATCCACATACATGACCCGGAGTGTTTTCACCATTAGATTGACGGATAAAGCCTACTGCTGGATTACTGGCCATCTCCGGTACCGCACCCGAAGCACCTAGAACTGGGTCAACGCAGCCAACGCTGCTATTAGCTTCTGTGTTAACGGCGCCACTGCTGTTAGCGTGATGCAAACTTTGATTTTCTTAACTGATAAAATTCAAGGAGCTTGTTTCTAATCTTCGCTCACTGAGGAGGCATTCGTTCCACAGATCATTAACCAGACTGGCCGCCTCCAGACGCGTCTCCGACTGGGTGCTCTGACGGCTAGCTTACTAAGCTAGGCTAGCTGCTACCAGCTTTAGACTGCGGCTTTGAAGCAGACCCGAGAAGAGAAACCTCGCGAGCCACAACTTTGTGCTCGGACTAGACTACTACACCAGAACGCAAAGCAATTCCGGTCCAGAATCGTCTTTCACGTGACACCAAGACAAACAGCCAACTTCTCATTGTGGTTTCGTTCAGCTGTTATGAGTTAGGAAGGTCTTCACTTCCTGTATGACGTAAGCGTGACGCAGCTGGCCCAATTAGCAGGATCATAGGGCGCTTTCACTTATCCGTGTAAATTATTGCTTTCAAAATTCATTAAAGACATTTCAATCTAGAATTGGGATACAATTCACATGTCCCAGATAAACCTTTTCTTTAAAAATAATAATAAAGTAAATCAGATTTGAATTAATATACTAATTATAATAAACTTTAATAATACTTGATGTAATTCTTTATAATAATAATAATAATAATAATGCATTTATTTTACATTTGGATCAAATATGAAGGTGCTTAAATTGTTTTGTAAAATTATTGTGCTTTAGGCACAATTCATGCTTATTTTGATCAAAAGACTCTCCCCAAACATAAGTGACATAATGTTCTTCACAATATGAAAGACCAGAGAACACAGCAAGGGTGTGCAAAGAAAGGTTTGAGAGCTGCACAAATCTGCCATAAATAGCAAGAAAATCTCTTCACAGTTCAAAATGTCAGTTTCAAAAGTTAGATCAATGATAAAGAAGTTTAAAGAGGCTGCAAATGTTAAATATCAGCCTGGAGAAGGTTGTGTCGGCAAACTGTCACCAGTCACTGTGAGGAGGATGGCTGGACTAGCAAAAGACTCTCAAGGATTAGAGCTAGAGAATTGTGGAGGTCAGTTGAGTCTTGGGAGTCAAAAGGTCTCACTAACCACCTTCATATGGCACCAACACCAGCAACTCAAAATATTAAACACAGAAAAAAATTAAGTGTAGCCTGCCAAAAAATATGCCACTATATTAAGAATGTAATGGTTGATGTCTTTCTGTGAGAGGGTAGTTTTTTTTGTGAATAATTTCAAATAAATATCATGGGTACATACACAGAGCCTTTTTTCGAAACTCTTTGTACTATTTTTTTAATGTTTGCCAATAAGTCTGGAGGGCGCGCCAATCCTCTTTTTCTTTTTTTTTTAAGAATTTCGAACGTTCTTTTGAAGCTGAAATGATCTGGAGCTGTCTGTCAGAGCAGCTATTTCACTGCTGGAAACATCATGTTGTCTTTAGGTGGGCTGCTCTATGCTTTAGAGATATCTGAAGTTTGTGTTACTGTACCAGAGAGAAAATGGTTTGTGGTATTCATTTCTCAAACTGTTGACGCAAACCTAGAATAGTCTGCACTGCTCCTTACCAGACAGTGTCCTGGCTGGTAGATGACCTTCTGCAAGGAGGGTGTATTGTTTGTTCGTTTCATTATTACAGCTGGTGATAAATGGTTCAGTTTTCCAGCGAAAAATGTGAGTTTTCATGACTGTAGCTAAGTGCATTTGTGGCCATTTATTTATTTATCAATTGAACTCTGTTGTCCTTAAAATGCAAGATCTGATGTAAAACACCCATCATACCTACCACAGCAATTTCTTTGGCATCGTCTGTCCTCTATTTGACATTAAACAGCACAAAGACTTAGAATTGATGGTGCTGTGTACAGCAGATTTGTGAAATATAAGCAAGTAACTGCCTCATTTCTTCAGTTAAATCATTATTTATCATATGCACTTTAATACAGGAGATGAAGTCTAAGGAGTCTTTAAAACGCAACCCCTAAAAATCCAAAAATGAATTTCAATCCAGCCAGGGTCGTGGGGGCTGGTGCCTATATCAGCTGACACCAGGCCAGGGTACATCGCAGGGATAAACAAACTGTCATGCTCTCATGAGCTGCCTAGCATGAACAAATAACTAATCGTACATGTCTGCAACATACTAGCATGCCACAACAATAACTTGGATTCAATGATTAATTTGGTCCTCGGATTAAAAGACTTGATTTTAGTGCGGGTCCCAAGCCCGGAGTAATACCAGCAATACTGCGGATGTAAACAGACGACCCACTCTAGCGATTCCAAATGGGAGCAGTGGAAAGATGAAGAAGACGATGCAAAAAATTACAAAAAAAGTTCTAAGTATAAATGAATAATGTGGCTGAAATCTTCGGCAGGTAATTCAATCAGTACACTATTTTTTTAGCGGACAACCATCAAGCCCTTGTGGTCCCTGGAGCCCACATTATGGCAACACAGACCCTCAGGACATTACGTTTACTTCCAGTAGTATTTATCTTCGAAAACTGGGCTCATCTAAGAATTTATTGAGTGTGTGTAACAGTTATCTAGCATACAATAGCATCACAATTTAAAATATTTCATTCCTGAATCACCTTTATTTAGCAAATAAAAAAAAAAAAAACATCACTGATGTACCCTTATTTTCAGACAAATATCTTATTAATTTAGCTTCATATATATTCAAATATATTAGATACCTTTGTGTGGGGATTATGATTGACAGCTGAAGCCATCAAATACGAGAGCAGAGAGAGAGCGAGAGCGAGAGAGAGAGAGAGAGAGAGAGATAGCAGTAACAGATATAATCAGACAGAAATGAGACGGTGAGGATGCTGCTCTGTTGGACATGAAAACACTGACTCTATGGGGTTTGAAGAAATTCATCACTATGAAAGCACCAAAGAATAAAAATCCTTCAGTTTACCGTTTCCCTATGAGGGAAGACTTTTATTAACAAACACACAGGCTGTCTATGGAGGATGTTCTTCGGAGCGCGTACACATACAGAGGTGTGGTCTAGCTGGCAACCGGCGCTTTGTGTCCCAGGAGACCCGAGGGTGAAGGGGTAGGAACGAGAGAGGAGGGACAGAGCTGGTTTGGGAGAGCTCAGAATACAGGCTGAGGTCAGGGGTCACACACGTGCACATAAATGCTCCTGTTCAGCATTTTACAGGAAGTAGAAATTGTTTGGAGTGTAGCTGTATGTGTGGGTGTGTTTGCAGGTGAATGGGGAAGAGTCGGATGCGAGCCCTCAGACGATTTTGTTCTCCAGCAAGGCGATCCTCTTCGACATGCTCTCTAGTAAGGCTCTGTTAAGGACAGCAACAATGGAGACAACAAACAGCAAGACAGAAAAAACACTATCAAAGCCTTGTTCCCTTCCCCCCGTAAAATATTAAATTTTCAGAACATTTCAAGTGAAGGATATATTTTTTTGTTAGTGCCTGAATGGCATCTTCTACTTTCCTTTGGAACTTGACGAGGGAGTCACATTCGCAGGGGTCATCCTCTGTGAGAGCAAAAAGCACATCTTCAGGTGTTATTTTACTAGTTAACACAGTAAAATAACCAGCGATAATGTAAGGATTTTAAAGGTCTGTATTTTATTATCATATTTGACCTTGGCAGATGTTAATCTGTAGCTTCTTGGCGATCTGGGTCATAGCCTTGAAGTCAGCGGTGTAGAAGTAGTGCTCCCCTGTCGGCTCTGAGGCGATCTCCTTCAGCTCGTCTTCCACTGCATTGCCCACTCCAACAGCATACATCTTGAAACCTGTGCCACAGAAACTGATAGTTCCCTCAACTGACATATTCAACTGTGCTCTGCGTTTTAACTAATTATACAACACACACTCTAGAGTCATCACTCAGTTAATAAATCATCGATTCTCTCCCCCACCGTGCTCCCTGGCCTTCTTGGCAGCATCTCCGATGTAATCCTGGCTGCGTCCATCGGTGAAGACAATGCCAACCTTGGTGACTCCTGGCCGGGCGCCGTTTCCAATGCTGAAGCTGCTGTCTGTCATATAGCGGAGCGCCTGACCTGTCATGGTTCCCCTCTCCATGTAGGCCATCTTCTTCACAGCCTCCTTCAGGTCTTTTTTGTTGTTGAAGCGGCCCAATGGGAATTCCTGCAGGAGGGGAGGAGGAAATATGAAGAACATGAAGAACAAAAAGGAAGCTGAGTATTAGGTGACAGACAAACACTGGTACCTGTCTGACTGCGCTGGAGTACTGCACCAGTCCAACGTGAGCCTTGTTGTCAGAAACGTCCAGTTTGTCGATGATCTGGTTGATCCACTTCTTGACCAGCTCAAAGTTCTCAGGACGGACGCTCTTAGAGCCGTCAATCAGAAACACCACATCTGTCGCCGAGTTGCTGCATGCTGTTAATATTAGACGGACGAAAGGCGATGTTACTCTGGTAGCCCAGTAGACCTGCCGGGATGAATACTTCTATACACACACACACACACACGTACACACACAAACAAATACACACACACACACACACACTCACCACTGCAGCTGCGACCATCATCCATGAGGGTAAAGCCATCTTTGCAGGCACACTTGAATGATCCCGGGCTGCTGATGCATACCTGCTCACAGTCATGATCTCCAGTGATGCACAGGTCCGACACTGTGCGTGTGTGTGCGTGTGCGGAGCACACAAGTACACACAGTAGAACATGTGTTGAGACCCACACACACACACAGCGGAGGAGGAGGAGGGGGGGGGGGGGGGGGGTCGGTGGTTGGGGTTAGGAGGAGAGAATGACACTATGTCAGTTTGAAAAATCAAGCATTGATTTGTTTTTTTAATGATCCGCTGTGACACGCAGAGCGGTTTAAATGTGCGTGGACGGCGCAAGGGTCCAGGGGATCATTAAAACAAACAGGTGGAAAAGATTGGAGAAGCCTTAAACAAAAAAAAAGGTCTCTTTGTTTCTTTATTTGATGAACAGGCTCATCCAATAACAGTCCAACACTGCTTTCATGTCGCTCTACCCCTGGGTGAAACTACCTGCAGTCAGCTTGGTTGCTGGAGACTGAGAGGCAGACAGCGTCCAAAACTGCTGCAGACTGGGAGAGCAAAGGGACCTAACTTATTTGAATTTCTTTGTTAATGATTGTAGCTAACAGTAACAGTAATTTAAGAGAGATCAGTCATTCCAAAAAGGTTGTTCCTGCCCAGATGCCCTCCTGTGCTGGGAGAATTTAATGAGTATGAAGTGAATGAATACACTGTAGTCCTGTTTATTTAAGGAATGGACAAAAGGGAGGAAAATATTTTGTTGGAATGAAAAGCATGCATGAAGGGGGGTGGATAATAATGACCCTCCCTGACAGTGATTATTTCTTTACCAGCTTAAGCTATTTCTATCCCTGTTTGCAGCACCTGTGCCTCTATCTTTAAATAACACAACCCATCGTTCCTTATTCCTCCATTCTTACCACAGAAGGCCTCCTGGAACTTCTTGGTGAGCTTCTCGATGACGCTGTAGCTCTCCACGTAGTCCACATGGTCATCCAGTGGATCACTGGCCATCTGCTTCAAGGTGCTCATGTCCACACGTCCAACACCAATTGCAAAAATCTCAATACCGGCATCCCGTGCGCGCAGAGCCACATCCTTCACGCTGTCCTGGGGACGCCCGTCTGTCACGATGATGGCAACCTGGGAAGCAAGATGAGCAAAATGAGGTTTAAATAAATAATCAGTATTATTTAGTTGAAGTGCATGTATGAAAGCAGGGGTCTCACTTTGCTGATGTCAGGGGATTTGACACGAGCACCCTCCGCCTCACTGAAGGCCACATTCAGGGCAAACGTAATGGCCAGACCGGTCATTGTTCCAGTGGACAGGGGCTCGATCTTGGTTACAGCCTTGATCAGTCCAGCTTTGGTGCGGTGTGTCTTCAGTGACACCTGTGGTTGGATAACAGCAAGGTCAGCGATCTTATGAATAAAAACATCAGTGTGAGTGAAGGCGTGTCGAACCCCGTACCTCATTCTTAACGCGGCTGGCGTAGTTAACAACTCCAACACGGGTGGCGTTGGGTCCAACATCTAGACCCTCGATGACCTTTGCCAGAAAGACCTTGACCTGCTCAAATTCTGAGGGGCGAACACTGCGGCTGCTGTCAACGATGAAGACGATGTCTGTGGGACGAGTTTTGCACAAGCCTGCCGCTGCAGATGAGGGAGCAGGAAAGATATTATTGTTTTCATATCCTCATCATCTGCTTAACAACTGTACATCTATAAAATCATAGAAATGAAGGGAGATAATGGTGTAACGGTGGGAGGGAGGTGGGGACAACAGAGGTATTAAGAGGAGAGGGGGGAGGGCTTGTGAGAAAGTGGGAGGAGACAGATAAACAGGATTTAGGGAGGCAACAGGGGTGGGAACTGTGGAGGATGGAGAGGAGAGATTAGAAATATTTGTCCAGGATGAGACAGAGAAAAATTAGAATGAGAACTTTAAATGTTTGTATAAGAGAATCTCTTAGATTTATCAATAAGGCATTATCAATCCAATTAAGACTGAACACAGCAAGATGCAGCAGAAAGATCGGGAAAAAATCTGAAAAAGTTTACTTTGATGAGTTTTTAGGTCAAAAGTATTCTCATGTTGATTTCGGTGATGTCTGGGAAATGAAAATACTCCCTAATATCGTTTCACAAGTCTTTTCATCATGTTATGTCTGACAAATGTGTGTTCCGTTCTGTCCGAAGCACAAGATAGTCTGACCTGGTAGATTAGCCCCAACATTGTTAGTATATAACAATCCTGCTGGATCTGAATGGCAAGGATCCGGACTGAGACTCGGACCAGAACATGCCGGGATCTTCTTTGTTATAACAGATCTGTCTGTAATAAACCCATATATCTAAGAAAGACAACTGAGACTCCTCCAGTTCATTCCATTTCCTCAAATGATTAGAAGTCAAGATTTTTCTTCATCATACCTCATGTGTGTCAAAGACAGTGGACATGTTTTCGGTGGAAGTGTATGCTAATACTAATGAATCTCCTTTCAGCAGATGCGTTGGGTTACCAGACAAAGTTCTGAAATGTTTGGCCTTGTAGAATCTCAATGGTACCAAAATGTCCAACACGGCTCTCCATTCTCACCCTTCACCTCTCTCCCTCCATTTCTCCTCTCCATCACTCACACACACACACACTGCCACTCCCTCCTGAATCAGTTGCTTGAAACTTCAAACCATCAGGAGTTAAACACAAACTACTCTTGTTTTAAATACTGGCTGATTAATAAAACCGAAACAGTCGCCCTTAAAGACAAATGTACAAAGCCACCGAAAAACAGAAATCAATGCAACTGTGAAATTAAGACCTTTTGCATTAAAACTAAATAGCCAGCATATTAAAAGAAATTAAAATAAAACGCAAAATAGGACAAAGCTAGATAAATATTCACTTTATGCCACATGATATAGTTCAGACTCATCATACCGCCATGCGTACATGGACAGAATTGGAACCTTAAGGTAATAATATCGTTCTATTTAGCTTTTAAAAGTTAACTCAGTATTCCGTATTCATTTAGTAGCTTGGCATTTCAATTCTGAATGCTTACAGTGAATTACAGTCTTAAATGTCAGACATCACATCATCAGGATTAGCTTTTAAGGGTAAAAAGGCGTCATTCTTACCCATGGCGGCAGCCATGCGGAGGTCTGCAGGTGGGGTGGCATGAGCCCCTATGAGGCCGAGCAGCAGCAGGGAGATCGGCAGGATAGGCGTCATGCTGACAGCGATAGAGGGGTGATGAGTAAACACGGGGTCTGAGCGCGTCCGCAGACGGTCCTAGAGTCAGAAGCCAGAAAGGAGACAGAGCAGGGCGAAGGGAGTTCCAGTTGAGGGGGACGGCTACAAAGTGAGACTGAGGGACTCTGCGTTGCAGGTTATCAATGCAAGTACTTCAGTCAGTCAGCCCACCGACGGCCCCCCTCCACGGCTGCAGCGTGCGTGTCAACTTGTGTATGTGTCTGTGGGAAAGAGAGGGAAATACCTGCTCTGGGAGGACCTAGAATGGTGGCCAGGGAAAGACAAACACACCTTGATATGGCTAGGATGGACAGGTATGTGTGTGAGCAGTGAATTTTCGCTCAATAAATGAGTGTGTGTGGAGCATGTGTGCTTCTGGCTGGGGGTACAGGAGTGGCCGGGGTTTGGTGTGGAGTGCGCGCCAACACAGCCGCCCCAGGTTGGATTTGGCCAAAGCTCAAATAAACACCAACATGAATTCCTCTTTTCTCCCCGTGTTCCCTCGTATAGCAAACACACATTTATGGTGCGGAAGTGAAGGCGAGCCGCCGTACACAGCCCACAGTGTTCCCGCTGCTCTGTATTTGGGATGTGTGTGTGCGTTTCTGCACAGGCCCGCATTTCTGCACAGCAAAAAATATACAAGCCAGTTCCTGCACTCTTAAATGTATTTCGGCGCTCCTGACGTATATGTACCGGTTTCTGGTTTTCTCTCACTCGTTTGGTTGTTTCACATCTTTCATCCTTTCTTCTCTGCATTTTTTTTTTTTTTTTTTTAAGCATTCCGACTTGACTTATTTAAAAACATATAAAATATAAGGTTTAATATTCCTTGATTAAAGGAAAAAAAAGAAAAATTCCTAATTTCAACTCTCCTCCTCCTCTGCTCCTCCATTACTTTTCTCCGGTCCTGTCAGGTAGGCAGTGGGCCCCGGAGGAGTAAACACAGTAGGAAAACACACTTTCATCAATGCAGTCACATACATCTTTAATCGCACTGAAGAGTCCACATACAGACCCACATAGAGACCTCTCTTTTCCCTCCGACATCCCGCTCCACCCGACCTAACCCCACATTCCTCTACACCTCCCCTTTCTCCTCTTCCACACACACCTCCATCCACACAGCCTGAACAAGCCGCAATTGAGGGTTTAGTCTGGGAGGGGAAGAGGAGAGGGGGCTCAGCCTGTACAGTAACTAGCAGATACATTTCCTACTGAGCTGGTGTGAAATCGACTGTGGGTCTTACGGTTGGAGATGAGACTCAGAGGTTATTCCTGAACAACGTGTCATCTTCGGGAATGGGCCGTTTGATACTTGAGAGAGGACGCACAAGAAATGTGCGTATACACATTCATGCAAACACATAAACACATACAGGAAATCCACAAACAAACAAACAGGTTATGCAACATCGTCTGCTTGGCAAGCAGCACAGGCACAAACACGAGCCCCACCATCATGATTTATCAAATGATCTTTAAACCTACATGATTAGCTATTCTGAAGTAGAGATGGACAGTTAAGAAAGGGACGCTTAAAAACAGTCATAGATGAATCCCCCTCCTCCCTGCTCCTCTTATCTTCTCACTTACCCCGTATGCTGTGAAAGAGCAGGAAACTCTATAAACAGAATTTACTTCTTTATTATGGTTAAGTTCGATGAAACAAAAGTGTATAAATTTACAGGGTTTTTTGTAAAAAAAAAAAGAAAAAAAAAGTGAACTATGAACTATTAGATTAAAATATGATGTACCACAGATATTTCTCCTAAAGTCGATTCATATGAACCAAATTTTGGACATAATTGGATCAACGGCTGGCGGCACAGTCCAAAAATGTGCAAGATAACTGAAATGGCGTCTCTAAATTGGCCGTAGGAGTGAATGTGAGCGTGATTAGTTGTAAGTCTCTATGTGTCGGCCCTGTCTGCCCTTCTCGCCCAACGTCAGCTGGCCCCCTCCACCCTGTACAGGAGAAGTGAGAGCGATAACAAATAATGAATGAATAATGAATGGACGAACGGTTTTGACCGATAAACCCAGAATGAATCCAGTTCTTCCTCACACTAGGTTCTATGTGGGTATACAATTTGAAAATGATCCACGATGCAGTTTTGAGTTATCAGGTCAAGAAAAAGGACGTGCCGACGCAGCGACGGTGATAACGTCTCACTAATATCCAGGACTTTTTGGGGATGTGATTAACCCGTAACAATTTTTATTAAAAATAAATAAATAAATAAAAAATTGAGTGAGGTTTTAATAAAAATTTTAAGAAAATACTCAAAATTTTGATTGCTAATTCTTTACTGGTTTCTTCCATGAAAATAAACGGGGTTTAGAATGTTAGGTGTGGAAATGATCATCTTATCTGTAAAAAAGATCAAAGGCCTATATTCATCCACAGTTTTTTGGATATATACTCCGGAGATAACTAAGAAGTCACTTTTAAATCATTTTTGCATGGAAAATATGTAAATAAAAATTTAAAAAACATATTGAAAGACTTTTTAAAGTCCAGATTGGTGATAATGAAAAACAAATGATGACATACAGACGAACAAATGGAATACTGATGTAATTTTTATATCTGAAAGGAAAAATAATAGAGCCTTAATTAGCGACCAATATTAATCACGCATCAAAGTTCTTGTTGAGAAGCGGCGTTACTTTAAGGACGAGAAGTTATTTTTACTCAGTTGACTGACATTTCAAAAACATTGTAGCATATTTACCGTAAGCCCCATCTTTTTTCCAGTTAACCGTGTTCACATTTCTTCCAGGAGCAAAAACAAATTAGAATAGACACAGATGACATGTTTGCTTTTGAGTCTTAAAAGCAAACATGTCACCATTCCACAGCAAACACCGGAGGGGGTTTCATTGAATGAGTATTCATCACAATAATCCCGCTCGACCAAAACAAGCATAATTAAAACAAATTATTCCAAATAACACCACTCAGACTAAATCAGTTTACAATAAACCCGGTTAGGTGAGATGTCTGTCAAATTCTGACCTCCCACTGTGTGGTTGCTTTTAAATAACATTCAAATCAGTCCCCCTGTTGAGTTCAGCAAATAAGTCATTTTTATTTAGATGCTTTTCGTCACGTTCCCTGTTCCAAACCTAAGACGAGCTTTTATTTTGAAAACAAACCGACACCCTGATGTTTCTGAACCAGAGACCAGGACGACTGGATGGCCCCCAAACCAAGATGCAGCTTTGTTTCACAACAAATATCATCACTTTCGGTTATATCAACAAACTTGATGTGCTAATATCAATAAACTCTGTTACTTAACTTCACACAAGTGGTGCAAGGTTTTCTTTCACTTTTTTCACCCTGTCACTGTGTGTGTGTGTGAGTGTGTGTGAGTGTGAGTGTGTGTGAGTGAGTGTGTGTGAGTGTGAGTGTGTGTGAGTGTGTGTGAGTGTGCGTTTGTGTCCTCAACAGTCACAGGGTTTGGAAAGACTGCAAAGATTTCACGTTTGCCCACATCCATAAATACTGAAACAAGTTCTTTTTCTTCAAGTCTCAGAATACTGAGTAAATATTGACTCGCTGGAATCAGGGTGCACAGAAGCATCCCATACTTCTACTTAAAAGACTCTCACATTTGCACATGCAAGCTCACACACACACACACACACACACACACACACACATACACATACATGTCCTGCAGCTGCTGCTCTGAGCCCTCTCTGTTTACGTCGAGGAAGTCCTGGAAAAATTAACTGCAGTTAAACCTACATGAGATCCTCCTCAGTGACATATAGAGACATCTTATACTACTCACAAACTCAACTAAAGGACAGATACGCAAAGTTAAAGGCTTCAATTCCACTAAAGTAAAACTAAAAAACTTTGCTACACCAAGTTTTGAGCTCTCGCCCTTGAGGTTTCATTCTTGGAAGGAATGTGTTGTGTGTTTCAGAAATCTCTGCACAGCAAAAGAACTTTTTATGTGTGTGTGTGTGTGTGTGTTTATGCTGCTCCTGCCAACAGTAACTCCTCAGTAGCCAGTGAACAGGAAGAAAGAGGTTCATTAAAACCCAAATACAGCAGTTACATAACCAACAGTTCTGTTCATCCCAGAACCCCCCATGATACGAACACACTCCTGCCTCATCTCCATCTTCTTCTCCCTCCCACGCCTGCTGGCACGGACCGCCCATCATCCTCTTCTCCTCCCATAGCAACAGCTTATCTCAGCTCTCCTCCCTTGTTCCAAGACCAACACACTGCCTCACTCCTCTGTGCTCTCACCAAACGGCTCCTTCTCTTACTCCCACATCATCATCCCACCTCACTTCAAAATTCAATTTGCACATAGCAGGCAGACAAACGAATATCAACTAGTTTTAAGAAGAAAGTTTTTCTTTTACTTTCACGACTGGGAGCAAAAACATAAGAATTAAAAAGCTTGTCCCGGACATCTTTTTTCGAGTGTCGAGAAAAAGCCGTCAGCTGTTTCTTAGGAGTTTCATACAGGGAAATGGAATACTCAAACCCACACTGCTGACTTGCATACCAAGAACAAATAAAAGAGGAAAGTACAGCAAGAAGTGGGTGAATTCCACAGATGGCGACAGATTAAGGATTTGGACTGGAGCTGTAATTGTTTGGGATAACTCCACCCTAAAAAACAATCTGTCCTTTTTCTCCTTCAACTGCTGAGTAAATGCCTCCCGCCTCCAGCATTCTGATGGAGGAACAGCATGCAGTCTTCACACACAAAACAGCGTCCTCTTGTGGTCAACAACGAAAGTTCAGTTATAAGATCTTAGAGGGAACCAGATTTCCAACCTCGGGGCTGTGGGTCTTGACCGGGACCCCGAACATTTGCAAAACAAGGAGCAGAGAACCAATTGCATGATTAATCAAAATGAGAAACAGCAAAACACAAACCACATGTGGTTATTAAACATATTCTGTCATTTCTGCTGGAAGGAATTATCTGTGTAGTGATTATCCTACTCTAAGATTTTGAAATTCAGCTGATTTCATGCAGAAATAATTGAACCGCTCATTTTTCACATGAAGATCTAGCCTTTTTACACAGAGCCCAAATAATGCCTCAACAACAACGATCCATTTCCCGTCCCGTCTGTCCTCGATGAAGTATTACATAATGTGATCTTCACTATGTATTGGATACTGTGATCTTTAACTCAATTTATTCACAAAAATCTGACCTCAAGTAACATAATTATAAGATATATAACATTCTAAACAGAAAACAAATATATTTTCTTTAAAACATGTCACAATTATTGCCACCCCTATAGGAAATCCTTTGATTAAAAGGCAGTGGTGGGCCGTCAGGGCCAGGAAGGCATTTGCTGCTTGCTCAGATATATAAGAGATAAAGAAAATAAAAATAAAATATTGCAATTAAATATACATTTTAATTGAGACTAAATGCATTTCAATACGTTGTTCCCATCCGTTTGATCTTATTTCATTGCTCTCCGTGGCTACTTCCAATGAGCTCATATAAGCAAGCTTTGTTTTAGCCAATCAGATTCCTCCACTGTGGTCTCTGGGTGAAACATCTATGCTGGGGCAAGCAACTTTGAGAGCGAATGTCTCTGCTCGTTGAAATTCTCAGAATTTCCAGGCCTATTTGATATTTTTAGGTTCACCTGTTTGAGTTGGAACTCTGAAGTGGAAAATGACGTCCTGTTTTAGTGGTTTATAAATATGAGGTGACACAGGTCTGACTCTCTTTGGCATTCTTCACAATAGGAAACACCAAAGAACACAGCAATGATGTGCAAAGAAAAGTTGTAGAGCTGCACAAATATGGAAATAGAGACAAGAAAATCTCTCAATAGTTGAATTGTAAGTTTAAACAGTTGGATAAATAATTAATAAGTTTTTTGAGCCCACACACTGTGGGGAGGATGGTTAGATTGCCAAAAATCTCCCCAAGGATTACAGCTAGAACATTGCAGAGGTCAGTTGAATCTTGGGGTCAGAATGTCTCCCTAACCACCATCAGATGGCGCCTGCACCAACACCAGCTGTGAGGGAGGGTAACAAGAAAAAGGTTTCTGCTCTCATCTACACACAAGCTAAAGCTCCTACAGTTTGACAAACACCACTGGGACTTTCCGTGGAACAAGGTCAGAGGATAGATGAGACCAAAGTAGAACATTCTGGCAAAAAACACCTAAGATGGGTGTGACGTAGCAAGAAAGAAAGCAATAGAGGAAAACCCCTCATACCCATTGTCAAGTCTGGTGGTGGATCTCTGATGCTGTTTTTCTTCCAAGGGCCCTGGATATCTTGTTAAAGACATGGTTCCATGGAATCCATCAAACAACAGCAGATACTGGATGAAGACCTAAAAGCCTCTTTGTCGTGGTTGGAACTTTCAGCAGGACAATGATCTGATGCTCACCTCAACATCAACCTAAGAATGGTTCAGGGATCACAAAATAAAGGTTTTTCCATGGCCATCCCAGTCACCTGACCTAAACCCCACAGAACATCTGTGGGATGTGCTGCAGAGGAGAGTCCATGAGTGTGGACCGCAGAATCTGAAGAGTGAATTTTTGTATAGAGGAATGATCTTCTCCGTGTGTTCTCAAACATCATCATTCACTACAGGAGACTCAGAGCTGAATTTAACTTTGTTATTTGAGTTAAAGGTTAGATTTTTATGAATAATTTGTATAAGAAATCATAGATATGACTATATATCAGTTGCACCTCATTGTTGATGGCACTTTATGTGGGTGGGCCAAACACATACTGTGTAATACTTTAAAGTAGCTTGAAAGGGCTAGCAGCTAACTCAGAGCAATGTTTCAAACAGGTGAGACAGGTAAAAATCTGATGTCTTGGACCGCCAAGTAGAAGAAAAAAAGAAAATCCCTATATAACTGGTATTGTAGTTGACAGTTGTTTCCGTGTTGTCCACTTTAAAGAAAGCAGTGCTTGATGCTTATGTATTACGTCGCCTTAACCCGTTGTTGAAATGACAACCCAGTCCAGCACTGTTCCATCGTGTTTTCCAGTGTAAAGGAAGATCTGGTGTACTCTTCACAATATGAAGATATAATCAGTTGACTTTCTTATGCTTTTAATTGGTTTCTATCTACTACTTCTTCTTCTTGCTCGTTCTCTACCATCCTAACTCGATTATGAAAAAATACAATCACGAGTAGAAAGAAACAAAGAAAGGGTTTGTTTTTAGCTGTCTGAGACTGGAAACGGACGCTTACAAGGGAATGACAGCGGAACATTGAGTGCTGTCAATCAAACACTATATGAAGAAGTTAGGGGTGGATTCTAAGCGCTTTCTGGTGGTGACTGCATCACTTTCTAAGGTCTTCACTCTAAACATTTGACCAGTGTCAGACATACCGATCAGCCACAATATTAACACCAGTTATTGGTTCTGATGTTGTGGTTGATTGTTGTATATTCTCCACAGCTGCAAACTGATGTCACTCTCCAAATGTGCGCACGTGTCCCATTACAACTGATCGATTTTATGTAATCTGTCATAACTATGTGGTGATTTCTGATTTGGTGTGTCTGCAGCAGAGGTTTCACAGTGTTTGGGTGGTTTACGGTTATTAACAACCCAAATGGTGTGGACTCCAGTCTGCAGCTCTACATTTCTAATGCTGCCTTAAGGTGACATGAGTCATGTTAATGGGATGTGTTGATTGGTCCAGCTTTATGAATGTTATCTTGTACTGTTTAGCGCGGAAAACCGTCGTTTTAGACCTCATTATGTATTTGGAAGAAGTAGTTGCTGATTGTAATGTTGTGGCTGATCTGTGTTTCTATTAGCAGGTATAACCAAGATTAACCACATTTCAGAGCTGCTAATGTAACAGCCGGTCTCAGAAAATAAAAATACAAACCCTTATTCTGTTTGTAACGTGTTTATCAATTTTTCAAAATTCTCTCATCCCTATTTGACCTCGAAAAGGAAAAACGCCTGATTTTTCAATTTTGATTCTTTTATATCAGGACGGAAAATCTAATTATCACTTCTTTTTCAATATTCGTTTCTGAAGCGAAAAACGAAATACAAAAACATACACTGACTTTCCTCAACCCGCCCTTCTGTATGACGGTCCAAAACCGCCTCACAAACGCAGTCAGCAAAAGCTTAATTTATTTGATCACTGCTTATTTGAATTATGACAAAGTAATTAAAGGATCAACGGATCAACAGGACCATGAACATTTATTGCAACCAATCTGAATGCAACCTCATGACACTATGATTCTAAATGAGAACATCTTACTCGTAATCGACATGGAATATATACAGCGACACACTCACATTGATATAGAACACATTTATACAGACATTCCAAATACACACTGTTCACATCACGTCAGAAATGTATGGAAGAAAAGTCACAGTGGAAGTGACTGTGTATCTCTTGAGGGCTGTCATACTCAATCTTGACACAAGGGGGCACTGGAGGGCTGTGTGAAGAAGGGCTGACCTGAGAAGGTAGCAGGGACACAGCACCCTTGGTTGGAGTGATCTCTGCTCTGATGCGAGAGGGCCGAAGGGTGGATACAGGAGGGAGGACGGTGCCGTTGCTGCTGCTATTGTGTATATGAGTGTGGGATGATTCTTGCAAATTTGGATGCGAGGGCTCGTGGTCCCCCAGGGTGAAGAATGACGAGACAGGCAGGGTGGTGGACGGTTGCAGATGATTGTGAGAATTTGCTGAGCTGGATGGAAAAGCTGAAGAGCACTGAGCGTGCTGGTGGACGGCTGGTTGACTGTACATGCCACTCCATGGGTACGACTGGTATGAAGCAATTTCACCTGAAAGGAAATTGACAGATTCAAGTGGATGTCTGACAGCTGGGCTCCGTGAGAGATAATTAAGCAAAGGAGCAGGACCACGCCTCAAACATCCCTTTTGCCTATACCCAGCTTACTTGTTTGTTATTTTTTCTGTGATTTACCACAACTGCTATTTTGCCTTCATCTCTTACTGGATCCCTAGTGAGGCTTTTCAAATGGCACTTGTACCCCGAGTGATCACGAACCAACAGCAGGTTGTAGTGGTATTTAGCAAACCCATACAAGATTGAGTCAGCCTCAGACATAAAATTGAATAATTATGACGACAATGACAACATGTAACACATCTTCTATATCCCTAACAAGCATGAAATACTGCCACTGGTACGTCTCATTGAGGAGAGACAAAGAACTAATTAAGGTCAGATCCTTTAAATAACATCTGAGAAAATGTTCTTTTGGGTGTTTTCTTTAGGGGTTGTCACAGCCGATCGTGTTTCCATCTCGCCTTGTCATCTTCCTCCTCTTTAACACCGAACTACTGCATGTCCTCCTTCATCATATCTAGAAAACTCCTCTTTGCTCTTCCAACTTTCCCCTGCATGGCAGCTCCATCTCCAGCATTCTTCTTCCACCACTTCCACTAATCATCCTCTTCACGTGTCCAAACCATTTCAATCTGGCTTATCTTCCTTGTATCCGCCTGCCTCTCTTCTCTTTCACACACCTGAATTCTGTCTTGTTGCGACTGACCTTCATTCCTCTTCTCTCATGGGCATACCTCCACCGCTACAGGTTTTCTTCTTTCTCCACTTGCTCTCTGCTCTCACTACAGATCACAATGTCATCCACCAACATCATAGCCAATGGACACGCCTGCCTCACCTCATCTCTCAGCCTGTCCATCACCATAGTAAACATGTAGCAGCTAACAGCCAATCCTTGGTGCAGTCCCACCTCCACCTTGAATACATCCATCACTCCTACAGCACACCTCTACGATGGAGTACTGTGATGTCAGAGAAAATTTCTAATAATTAAAAAAATGGTTAGAATTCCATTAATATCAAGTGTACACGAGATATATACATTAAGTTTCTCGGAAAAATATTTTACAATTTTGAGCAGTGCCCTTGAAACCTTCATTTCAGACCAATCCCGCTCAATGGCAGAGAAGTTCAATTTTCAACCATGGAAAGTAAAGGAAATAAACAAACAAGCAAGAGTCAAAACCTCAGTACTTGTCTGACGAGTGTGTGAATGCGTAAATACTGATAAAAGTGGCACAGTGGAAAGAAACTGAAATGCCAATTTAGCCTGAAGTGCAGAGTTGCATTACTACTACAAAAAGAAAAGCATAGAGACCATCAGAAACCATTTTACTGCTTTTATTTTACGAAACACTCCAGATGGCAGTGCTGTTAGACATAGCTTGTGATATAAGTGCTAGTTTAAATGTTCACTGGAGGCTTTTTCAATAATGTGACACTATCGACACCAGTAACAGTTGAGCCGTGTAGCCTTTAGTTACTCTGTGGCCTCCAAACCTATGGCCCAGGTTTGGAGGCCGTAAACAATGTGAAAGAAGGTGGAAGCAGGATACTCTGTATTGAGTCGTCTGGAAGCTAAAGGCTAACCAAGGCAACCAATGCAATCAAATCTGTCCTACAAGCATACGTTTGCTTTCTGAAAAACATTTTTTTAAAAATAGGACAATCCATGATTCCAGCTAAACACTACCTACGTAAAGAAGATTGCTTCATTGTTGTTTTCCAAAAAATACACGTCTGCATGGAATCACAGTCATCCAGTTATATGGGCTAACAACATTCCATATAGACAGGAGTTCCACGACTGAGATTGGCAAGATGTGTTTACTGGTTTACTGGTGTTGACTGGTGTCAATACAGCATTAGTGGCAACCCACTACTCCCCACATCCAGAACTTTTACTATTAAAGTACAGGCCATTTTAATTATTCATATCCCAAAAATATGGGGAGATACTAGGACACATGATCTGCAGACATCCACTAAGGACACTTTTTTAGACCTTGGGCGGTACAAGAAGAAGCCATAACGTCACCCTCAGACAGCCTCCAAATGTATTATTTTCAGTCCTAACATAGCCTTGATGTGTGTTTTGGTTAATTGAGCTATGGGGGAAAAGAAAGGATGGTCCTACTAAGCACAAACTAGACGCTATGTCACTGAAGAATGCTGTGGTGGTGATGCTTGTTAAATGAGGCTTTACCAATAGTGTCAGCACCACACAACTCCCACACCGCTCCTTCATACTGCTTGATTGGAAGAACAGATATCATCCATTCACCTTTTCTATGACTCACAAAGACACTGGTTGGAAAATACTCAAATTTTAGACTTCCAGAGATTTCCACTGATCTGTTGATCAGTAGAAATTTCTTGATGCATCAAGCAATTCTCTTATTCTTAATGGCCTCCCTCTCTAGCGTGCACATTTACTCTTAACAAAGGCCCACATTAAAAAGAATTCCAAGTAACTATCTCATGAAGCTGGTCAAATAATTCACCATATACAATCCAACCTATAATTCATATTTTGTATTTTTAAAACATATTTTGTTTACGACACAATTCAATGTGTTATTTTGCTGTTTTCTTATCGATTATATTAAGTACTATTCTGCAATGTAGAAAATAGTCCAAAAAAGATAAAACACAACAGCCAATCACTCCCATAAGTCTTAAAATCAATCATTCCCAATCCACGTGTGTTCCCTCTCAGGCTATTAGACAGCCTATTATGACCCTTGAATCATAGCCAATAAATTATAACTTGTGTTGTTCAGAGGCACGATCAACATTTGACACAGGAACAGGAGCAGAGACTGAATGCATGCTAAACGTGAGGAAATTATTGATATATGTAAAACTCTAAAATGATGTGTGGTGATGAATCTGTGAGACTAGCTCGTCAGGTAAACTCATATTTAGCCAAACAAGTTTTAGACTTATTCCAGGACTAATTGCTGTAAAGGAATTTCAACCCCTGCTGTAGCTGCTTACTGCATCTCATATTTGTAGATCTAATGATGCGCTGCAGTATGGCTGTGTAAATCCGAATAAAATGCAAAACAAATAAGAAGGAAGTTACAAATGCTGTTGCAAACTGACAGGAGGCAATTAATGCAAGAAGCAAAACTCATTTAACATGTATAAACTGATGCATAAATGTGAATAAGATATGCAAATTAGCAAACTGTTCTGAGACTATTGTGGATATGACTTCAAATAACAGCTAGAAAATTTGTGCCAAAGAACAATGCCACTGCTGCTGGAAAAACTAAATTCTTTGAAAAGTGGATAGACCAACACCTCAATAGACGCAGAATAATATTAATTGTATGTTATTCTGCAGTTCAAAAGTACCTAAAAAAATTAAAATTCACAAACTACAGACACCAATTAAAAAAATTAATTATGAGCGAAAACATGACACCGAGTTCATATTTTTACACATTAATTTACCAATTCAACGCCATATCAAATTATTCAGCATATGGGTTAATAAGAAAAAAAGATAAATTGTTGACATTTCATGAAAAGACGCATATTTGTAAATTAACATCTATATTTGGGAACATGTGAACAATTTGATGACAACTCAGGGGAGGGTGAGCCCCAGTTTCAGACTTATATCTAACATATCTTGCACTGCACTGGATTATATTCAGTACAGACATGTCAAAGTGTCAGTAAGCACTACTTTTTGTAAATGTGCACTTAAACAATCAGATATCCTTAAATCAAACAGCCTATTCACTTCTGCAAAGGAGTTAAAAGCACAGTATTCCTTGCGGAATCAAACAAACAAAATGAGGCGGTAATAAAAGAGATATGGGTGAATTTGTGTTGCTCTCAATCTTGAAATGGATGACATTATTTTTCCAGTGTGGCAGGGGTGCATTACACTGCTGAAAGAGACCACTGCCATTAGGGGATAACATTTCCAGGAAGGGCTGTACTTGGCCTGCAACAGCGTGATTCATGAGACCAGGCCATCTTCTTACATTATTCTGTAGTTCAGTTCTGATATTGACGTGCCCACTGTAGGTAGTGGACAAGGGAAGGGTCAGCATGGGCACTCTGACCGGTCTGCAGGTACGCAGCATGCTATGATGCACTGTGTGTTCCCATAACTTTTGGTAAAAACCTGCATTAACTTTTTCAGCATTTTGTGCTATGGTAGCTGAAATCAGTTGCGACAGGTCGATTGTTTTCCCACATATTCTGGAGAACAGTTCATAGATGGATTGCCATAAATTGTACAGCTTGGGGCCAGACCAAAAAATAAGCAGCAGAGTTTAAACAGCTTCCTTGCGTCTCACGAGAAATCAATATTCACCTTAATTTTAGACAGTCTATGCTTTGTCCAATGGAGATGATGCACTACTTTAAACAGAACTACAGTATGCCCAAGGCACACTGAGGAGGAGTAAATGTTCTGTATGATATAAAATAATTTCCTCTGCAATTATTTAGGTCTGTCTTACATTTTCTTCTAAGAGACTACCGACTGTTCAGGTTATGTGTGTTGAGCAATTAGTAAATCTTGCTTATGTCAGTGAGATCACAGGACTGTCTAAACTGATTCCAAGTCTTAACCAAATGGATAATGATTGGATTAGAGCAAAGTTTGAGATAGGCTGTTTAAATGGGAATTTGGAACAGTGTAGAATTACAGCGGATGTATTTCCAATGTATGCCCTCTCCAACACGGTTTCTACAGTAGCTCTTCTGTGGGATCGGAAAAGATAACTAGCCTTCACTCCTAACAGGCGTCAACGAGCCTTTTACACCCATGACCCCATGATCATCGATTGTCCTTCCATAGACTACTTTGGTAGGTACTAAACACTGTAGCCATACCAACCACACCTGGAGTCCTTTTTTCCTTCTTCCAACACATAAACTTGTTATTCAATTCACCACCAGTGGTTATAATTTTATGGCTGATCAAAGTATAGCTGGGGCAGTAAAAAGCACAAGTTAATTTTTTTATGGATAATGCCACAAATTAGTGCTGTCACCTGTGGGCTACAAATCTGTAAATTATTTTATAATTTGCCAAATTTTACATTCTATTAGTATTCAATGGCAGGAGTCGATCTGGTTTCAGATAACTGGAACCTTTTTGCTCCGTTTTCAGCCGGGACCTTAATTGCCTGTCTTCCCTCTCTCTGCCCCATGTTTACCATCTCAATATGACGCAAATATGGGGCAAAAAGGTTAGATGTGGCCTTAAGGAGTCCAGAAAAAAAGTCTTCATTTCCTTAATAGACAATGTTGGGTGAATTAAGCAGTCAGAGCACATAAGACATACAGACTTTTTCTTAAAAATAAACATGCGGCTCTTTAATTAAATAAAGGTCAACGGTGCTAGAATCTACAAATAAAAACACAGAAAAAGGACCTAATAACTGTGCTACGCATAAATCTCATAAATTTGAATCTTTGGATGTTTTTTAGAGCCATTGAGTAGGTTAAATCAATTAATTTTGATTTAATTTGGGATAAATTTTATATTATATTCTTTCTCCACTGCACCAGCAGTTCATTCTTTTGGATATAATAGCACACAAAACATCTTGCTACAGAGAAATCAGCAGAAAGGAACAGCCACTCAGATGCTGAGTTGAAATAATTTGAAAAATGAAAACAAAAATAATAACAGAACAGTTGAGTTATTGAACACAGTAGCCTGTTTCTACATTGAGGAGCACTGAGATGGGTATGTACAATAGTAAACTAAACTCTGTTACTTTCCCAATGGTGTGTGTTCACATACTGTCCACTTAAAAGCACACCGTCGCTTGTGCAGTCACGTGACTCCGCAACATGGAGGAGAACACAAAAACTGAGCCAGATGAGCAACACAAGCAGCTTGTACCAAAGACTAATGCCGTGTTAGTCGTTTGTACACATTTTAGCCCATCGAAATGAGTGCACAGGACCTGAGAAATATGCTTTCTGGCTGAGACCTTGTGGAATAGAACCTTGTGGCCATTGTGACAGACAACAGCAAAACCACATCAATCTAACTGACACAATGCTGCAATATTCAATCATATAAATGGAGATATATGGCCAGTGACTTGCTGCTATATTCATTCTGTGTCTGTTTGTGTCGTAAATGGTAATATCTACATGTTTTATTATATGTTGTTGTATCTGCCTTGTTTTATTATTCTCCTTGTCTTTTCTGTGTTGATATTGTTATTAGGCACTTTGCTACATGTGCTAAAAAAGGTGCAATATAAATACTGCAATATAACAATAATAAACTGTTCATACTGCACTTTTCGTAATGAAACAATGTGCTTGATATTACAACTTTACAATGTAAACTTCATATTACAATGATAAAAAATGTTATATGGAATCATCACTAGAGTAGAATTAAAAACAATGCTCTAGGTGTATTACTAATCTGATATTAAGAAGCTTGGAATTAAACGTTGTGCTCCTCTTTCATCAATTTTGCTTTCGGCGTTCAAAAAGGTTTTCTTAAAGTTGGAAGAAAAAGAAAGCATTAGTGACGGTGCAAGAATAGCTGAACCTACCATAGAACAAACTGAAAACAGCATGAGTGATCAGATGGGAATCGATGCAAACTATGATCCACAAAAATAATCGTTCATTAATCATAATCGAAGTAAACGGTTCAATTAATCGTGATATTGATTTGAGTCACATCGGCTAGCCTTAATTCAATGTGACTTTAATTTCAGGATCAGCGTGTGGTAAGTTATGATGTTTCATATAAATAAAGCAGGTGATTAAACTAGACGTTTTGGTATCTATAGATGCATAGTTATGAAATGACAATAACGATTAAAAAAAAACTGGCGAAAGTTTATTACATTTTTGCATTAAATTTTGTTTTTCTCTAAAGACATGGGATTATACATTCCAATTGAATTTACAAAATGTTATCGATTCCAAGTTGTGGCTATATTCATAAAACATATTTCAGGAGGACTTACCATGATGACTGGCTGACTGCAGCAGGATTTGTCCTGCGCTCTGGGACTGGAAGTAAGCATGGCCACCAGTAGTGTAGGTCACCATGCCGGTGGAGTTTCCTCCAGGGCCAAAGGAAAGGTAGGAGGTAGGGTTGGAATCAGGAGGGTTGGGGGTGAGGTAGGGAGAGGGGGTGAGGTAGGCCATGTGGGGCAGTGATGCTGAAGATTGTTGCTGGGACTGGCAAGTGGAGTAGGAGCTCCCAAGATGGTAGGGGAGAGTGTTATCATGCTGGCTTGAGTTCAGATGATCCAGCTTCTCCCCAAAGTCAAACAGAGAACTAAGAGAAATACAAAGGAGATATTAGTCACAGACACATATTTAGTATTTTAAAATCTTAGCCCTTTTTATACAGAAAGCAACACAATCACAAGTAAGACGCGTCTTTACAACACCTGTTTTTGGTTTCTCTAAACACAACAGCATCTGCACGTCATATAAAAAGCAATACAGGTCCAGAAAAGCAAAAGAGCTGTAACGATGTACATACACAAGGTAGTGTCTTGTGTGAAGACCAACATATACGTGAACCAGCGCTTTCTAAAAGATAGAATGCATAACTGATTGAACATTAAAATAAATAATCTTTCACTTTCCTTGAAACCTGATCCTGTCCTCTGTTCAGAGGTTAAGGAGCTCTCGGATGTTGTTGCTAGTAGCGGTTAGTGTGCTAACCGCTACTAGCTGGTTTTTAACATCTTCTTATGAGCTGTACATAAAATATGTCTTCAAAACATCATAGCTCCGTCCTGGCATTCTGCTTTGCATACACACCAATGTCCACTCCATCTCTGTGACTACAGCCACTGACACAGATTTAATTATGTTTGTAAATTGTGTCTCAGGAAGAGGTAAAGCTGTGTGCAAGATTTTTCCAACACTAATGATTTCACTGTATGCACACCTCACATGGCTGCAGTACTCTAGGATTGCATCCTTAAAATTATTAAGGATTTTAATCTGCTGGAGGGTCAGGGCGTTAGTGAGATGTTCAACACATTTTATCCAGTGTACACTATTCCCACTGCGCTTAAGGAGAGCAAATATGTAGAGACTTTTGAGAGAGTAAAGTCATTACTCAAAGGGTTCATAACAAAACCACACTCATCAGAGATGTATGGACAAGTACTGCTCCTGAGGCATATTTAGTTTAGTAATCTCCTACTTTATTAATGAAGACTGGGAGCTGACTTCATGTAAACTCACTACAATTCCACTCGAAATGTGTGTGGAATAAGAGACTGGTATTCTTTGAGGCCGACCTCTCCGAAAAAATTGAGTACCCACTGAAGTGGTGGAATAAGAATAAGCCAATGCTTCCCACCTTGCTATTCTGTAAAAGTCTCTCTTTTCTGTCTATGGAACACTAACCAAATCCGAGGGCTTGTTCTCAGTGGCAGCGAACACTGTGTCAAGGAAAAGAGCAAGCCTGACTCCAGACCAGAGAGACATGATTTGCACTCCTCCACTGCAAGGCTAGCTGAATTTCTGCTGTCCCTTTAGAACCGAGACAAATTCAGTTATTAGATCAGCACTGCCTGGGTGAAAAGTTGAAAGAGGAATGCTCAAAGTTAGGTTTTTCTAATGGTAAGTTCACCACAGTATCAACTAATCCAAAAATTAGCAAATGATTAATTGCAAAATAATTGATACATGCAACACAGGCGTTACAGCAGAACAATGTCCACTGAGCTAAAGAAATTTAAAAATACACTAAAAGGGACAAATGAAGAGAAGTCCTTAATGCAATCACCCTCTGACCCACTTCATACATCTATTCATCAATATTAATGAAGAGAATTTATCGTCACATGTCCGGACATCTGTAGGACGTTGATGTGGAAGAGGAGGATAAGCTTATGGGAGGTGTCTTTGTCTTCCTCCACATAATGTTGCAAACTCAGACACAGCAGCGTTTTTGTTTTCAGACATATCTCACTTAATCAACAAATACAAAGCAGCAGTTGTGTTTCGGTAAAAGTCGGTTAAAAAGATAGTAAAAAAGTAGAAAGAAATTACGATTGTACAAATAATTACCGGAGGAGAGGAGCATACATTTAACCAGTTTACGTTAATCGCACAAGTGATGCAAATCATTAATTTGCACAAATAGAGCAGCACTGAGGTTTCTCAGATAACAACAACAACATTAACCATCAGAGTGTTTTAGCACGAAGCTGATAGATGTCATGCATGAGTTTCAAATATTTGTAACAATATATTAGTTGTAAAACTTCCTGAATCCTGTACCAAATTTTGTCTTGTCAATCTGTACACTAAACGTTGAGATATTCCACTGGAGATGTGAAAATAGCTTACGCCTCACACTCACAATTATTGAAACTCTTAAAGTTTAAAAAAACAACAGCTTGAGAGAAGATCCTACACAACACAAGCAACAGCTTTAAAACAAACTATAATTTTTGTTCACATTACTAATGAAGATATCTTGTCATTCGGCTGAACAGCATGCAAGAAAAATCCCTTAATGATCATTGTTTTATAATTTACTGTCTTGCATTGAGGAAGTTTTTAATGCAATAATAAATAACTGTAGGTGAAAAGACACAGATGTTTCCCGGCATGATTTCAGCAATATTTCAGTTCTCTCTCCTCGCCACAATTAAAGTTGCCGTCCCAGGCATCTTATCAGTATTTCATACCATCTGTCAGGTTTATTACCAATCCAACCCTCATTCGTTGTACTCTCTGCTGAAATCATTCTTATAGAATTAACTTAAAAGGTTGGCTATGACAGCAACCTACCTGGTGTCTGTCTGCAGAGACTGAGTGTCACGATGGAGGAAGGAGGAGCTGCCCTCCATAGCATCCAGAAACAGAGGTGGGGTGTGAGCCATGGTGTTAAGCATAGGTGGAGCGTGGTTAGTGGGGTGGTATGTCACCGATAAATGGGGCAGAGTGGCTCGGCGCAGTGGAGGAGGACTGTGCATGGGGCGAGGGTGATACTCTGCCAGACTCCCCTGGGACGAAAGCTGGTGTTGAGACCCATCTCTCACTCTGGATTGGCCTTGGGAGATGAAACGTGGAGTTAAACACTGAGATTAAAGCGATACTGTAGGTTTGTAGTTTTCAACATTCAGGATGAAGACCCACTGAGCGTAGAGTTTAAACCATGACTTTCATATCACAGTATAATTACCAGGCATTTACAATTTGGAACGAAAATTTCCCTGGTTTAATATATTAAAAAATGTGTTATTATTTCTTGGTAATATCCTTTGTATCATCATCCCATTCTCTGCTAATGCCAATGCTGTATTCATAATGTAAATATGTTCATAAAGTTAACTAGAAATAATTAATACTGGACAAAATTAGAGGATGTTTTATAACTGCTGCTTAATCACACATATGCATTGTCATTATTAAACCTAATGACCTTTGATGTCCTAATTAGGCAAACCCGCATAAAAAATAAACACATTCAGAACAGTCTCGTGAAGTCAGCGAAGGAGCAAAGTTCCAGAGAACCCGGTACACTATTTATGGGGAATGTTGACCCACGGCATCAAGAGCAGAGCCCTTTGAAAAAATTGGTGTGCAGGCATGTGTATTTCAACACCTGGGTTGTTGAGGCCCACCACCAGGTTGCTGTAGGAGGGCAAAGTCTGGCTGGATAGGGTGGGGATAGAAGATTCTGCAGATGTGAATTGGGGCATCTTTGTTGCATAGTGAGGGAAAGAGGAAGCAACCTTACTGAAAGAGAAAAAACTACAATAAATAACAAGACATGCAAGAAAAATACAGGCGGAAAATACTGTAAAACCTGCTGGATGCCAACGTGGAGAGGGCGGGGTTGATTTGTTGGTGTGGGGAGTTGCTGCTGCTGCATCCAGGTCTGTTCGCTTTGTATTCAACCTTGGCTGTGACTGAGCGCTCTACTTTCCTCCACTTAGCCCTGCGATTCTGAAACCAGACCTGCAACATTTGTAGAGGGAGACAATAAAATGGATATCTGAGAAAAAAGATGGAAACAGGATGAAAAGGCTGGGTAAGAAAAGTTGACACCAAGCCTGAGAGAGAAAACTTAAGTCCCTATTTGTTAACAGACTCTTCTTTATTCTCAACATCACCAAACAAGCAGAGAGTCAGAAGGTAAAAGGCATGGAAGATAAATCTAACCATGATTCTTTGTGGTGTGACACCAACTGAAGCTGCAATGACTTTTCTCTTCTCTGCGTCAGGATAATGGTCCTCCTGGAATAACGCCTCTAAATGCTCTAACTGATCTGTTCCCATTTGCACACGCACAAAAACACACACACAAACATGTCAGTGATTTTCTCAGTCAGATGTGAATACATCTGGACAAACTGACAATTTATCTACCAGTACTGTAGAGTGTTCGTGTTTTCTTCTTTTGTGCAGGTGGTATCACAGAATTGTCCAAAGTCTCCATCCCTGGCACCAGAGAGAAGCTTAGGGGTCGGCCTCGACCCCTGGTGCTGTAGCGGATAGAACGACGGGTGGAGTAGACCTGGGTAATTTCCATCTACCACAAGCACGAAACACAACATCAGCACTCATGTACTCAGTCAAACATTGTGTAACTAATCTATGTAGCCTTATACATCCTTTAGGAAGGAGCTTTGTTTAATTTTTAGTTAAAACTTGAAAAATGATGAGGCTCACAAATTGGAAAATTGTTTTGATGTGGACAGACCATAACATCTGTTGTAGCAAAATAATAGCAGAATACAAAAATTGCCTCTGTTAAAATGAGTAAAAATTCTAAAAAAGAATGAAAATTTAAATAAATAACAACATATGCATACCTTTAGGGCCCTACACAGCAAATTTGAAATCTGATTAAATTCAGTCCTTTTTTTATGTAAATGAACTATTCCCAGTCAAGGGGGACTCAATATACCCCCTTGGGTGGGGGAATAAAATTGTAAACAATATTTTGATTTCTTTTCAGTTTCTAGTTAAATCTTGATATTTTTACGATAGTGACAGTCTTCAATCTGTAGAGTATTAGTTTGGAAGGAACTCATGAGGTAAATTGTGCATCAAGGAGATAAATATACCATACAATAAGATCAGCACGATGTTGTTCGCTCTATATATATTTGTGTGAGCAAGCGTTTGTTAAAAATGATCCGTCTACTCTCACCTCAAGAGCCTGTGGGCCTTGTTGGGGTAGACTGTGGGTCAGAACAGGACTATGATTCCTTTTTGTCCCATGGTGCTGAGGAGGTGCAGGTTGTATCGGGACTGGAGGTTGTGAGGAGTACAGACAAGGAACAGGGGCTGGGGTGCAGTACAACCCAGCGCCCCCACAACCCAGATAGACAGGATCAGACAGGTCGCAGCTGGTCATCAGGCCAAAGGGAGTCTCTGACAGAGCCAAGCTCTCCTCTGAGTTTATTGCCGACACCTCCTTTATCTGACCCGCTTTATTTTGACTAATATTTTTTGAGCCTCTTCTGTTTCTTCCTCGTTCAGTTTGCTTCTTACTTCTTCTCTTTCGGTTCTTTTTCTTTACATCTCTCTCTTCTAGACCTTTTTGTTTCTCGTCCTCTTGCTTTTGAACGATTTCTTCATTGTGCTTACTCGTCTTATCTTGAACCTCTTGTTCCTCCTCCACTCTCAGTTTACCCTCTAGCTCCACCTGCTCCTTTCCTTCTGTTGCCATCAGTTCTCTTTCTGAGACGCATTTCTTTTTTTCCCCCTCTAAGCATCCATTCTCTTCTAGCTCTGCCTCTTCATCCTCCCTCTGATTTAACACTTCCTTCTCCCCTTCCCTCCTTGTCGACAGACTCCTTTTGTTAGTCTTTTTTCCCACATCTTCCAGTTCCTCACACAGAAGGCTTGGACAGTCTGCAACACATGAAGAGGGAGATTGTTTGTCCATTTATTCTGTAGGCAGATGTTTTACGAGGAAATGTGTCTCTTTGTTTTTGCAAATTAGCTATGCTGATCTATCACTGCATTGCTCCACCCAAAGTTTGGTATGCTTAAACAAAACCTCTCCAATCATATGGTGCCTGATTTATGACGTGTGTAGTAGGGCTGCAATAATCGATTATTCTGGCGATTAATCGAATAAGAAATATTGCGTACTCTGGAATTTTTTCCCCATTAAATCACTTTTGCTTTGCTCAGGAGCCATAGTAATACACAAAACAGAAAATACGATTGGTCTAGTGAATGAACAACCAATTGTTCCCCATTTCTAAAAATAAACATTTTTTTTGTATGAATTGCAATAATAACTGTCAACAGCTATAATAAAAAAAGAGGTTTCTTGTTGTTTTGATTTGTCCTTGGACTCTGCAATGATTCGAGCGCTTTTTAATTTGTTCACAACATCAGTCTATCACGGCTCCTGGTGGTTTTTCTCGGACGTGTTCCTAGAGTTCATCATTTCTTACTTTCACTTACTGGTATACTTACTGGTATTAATCACTGCATATGAGGAAGATAAGATCTGCCTTTGCCAGTTACTCACATCAATGATCTTGCCAACTTTTCCTGCTTTCAACACAACTTTGTGGAAAAAATATTCAATGGCTGTCTGATATATCCCGCTCACTGACAGGTGCCAATACCTTCAAGTGTCTGTGGTTACGATGTTACATAGTGACTGTCATAATCACAAAATTTTAGCTGACAATTAATTGTCATACATATAACTAATTCACCACAAATTGTCTCGTCTTCTTTGGTCTGACAAACTAGTAGTATCAGTATAATTACAAAAACACAACCTTTGAAGAAGAAAAGCCACGTTTTGGCAAATTTATATTGCGACTTGTTGAAAAGCTTCAATTGGGTGGGGGTGGTGGATCCATAGACATGTAGCTTTGCGGTTACAGCTGTTGACCGCAACCGTTTCATAACAGAATTAACAAACTGAATCCTTCAAAATATCTGGCTTTCGGTCTCCATTAGATTAAAACCAAAATGTCCCCACTGCAACGTTTGTATGGTGACTAAATAATCCCTGACCAACACAAAAATATGTACTTATTCACAATCAGGCTTCATGACATATTAACATTTTATAAAACTAATTACCCATTAGTACCCTGGAGGCGTTAAAGTCTAATTTAATTTTCCACTCAAAGTAGAATAAGGACAACTAGATGACATCATTAACACCAGTCAAACAGTGGAAATCAATTTGGAGATAGCAATGACGTTTGACGTTTCTATTATATCAAACTGTTACAGATGACTTGTGGAGATTAGCATAATTATGAAAAATTGCAATTATCAATTAAATAATATGTAGTAATTGTGACAGTTCTTGTTTTAGAGCGGATTAGAATATAGATGTATAACTTTAAAAACATTGAAAAAGTTGTCTTAAATTCATACTAACTATTAAGAACTTTTATTGTATTCCACATCATATGATTGAGAATTTAAAGTTGGAACCCCCTGGACAAATTAATTATTATTCCACCTGGAGCAATGTGACTTGCTGTAAGAAACTACTTGATAATATTGACTTCATATTTCATGAGTCATGAGGTGACCTGCAGGTTGAATAAACCTAATGAACGTCACATTCTGGAGAAGCTCTAGTCTGCAGTGACTTAATTAGTGTCCCAGCTGTGCAGCGCCTCGCGCCACCCCACCTGACCATTAATTAACGCTAGCGCAGCTAAATGAGCTAGTGTATCGCAATCTACAAACACGGGGTCATGAATGTTAATTACGAGCATAAAATTCATAATTTCTCTCCGAGGAGCTGAGCAACGATAGCCGGCACACATCATAAAAAGATTAAGCACTTAGAAAACACAGAGCAAGTTTTTTCAGAGTTCACAAAATGACGGAGACAAAACAAGGCAATAAAACAATTAAATGTTAGCTTTAAACACCCTTACCAAAATCTTCAGCCAAATGACATTCTTCATCCATGGCGGCTCGCCAGTCGAAGCCAATAAACTTTTACTAATCATCAATTAAGGCCTATGGAGTCACCGAATTGCTCCAAGGCCAAAGCAAGAGGTTGATTGATTGATTAGCACTCAGCAGCCGCGTGACCGAATTATCGCGCGAGGGCAGAAGGTGGATCAGCCAATCAGCGAGCAGAACAGGCCCAAACATCCTCCACTTGTAGCCTGTTTGATCCAAAATGACACTTTGACCTTTCAATTACATTGTGCTTGAAAATACGTAAATAGATTTCTGAAGTGAATACGACTTTTATTTTTAAGTCTTAAGGAATTTGTTGAACTAATGAAGCTAACAAATAAGTTTTGGTCTATCCCCTTGCACTTTGTGGTCCACAGTGAGTTTGCATACTACACTCAAAAAAATATCATTGCATAGTTTAACTACTTGCATCTATTTAATGTTATTTATATAACCCTGTGTTTAAAATATGTGTATCCAGTTATATAGAATCAACAAAAATCTGTTAATTATGAAAACAATTAAATCCATCAATCCATTTTCTTCCAGTTATCGGCAATAAACAATTAAATTGAATCAGTTTGAAAATATTAATAAGGTTTAAATATGTTTCACTGTAGAACAAATATTATTGAATTGGTTAAAATGTATGGGACTGTTTGACATCCAATGTTCAGAAAATTACATTATTTTGAAAGGGAAATATACACTACTCAAAGAATTAGGGGAACACTTAATCATTACAGCTTAATACAAACTTCTAGGATATGGATCGGCTCAGCTAGGGTAGTACAAGCAACTGTGAATCGGTTTCATCTGCTTTGGTGCAAATGAAAATGACAACAGGTGGAGAGCAGAGGCAACAGCGTATTTATTACACTACTTATTGAACTTTGCTAATCTTTATTTGGGCAATGTCATCTTCTTAAATCAAGGGAAAGGATGAAACAAAAAAACAGTTACTCAGAAATTGTTGAGTTTAATAATCCCAACATTTGATTAATGGGATGGAATAATCTTGGAAATAACTCAAATGGAAAAATTGACCTAGTCCTTGAGAATCCCAAATAATAAGTTTTATCAAATTTGGAATAAATGCAGACGAAGAGCAGATATGGTGTGACCTGATTGCCTCCTGTTCTCATCCATGTGATAGGAACTGTTTGGATGAAACTCCTCTGGGTCTGTTCTGTTTTTCAAAAGTTTGTTTACGTAAGTGCGAGTGTCGATGTCAGAAGGCAAGAATTTGTTGATGGTTTAAGAATGTATGACCAAGAAAATATGACGTTAGGCAGAAATGGATGTGAATAACAGAATGTACTCGGAAAGATGACAAATACTGTAAAGTGAGGTTTCCCTTATGGTCCTTCTTTGAATAAATATCCAGAAATATAAAAAAAAATTTAAAAAATGTAGTAAATGCAAGAAAAGAAAAGTTAACGATTAACAATTAAGCTCAAAGAGAATGTCAAAAATGCACTAGTTTGCGTAGCAGAAATGTGTTTCAGTGCTCTCCTCTTCCATCACTTTTTCCTGGCTTCTCTTGTAGAACGGAAGTTGAGGATAATTAATGAAGATCCTCCGAGCCTCATATTCAACAAAGGTATGAAATTCTCCAAAGTAAGGTTGTTGTTTATAAAGTATGCATGTAAGCAGTCATCATGCAGTTAGATAAAATGATCCAAAATGCAGAAATCCACTTCTGAAAATTAAAGTCAAATAAATTAGTTTTTTTGTAAGATTTTATCTAAAATTTTCAAAATCAATTTGGCAAATGTCACACGGAATAGCGACATCAGACAAATTAAACAAACCCTACTATATTATATTACCGACAGACATCCCATAAACAAGACAAACGATGCACACAAACACAAACGCTCAACATCTGCATTTTCTTCAACAAATCAATCACAAAGTTAAACACGATTTAAATAAAGGGGAAACATATAACTTCTTTTGGTCTGGGAAATTTGTGAACTTAGCTCATTTAAATTCTCAACAAAAATATTCCTGAAATTATTAGATTATACAGTCAAAATCGGTCCATCAGTCTAACAATCCATATCGTTACAGAGGAAATACACAATCCATTATTTTTTGTCCTTTTTTATGAGCTCCAGTGTGTCAGTGATGGAGCGATTTTTTTTTTTTTTTGAGTTATTGAGGGAAAAAAAAGGATAAGCCAGCACCTGGTTGTGTGTGCTGTGTAAGGTTTAAGTTTGTAGTTGCTGCAGTTGTTCCTCGGTTTCCCACCAGATGGGGTACTGACTGGCCCAAAGGTGCATAAACATCCTTCTGTCTCCTGTTCAGCCTTCACTCCTCTCTTCTACTCCCTCCTAACAGAAGACGGCCCCTCATTGTCTGTGTGAGACCCGTATCAGCAGCACACTACTCTAGGCCAGGACATGATGTTGTCTTCTCTGGATCCAGAGGAAGGCCTTCTGCAGAACCTCTGGCACTCCTCCACATCAAGTGGCCTTGTTTTCATCTGATTGGATGCAAAGTATGTAAACTGACGACCCGATTTAGGATAATTTCCTCTCCCATGTGCTCAAAGATCCCCAAGGACATTTTATCTAATCATTTCATAAGTACATTTAAAAGTCCTGACTTAAGGATAATAACACACTTGGCCGCTTCTCCCCTGAGGGTCCACCGAGTGTAAATTGGCTGCAAAGAGGCTGTGATGATGCGTACATATACAGTAACTCAGCATTCAGGGTTCAATCTAATGTCACTGGGTCAGAAATGGAATGAAGGCTAAGCTAAAGCTGGTGTTGGATAACACCCGAGCGAGACTTCGTGGCTGCATGCAATTTCTAATGAATGTATGTTATCAAAATATATTCTCCTCTGGGGCAGCTTTTTTTATCCACCGTTTCAGGAGCAGAGCGAAATCTGTGCCTCAAGTTTGAGTTTAATTCAGTGCCAAGAACATGACTCAAAGGGGTCAGAAAAAAAGTACAAAAAACATATTTTTACAGTATTTTCCAATGAAAAAATTTAATCTTTTGAAAAGGCATTTCTCTGAGATTAAATCCTTTGGCTCTGCAAAAATGGGAACAAATGGAGTTTAATTAGTAATTCTCACAGCACTGAAAAAAATCTAATCTAATAGAATCACCAGTCACGTCTCAGCAACTATATGTCCGGAGGACTCCAGATAATCCGAGCTTGTTTTTCAGAATACTAATCATAACACTATATCTAGAAAGAAATGTTACTTATTTTTATATTTTCGAACTGCTGTCAATACAACAACATTCTAATTTGGCTGAAGCAGAATAACCGTTTACATATTCAATTTTAATTGGTGGCTGGAGAATACTGTCTATCACAGAGAAGAGACCGAACCCCAAACGACTAAAGTGGGATCAATTAGTATGAACTTTTTTATTCTTCTCCTATCTGTCTACGACCGAGTGAGAACGTTTTTACTCTTTAAAAAATCATTTATCTCACAATGTGCTTCATGAGTGAAGCATCCATCTATTCGTTGGAACCGATGATGTTTTGGTTGGGTTTCAGATGACCAGAATCAAATCCAAACTTTCTTGGAGTAAGGTGCATTTCGGAGGCATGATTAAAATATTTACTAAAAATCTGCTTAAACTGAAGTAATTCCCAGGTTTGATGCGTGTGTATTGCAGCGTTGGTATTGGTAATTTAAAGAACTGTGTATTATTTAAGTGATTTGAGCACAGTTAAAGCATAGCATCGAATTAGGGGTATGCTGTTGACAGCAAGGGCATATCCCTGAAAAACCCTGAAATTAAATGTGAAGTTATATCCAAAAATCAGTGTTTTTCATAGAGAAAGCTCCCGCTAGTGAGCAAAATACGAATTATAAAAGTAAGATATACATATAAATATATATATATATACCCGAAAGATCTCCTCGAGTTGATTCATCAAACTAAATTAGGGACTAAATTGGACCAATGGTTGTCCAAAACTCAATCCAGTTATTCACGAAGGTCTACCGTGGTATAAATTTGAAAATTATCCACAAAGTCGCTTCTAAGTTATCGCGATAACACGAAAGATCTTGGGCAATGACGATTGTTCAGGGAATGTAATAAAGTATCAAATATCAGCCCAGTTACAATAAATAACCTCCCTAAGCATGGTTTTCCATCACCATTTACAACTGGCGGATACGACACTGCCCCCATCATGTAGCAGAGATAATACAGGTTCACAGTCAATAAAATAGATTTATGGTTGTGTTATTTATGGATAAGATTAAATCAGGATGTGCCATTCTGGAAAAAACAAATTTTTTTCCTGATAACTCATAAACTAATGATAAAGACTTTGTTGCTAGGGGGATCCAGGGTCAAATATTCATTAAAGCATGAGGTATTTGTTAGTGAAACATGGCTGTCAGGCAGCAGACGCTGTAAAACCAAACAGTAAAAGCTTGATAAAAGTTAATTGACCTCAAATTTTCTGTGTCATTTGAACATGGAATTTAAATTAAATGTTTTATGTATTTTTAATGCCTGGTGAAAATTCAAATTCAACAATGTTTATTTTAAATCGTTTAATAGATTTTTTGTCATCAGTTTCAAAAACATAAATTACGTACACTATCATGCAATATCACTATTTTGAGTTGAAAATAAAACAAGTTTTTAATTACAGTCGAGTCCCTACATTTTTAAATTTTGAACAAAAAAAAGCAACTTAAAACTATTTAATGTCCTCACCAAGAAAAAAATGGAACAATTAAAATGTTGCCTATTTGGAGCATTTATTAATATAAGTCTTAGTTACTCATTTGGTCAAGCATGTTTTTAAACAATTTGAAAGAATGAGGCTTGTAAATTATTTCCTGACGAAAGTTTGTTTTTCGTGGAAAATAGTCTATTTTAATTAGATCAGCTTGATATTTTGGTAAAGCTTTTTTTTTCTTGTTTTTAGAAAAATCTATTTGACCATTATTAGACATTTTTGGTTGCATCAAGTTACATAATACTGTATAGTAAGTCCTCACATGCTCTAATATGCCAAAAAAATCTTACTTACTAAAAAGGACTTCCTCAACAACCATGATTAATGTCTCCTCCTCAATTAGCCTGTGGTGTACCCCAGGGCTCCATAATTGGCCCATTATTATTTGGCGTAAACATGCCGCCACTGGGTCAAACTATAAACAGGTTCAGTCACATTTTTTGAGAAGAAATATTGACTCAAATGTGCTCGACCAAACAGCTGAGCAGGACATTAATGGGGTAAAAATTATTGGTTCATTAACTGAAAATATCAAGTTAATGTCACTTAAAATGGCCAAGAAAAAGCTCCTCGGATAAACGTTATTCCTTAACTAAGGAAATCCAGATAGAGTCACCTAAACCTTTTGATGTAAACGGTTTAATTTAAGTTAAATTAACTTATCAGATTTTACAGTGTACCATAGTGCATGGCAGTTATATAACAATATATCGTTATAACAAAAAGGAATACAATTATCATGTCAACTCTTCAGTGCAGCTGTTTCTTCTTCCAGGGGCCCGAATGCTGACAAAATTTGCTTAGAGGGCTGGAAGATAAGAAAACTATTTTCTGGTTTAGGTTATTGGGTCAGTGTTGTTGGTGGAGGGATCGGATCTCTGCTTCATCACTCACATGCTGCTCCAAAGACGCGTACTCCCAGGTCACATGAGGTTTCACTTACATAAAAAACAGGAGCGCCGGTCGGGGTCTCAGTGCCAAAAGAAGAGCTGCTGTGAGAAATCTGGTGTTAGTGTGGTATTTAAAGGAATACTTTGATTTATTCACTTTGAGATGAGAAGATTCTGGCAACAGCAAGAAGCCTGTGAGCCAAGCTTAGGAAACAAACCATCAACCGCCATCTTTAAAGCTTTAGGCCCTGGCAAACAACTGCTGACCAGCTGCTGGCTGCACCTTCATCTTCTCTTCCAACTCTAGGAAAGAAATTGAATAATTCCCCCCAAAATCTAACTATTTCTTCAGTGGGAACACAGAAATGATGGCGTACACTTACATATGGGATCCAAATTATTGTTCAACACTATTATATGTTAGGTTTATTCGAAAAGTATTTACATATCCTGCTTGGATTGCTGCTATGACCACGAAGAAGCTTCTGGCAGCATTTCTGAACAATCTTTGCCCATTTCTCATGAGCGAAGAACCCCAGTTCTTTAATATTCCAGAACTTTTCTTAAACCAAACCGGAGTTCGAGGTCTCCTTGGAATAATGATATCCCCGAAAAGTTGGACATTTGGAATCATCATCATCATCGCCGCCACAGACCTCTCATATTAACACTATAACTCAAAAACTGTTTCATGGATCATTTTCAAATTGTATTCTTCGATAGACCTTAGTGCGAGGAAGAACTGGATTGATTTTTGGGCCACAGCGGCTCAGTTGGTAGGGCGGTTATCCACTTATTTGAAGGTCGGTGGTTCGATCCCCGGCCATTGTGGTCCACATGTTGAAGTGTCCTTGAACAAGATACTGAACCCCAAGTTGCTCCCAATGGCGGTTCCATTGATGTTTGAATAATGGCGTGAACAGTTACCACTTCTGATGAGCATGTGGTGCCTCTATCATGAATGATGGCTCAAAATATAAAGTGCAGTTGAATATTTCCACCACTAGGGGAACTTTATCTCAAAAAAGGTATTTTTGGCCATAATTTATTAACACTTGGTCCTAATAAATCCAAATTTGGTGCATTTGAATTGACTTGAAGAGATTTATCTTGAAAAGGTCATGTTTTACCCTACTGGTTCATATTTTTACGAAAAACACTGTTTTTCAAAAATAACTTTAGTCCAAATTTACCTCACATGGTCCACCTCAAGGAGATCTAACTTGCTTTTGCCATGTTTTACTGTAATTGTTCATATTTCACTCAATACAGGGAGCTTTTTTGCAAAAAATTCTTCTTTTTTTTTACCACAACTTCCCAACCATATATAGATTTTAATGTTCAAGTAGGCTCATATGAATCTGAACATGGAGATCAATCTTTTATATATATTTTTTCACTATAATGGTTCATATTTTACTCATTTTTCGGGTGGAAAACAAAAAAAATCCAATCAACAAATGTTTTTTCACACCGATCCACATAACAGGATCCAAAAACTTTCGTAGCTTATCTGATAAGGTTTGAGCTTTTGGAGTGACCTTATATGTTTTTGGGTCAGCAGTGGAGAACATCATGACGTTCCAGCATGGAACTCTTGTAAAAGTAAATTTAGGTGGAAAAACAAACCATTAAGAGTTGACTGCTAAGGTAAGTGCAGGAAGGACGACAGAATGGTTTAACAATGCTCATCTTAAGAGGAATGCCGTTCCAGGCTATTTTAAGATGCAGTAATGAACAAAAGAAGCATTTTGTGTTCAATGTGGAAAAGTAAAGCTGTTTATCTTGAGCTACTTAATTGCTCTCATGTGATTTGGTTATTGCAAACAGATGACTTTTTTTTTCTTCTTTTCCAATAAACCTACTCTGAAAATGGGGATTGAATGATTCTAACTGTACAGTGATCAGAAAGCATAACGGCTAATTACATCCTCCAGAAGTCTTGGGATAATACGGAATAATCGTCGATGTCGCAGAAACTTTGTGCTAACGAAAACCCAGAAACTATTTCATGGATCATTTTCAAGTATTATACACACATAGACATCAATGCGAGGAAGAACTTTATTCATTTTGCGAAAGGTCGTTGTATATTTCGGACAATAGCGGGAGCTTTACCTCTTCAGCTTAAAATTTCCCAACAGTTTGTCTGATTTGGTCCAAATCTGGTGCATATGAATCAACCAAAGGTTCTTTATCTTTATTTATCATATTTTACTCACTAGAGCAAGCGTTTTTCTTTTTTTCTTTTCACAAAAACGCAGTTTTTTTAGCCATAACTTCCAAATTTGGTGCATATGAATCGACTCGAGAAGATCAATCTTGTATTTATACAAGATTGAAAGGAATATATGATATTTATATCATATTTTACTCTAATAGTGCTGGAAAAGCCCTGATAAATGGGGAGGGTAGCTTCAGTTGCTAAACTACACAGTTTTTCGGACATAACTTTACATTTAATTTGAGTTCAATCAGGGGGATTGCTTGTACAACAGAGGTTACTGCGGGGGCCTCTAGGTGTCAGGGAGAACAGTTTATTTCTAGTTTTAAACTGTTTAACATGTTAATGGAACTACCATTAGGTGATATACTGTCAAGACATATTTTCCACTTATGCAAAGAAGTGTTGAAAAACAGCACACTGGGAATTTCACATGGATATAATTAGAAAATCAAAATGAGACAGACCAGGTTTACCCAATCAGGTTTTTTTTATTTGGAACAGAGTGGCAGATTAGTGACAGGGCAGTGGCGTGGAGGATCCGCCTCCTCTCGCACACTCAGCCAATGACAGAAACTCAGCCTTAAAAAAATGCAAATGTATAAAAACAGGAATGGGAACAGCAAACATAGAGTAGTGTAGCCTCCATCAGGCTCCACACAATCACACACAAGCAAACACACGCACACGCATTCGTAGCTACAGTCACGCACGTAGAAATTCACCCTCTTCTCACACACATACACACCTTATTTGGCTACGCAGGCTTAGATGGGTGCACACACACCCACACCCACACACATGTTTACAATTTGACAGTCACTTTAGAAAAGACAGTTCGTGTCAAGATCATTCCTGCCTGTGAGAGGTGGCGTGATGTCCATCCACGTGTCCTGCGGCAGACAGACAGATGGACGGACAGTGAAAAGACTGTGTGTGTCTGTGTGTGGAAGTCACTGTGGAGCAGCAGCTGCCCCTCATTCTGCAGCGAACAGATCAAACAGACACACACACACACGTCAGGCTAGGCAGCGTACACAAGAGTATGCTGTGAAATACCAAGGTGAAGCGCTCACATACACACATACAGGTGATGGGGTCAGATCAGGTGTAGACACACACATTCTCACCCAGGTGAGGAGGCTGGCGACGCACACACACAAAGGAGGGGAAGAGGTGTGTTACCTGTCTGTGGAAGAGCGTGAGAACTGCTGGAGAAGGTAAACACACACTCAACCACAGTACATTCCAACTTAATTCACCTCTCTTCTTCTTTCATACACACACATCGACACACATATGCAAATACACACACACACACACCCAGACTAGTATAGTTTTGACTCCCATGCATTTTTGTTCTACAGTACTGAGTATAATAGAAGCTACTAGCCCAGTCACACTGGTGTGGTTATTGTTACAATCTCTTAGATAGAAGCACAGCACTCCTGTCTCCTGACATTCCCCATCCCGTACCCCAACCTCACCCCTTTTCCCTTTCGTCCCCTTCCCAGACGTACAGCAGTTTCAAGTTGTCCCCACGAAGACAAATTCAAAGTCTATTTGACAAAGAATGAGACGTGCAGGCGGGAGCTACTTCCTCGGCTGATTCTTGTTTTTGTTTTGTTTTTTTCCCACAGACTCGCCTCTCTTGTTTACCAGAGGCCGTCCCGTCCGTTGGAGAACCGATGGTCGAAGAAAAAGAACGCGGGGTCATGCATAAGGTGTTATGTCGGGGGGGACAGAATATGATGAAGGGTGTGATGATGATTGGACACATAGTTGTGCTTTTACACAAACAGACCAAACTTAAACCAACCAGAAACCCATCCAGAACTACTCCACTACGTACCGAAACCCCCTGATTTGCTCGTATGACGAGTGACAATCACAATGACAGGTCTGATAATGATGATTGATTGATTGATACGTGTCTGAAGGATATGATTTACAATATATTTAAAGTCTGTACGGTGTATTTAAATGCACAGCAGTTTGCAGGTCTGTGTGTGTGTGTGTGTGTGTGGGTGTGTGTGAGTATGTCTGTGTGTGGCTGAGGAGAGCACAGCTCATCTAAAGTGATGACGAATGTGATGAATAAAAATTCTTCATGATCATGCAGATGGTTAGTGATACCAGAGAGGATACACTGATATTTACATATAGACTTCTTTTTTTTTTTAAACTGCTAAACATACATCCGCCTGTTTAGGAATAATTATTATTATTATTATCATTATTATTCACCATCCAGCCCAGAACAATGATATATTATTGGTTATTATTACTATCCGTAACTAGTCTTTGTACAGCTTAGAGGAGCAGACTGACCAGCCTTCGTTTCCAGCGCGGCGTCTCCACGTTGTGAAACACGTCGAGGTTTGATCGCCCGTTTTCTGCTTGGCCGAGCACAGAGAGAGAGGTCAGAGCCACCTTCAAGCCGACACAAGCATGTGTGTTTCATGTGCGTGTGTGTTTATGTGTCTGCATTGATGTGTACATGTGTGTCTTTGAGCACCAGAAGGCACAAAAGAGACCCCTTCCTCTCACCTTTTGACCCTCAGCTCTGTGCGGCCAACCAGATGCTCTATATGTTTTTTGTGGGGGGGGGCAAGAATCGAGCCCACTTCTCTCTTATTCTTTTCTTATATTGTTCAGCTCACTCCACCCCTTTCACTTCTTTTCATTCTTGCCTTCTCATTTGCTCAGAAGAGGAACATGTTTTTGTGCTAGAAAACACAGGATAAGAACTTGTGTTTCGTTGTTGTTGTTGTTGGTTTTTTTTACAAAATAATCATATCATTACATACAGAACAAGAGAATCTGTAGAATATTAATAACAACATTTACTTTAAAAACATCTCAGGTGTATGTTATCTTTTTCAGAATATATTTGGATTTTTTTTTTTCTTTTTCCCTTTTTGTCCACTTTTTTTTTTCCATTTTCGTCGAAAAAAAACTAAACAAAACAACCAAAAGTTCCAAGTCCGAAGAGAGACAGGCGCTCTCAAGTGTTTTGGAGATAAGAAGAGAGAGGGATAAGGAGAGGCGAGCAGATGAGGGGGGAAGCAACAAAGAAGAAGAGGAGGCGGAGGGCAGGGGCTTAGAGTTCTTTCTCGCTTCTGTCTCTCGCTCTTTTTCTCTCCCTCGGTGTGGTGTGTCTCTCTGGCATATAAGTGTTATGCGTAAAACTCCTCCTGCTTGTCTGGTTTCTGGTAGGTGACCGTGGCCTGTTTGGGTTCCTCCAGTGTGTAGCTGCCCTCGTCCTTCTTCTTCATCCTGTACACCAGCAGCATCACCAGGAAAGCAGCAAACATGGCGCCCACCACTCCACCAACTATCACAGCTGAGGGAAAGGAGAAAAGGGAGGATGAAGGTCCATAAAACCCTGAGAATTATACGTTAAATTACGCAAAAACACACACAGAGCCCTCTAGAATTATTGACATGCAATGAAACGTCTTTGTTGTCTTTAGTGGTACACCAATGATCTTTTACTCAAAGTATTCACAAAAATCCAACCGTTAATTCAGCTGCACTTTGTGTCTAAGGTTGCCAACAATTGCAACTGAAGCCTACTTACAGTCCTATTTTATATTTCTAAGTTCACGTGTTTGAGTAGGAACTCAGCAGTGGTGAGCAATGACTTCCTGTTTTACTTCGGTATAAATATGAGGCGACACAGGCCTGATTCTTTGACATTCCTCACATTGGGAAGGACCAGAGAACACAGCACTGATGTGCGAAGAAAAGTTGTAGAGCTGCACAAATCTGGGAATGGAGATAAGAAAAGTATTACCCGGATTTATTGAACCTGTATTTATCCTGATACTTTTACATATGGAGATATACATTCTACATATTTTCTATCCCTCATCCTATTTTCAGTTTTATACCTTCTCTTATTTATATTTTATGTGCTTCTGTAATATTGGAAATGTCCCCATTGTGGGATAATAAAAAGGTAGATATTTATTAGTCTCTCAAATCTAATCAAGAAGCTTATGGACACCTGAGATGTTAAAATCCCCCCCCAAAAAAATAAAATCATCAGCCCGGAAGAGGATGTGTCTACAAACTGCCCCATACACTGGGAGGAGGAGGGTTCGACTGGAAAAAAGACTATTCAAGGATAACAGCTAGAGAGGTCAGAGGTCAGTTGAATTTTGGGGTCAGAAAGTCTCCCTAACCACCATTAGATGACACCAAAACCGGCTGTTCGGGGGGGGTAGCAAGAAAAAAGTCTCTGCCGTCATCCACCCTTAAAGTAAAGCACCTTCAGTTTGACAAACACCACTGGTGCTTTCAGTGGAACAAGGTCAGAGGTCAGAGGAGACCAAAGTAGGCCAAAAACCAAAGTCTCCACAAGTCTCCACCTTTTCAGTTCCTCTCCATGTATAATCAAACCTCATCACGCGCTACATAACGAGACTCGAATTGTGGATATTAAATGCTCTGTGTCAATAATTGTGTTTCGGAGAAAAATATTTATTTTGTGTTAAGAATTCAATTTTATTTTTTTTTTACTCGAGTTAGAGTTTATAGTTTTGTGAATAATTTGAAGTGGAGATCACGGTTGTAGAAAATAAAAATATTTTTTGCAATAACTTTTTCCAAATTTATTTATTTTTTTTAATTTTTTTTAAAAAAGGACTAATTCTGAGAGGGCTCTGTATATTCAAACATTAGATCAACATTAGAGCTACGGGTTTGTACTACAGGAGTCTAAACCCTATAAACACATGCTCAGCCATGACTTAGTTGCTCAGTGAAGCGCGATGAAGCTGAATGTGCCAACATACATTTGTATGTGTGTAAATGTTCTAAATTCCAGCCGTGCGTTGCTAGATAGTTTTTTAATAATAAAAATAATAATAATACAATTAATTTATAATGCAGTTTACATTTGGATCAAATCTCAAAGTGCTATTTTTAGCTCAATGTGGTCGCTTTAACCAATCTGAAAGCAGCTGGACCTTGAACCATTGCTGGGTGTGACAGATTAATGAGGGACTATCAAAAAGAAATAAGAAGAAATAATGTCCTCATTAAAATATTTAGTATTGATGCCAAAATGAAAACAAAACCGGCTATTTTCCAAAACGGGAGTGGAACACTGTTTCCATTTGCTGTGTGGGAGGTGCAAATTCTGTTAAATCCATTTTTACTTTCAACGCTACTGCAAAGGTTGGAGGTATTTAAAATAGCAGAACTTTCCATTATGCACTGTCCCTGCTGAGGTATTCACTACTCTGACCTTTCCACAGCATTTATCATGGTAACTTTGTAACCCAAAAAAATGAAAGCAGTGGTTTTTCTATGCATTTAATGTGCCGTACATGCGGCTTTTACCATGTTTTTATTGGTTATAAAAAATATGACTTGTATAATTTCATGGGCATCCTTCGCAATTTTTTTTTTATAAAAACTGCTTTTCCGTGAACCCATACTATATTTATTACAGTCACTATGGAAATGCTCTTCACCAGCATGGCCTCTACGGATGACTATGTGAGTCGTTCCAGCATATTGGCCCAGCTTTCGAGTGAACTGTCATGAAATTGCTCACATTTACGTCCATCTCAGAATGAATTTCACGACTTTGATTGTCCATATATTTATTATCTTATGTCACTATTAAATAAAAAATGTCTGACTTTGGTTCATGACAAATGGCATTCCAGCCTCAGCTGCTCTTTGTGTTTCTCATCAAGTGTCTAGCACGAAAATATTCACCACTGCCGAGTTCCTACTCAAACAGGTCCAACCAAAAATAAAAGATATTACTGGAAATATTCTTCAGTTACCTTTTAATCGCAGGATTTTAAATGTTTTATGTTAAGATTGTAATGTTGTTGTTTTTGACTGTGTTACTTGAGATGCAGGTTAGATTTTTGTGAATAATTTGAATTAAAAATCGTGGGTAAGGACCATTAAGACTTTCTTATGCATCTCATTCTACTCATTTTTTACAGAGGTTAATTCGGACCACTAGAATTGCGTTATCTATAGTCATGTTAAATGGCTACAGATAAAACAAACTCTATAACCTACACATGTACACAACTATATATGAACGTACGGACCAGATATGTACAATTGAATGTTGCTTCTACCACACAGATAATCTAAAGCCTGTTGCCTCCTGCTCTTTACCAATGACCAGGAAATCTGCGAAAACCACCGCCAGCATTCCACCAATCAGAACAGCTGAAGGAGAGACAAAGAGCCAGTCAGGTCCGCAAAGTTAGCTGCTCCCCTACTTTCTACAGCAGCTCTTCCTTCGGGATGAGGAGCGGGGGGCACTTGGGAGGGATATTGGATTTTCACAAGGGGGAAAATGAGAAAAAAGACGGGAGAAGAGGAGGGATTGGAAAACCCAAGAAGAGGATTGTTCTTGTTCTCAACGGGTCAAACAGGGCCAAGTAGCACATTGATGAATGGTTTGCACTACATCAGATCCAGTTATTCTACTTTATTTGAGCAGCTCCTGGTAAGCAAGGAAAGAATACAGGAGGCAACGGGGGAATGTAATTTGTTTCTCTAAAAGGTGACTACCAAGTGGTTTATACGACACAATGGCAGTATGGCGGAGAGACAGAAAGCTGGATGACCTGGAAAAATACATGCAAAGGTTGTTAAAATAGAATTAGCAGACGGATACCTACCTATCAAGACCTCCTTTCTCTCCAGAATGTTCTTCTGAGGCAGCTGTGCTGCAGAACTTCCTCCATCCACCGTGTTGCCAATCAGATCAGGATCCACTGGCAGTACGCCCCGACCGATATCATTACGCCGATCATCAGGGATCTCGAAATCTCCGCTTGGCCCTGCAGCGCCCACCTCATTGTTACCCTCCTGACAAAGAGCAAAAATGACAGATTAATGGCACCAAATTTGAATTTGATGAGATCCAACTTGTTCCAAGAAGCTGCTAAACTTCGACTCATGCAGATTTTCCATGGCGCATGTTCTGCTTTTTAAACAGTGAGCCTCTGTCTGCTCTGATTGGTGGAAAGTTGCAGCTTGTCCAACACATATACACACTTCATAAAGTCTGGAATCTTAATTACAATGTGGAAAACCAGACAAATCTTAATGCATCTAGCTTTACGGCTGTAAAAAAAAAAACAGAGGCGAACCAATCAGAGAAATGTCTCCGGTCTGTAAATAATTGAGCAGCCAGAATTGTACCGGCAGTCGGGAGTTTTGTTGGGTTATTATCGCACAAATGTTTACAGGTACAGACTGAAATGAGTGATTTCAGCGCAGCCAGTAAGCCGTTATCAGATTTCCAGTCAGATTATTCTGGGATCAGATATTCTTTTGTTAAATCCTCAATTAGCCAAGTTTTTAACCGAGAAAAGATCTGATCTCCGATCTTATTTTTGTTCGGATGCAGACACGCGTTGAGACCAACCTATTTATTACCAGATGAATCCGTCCGTAACCGTTTACCCAATTCAAGGTCGCGGGGGCCCACAGCCACCACTAAATGATAGTGGGAGGTGTCTGACTGGTCTCACCTGTGAGGTTGTGGGCTGCTGTGAGCGGGATGTTCTCTCTGGTGGTGCCGCCTGAGTGGCAGTCGCCGTGGGAACCCTGGGTCTGAAGGGGACCCTGGTCTTCACAGTGGTGGCAGTTAGATCGGTCGAGGGTTCAGGCGTGGTCTCTGCCGTTGCTGGCGTCTCTTCCTCTGTGGTGGATTCCACCTCGAAGCCTTTGAAAATGGAAGTGGGCTCAGGTGACAGGTAGACATCCTCTTCTTCTTCTGTGCTGATATCACCAGCACCAGCAGAGGGCCGGGCGCTTTCAGCAGTGCTGACTGCAGGCTTGGATGTGACCAGAGGGGCATTAGTAGTAGATCCAGGGGCGGAGGTGGTCATGGCGGCGGCCCGGATTCGTTCAAGCTCTCTCTCTCTTTCCAGCTCACGCTCTTTCTGCCTCTCGCGCTCTTTCTCCCGCTCTCTCTCCCGCTCCCTCTCTCTCTCCCTTTCCCTCTCTCTCTCCCGCTCCCTCTCCATCTCCCGAACCCGCTCCCTCTCTCTTTCCCTCTCTCTCTCCCTCTCCAACTGTCTCTCCCTCTCTTTCTCCATCTCCAACTCCCTCAGCCTCTCTTGCTCCTTCTCTCTTTCCCTCTCTTCCTCTTTCTTGCTCTCCATCTCTCTCTCCCAGAACAAACCACTCTCTCCATCGGCCTCTGTGGGCAGCAGGGTGGTGGCGGGGTCCTCTGGGTTCGGGCTAGGCTCTGCGGCTGGTGAGGCAGAGGGGGCAGGACTGGTGGCCTGGGTGGTGGAGAGAAGGAAGGGTTCTTCAGTGGTGAAGAACACACCCGCTGATGTCGGCCTCACTCTGATGTCAGGAACTGAAGAGGAAAGGGGAGATTATTTTAATTAAAAAGTGATTTGATTAAACAACAACCGGCCAGGAGTAAAAAATTAAATCATGTCTCCATCAGTCAAGTGTCCCGTTTCTCGTTCAGCTCCCCGCCCACACACGCAAAAACACAGAAAGCAAATCAGAAACTAAGACCGTGGCTCTGTTTGAAATCAATCCTGATTTCCTTCATCAAAGAAATTAAGGAAACATCTAATCATCATAGATAAAAAAAAAAAACGTTTTTAAACATCTGGAATATGTGGCTGACAGGTGGACAGCAGGAAAAAAAACCAAAAGGTTTTGGTTCTGTGGTGGCCACAGACGGTCATGGGTCAATGATGGTCTGGGAAGGCAGATCTTTGGAGGGTCCTACAGACCTCAACATGTGAGCAAACAGTACCCTGAGTAAGTACTGTAAGGTACCAGGATGAAATCCTCGGATCCACTGTCAGACCTTACACTGGTCCAGTGGACACTGGGTTCCTCCTGGTGCAGGACAATGTCAAGCCTCACGTGGCCGGAGTGTCTACGCAGGTCCTGGATGATGAAGGTACTGATGTTTCTCAAGTTTTACCTTAATTTTTCTGAGCAGTGTTATAGTGGATTTCAGAGGATTATACGTCGCTGACGTCGCGGATCATCGCGGACGTGCTTAGAGTTGAATGAATTTGAATCATTAAGATGTGATTCATGAAACTGTGGGACTTTTTACTTACAGCGCTGCACATGCCCAGGGTACAACTAATGTTTTCATTGTGGGGACATTAATTAGAATAAATATCCCAGTGCAGTTTCAGTACATATACCGCAATATATCAGCAACAGGAAGATATTTTCAAACAGTGCTGGGACATTTTATTTTCCTTAATTTGACAAGATACAGTCACGAGTCAGAGAGGACATTCCAGGGCAGAGAGATGTTGACAATTTTCCTTTCATGATGGCCTGGAGACGGTTTTAATTAAAAACACTATGATCCCATCTCCCATCTACACAAAATCAATTTTTCTCTTCTGAAATTTTTTTCTGCGGATGAGAATAAATGTGTGGGCAGGGAAAACAACAATGATATCTCGGTAGAGGGCTGTGCAGTACAGCTGGAGAGGTAGACGAGCGCTTAAGTATAGCTCTACGGTAAATTTGGAGGACCTGCTGGGCAGGGATGAAAATAGACATGTCGAAACCTGTAAAGGAGCGGCTGGTTTTTTGTTTCTCTCCACATGATTACTCTTAAATGTCAATACAACATGTGCTTAAAATGGGTCGGCATAAATATATCCGCGATCTTCATGTCATGGCGACTTCTAAGTTAAGACAGTGGCACCCTCTCTGGTCCAATTCTGGCACTGACTGCAGCCAGTCACGTACAGCAGAGCAGTTCTGTTTTGTTGCCAAATGATTACAGGGTCATAAAGTAGTGTTTTTTTCTGACTGCTGACTACAGCAATCAGAGCTGCAATCAAATGATTATTTTCTGCTTGTTTCACCGTCTTACAGCGGGAATGGAAAATAAATTGGATATGGGAACGATTCCGATAGATTGTGAGCTCAGCTGTGTTAAACAGCAAGATGGAACAGAAATATAGGGGTTAGAAAGTAGGACTGAGTTTTTGAATGTGCCACCAACAGTTTTCGCTGGTGGCCGACTAAAGTTAGAGAATTTATTTATATAATTATACATATATCCCAGAAAAATCTGGGATGTTATATATATAACGTATAACTCAAAAATTGTTACATGGATAATTTTCAAATTTCACACCATCATAAACGTTCATGCGAGGAAGAATTTGATTGATTTTGGGACTGGTCAGTTACATATCTCTGCCACTAGGGGGAGTTTCTAGTCCAGAATTTTTGGGCCATAATTTCTCAATAGTTGGTCCGATTTGGTTCAAATTTGTTGCATGTGAATCGTCTCCAGGAGACTTATCTTGTTTATAATGTATTTTTCCTCAATAGTTCATATTTCACTCACTAAGGCTTTTTTTTTTTAAATTTTACGAAAACCACTTTTTTGCACCTCCTTTTTTTAAAAGGTGTTTTTTTTTTTACTGTTAATTTTAATACATATACCAGCAAAATCTGTTATCTAGAAAAGAATAATACTCAAACAGTTATTTCCTGCTTGTGACAATAATGTATTTCTCAGTTAAATTGCAGTTATTTTATCAACAGTTTGTATTTTTACTGTAAGATTCATTTTATCATTTCTTACTGCAGCCATTCAAAAGTTGTTTTTTTATCGTAATTTTAGCATTCAATTTTTACGGCGTAAATTTAATTTGAGGATATCAATCAAGGGCGTTGGTTTTAAGAAGCAGGGGATTGTGGGGCTTCTCGGCAATAAAAATGCCTTCTGTCAGGAATGACAGTAAGGTGTTTATTTTATTTTAGAAATTTAGATTTGGAGATTTTTATGGAAATGATCTGGAAAAGATGAGGTTAATGCACATGAAGAAGAAGTGAAGAGAATAGAAGAGAGAAGAAGAGGAGAGGAGCTGAATGATTGATCTTAAATCTCATTATAGCATTAAACCACCTTTCATTTTGTTATAGCGCTGATGCTGCCGGGGTTGAAAGAGGAACAAATTGAATTTACAGGCACAAAGACATGAAGGCTGAGAGAGGAGCTGGAGAGGATAACAAAATGTTGACTTGAACAATGAAGCTCCTGTTAGAATTATCAGACGTCTCAGGATGTCCCATTCTGAGGCTGCAGCGGCACAAAACGCACATCCGTCTGTGGAAAATAGGTTTTTTCCTACTTGGATCAAACAGCTCCATACCGCGGTTTGAGATAAAGCAATTCCCTACCAGAGGGGTAGCCCCCTCTGCTCACTCCTGCTCTGAATTGTAATTTATTTGGAGTGTGCTCTCCAGTGGCGCAGAGCCTAAACTGATGAAGGCCCTCAATGAGTCAAACTTAATAAGGAGAGCCCTGTTCAAGCTTCACAGCCAGATCAGAAAATCAGCCTGGACTACAGCGGTGTGACTGACGTTGAGTAGGTAATTCCGACGCACACAGATGCCGAGCTGACTTGAACACAGACATACAGTCGCCCCGTAGGTGCACACACAACCGACATTGTGCGTGTGATTGCCTAATCTGTGTGCACTATAATCTGATTACTGTAAATAAAATCGCGGGGAATGGAACCCGGCCGTTGTTTGTTTGTTGAGGTGTGTCTGTGTTTAGAGTTTTTTTTTAAATAAATCTATAATCGGTCAGGTCAATTGTAGGTTTGTGTCTGTGTGTGTGTGACTGTGTGCTTGTGTTTGTGCAAATGAGCATGCTGAACAGGCTAGCCACAACTCCAGGATGGGGGGCAGGGGGCTTCAGGGTCACAAGATTGGAACCAGCAGCTGTTGAGTTTGAAAGAATCAGAAGACTCATGTGTGACCTCACACACACAAACACACACACACTGAAAGACACACACACACTTACAGCCAGAGCCGGAGCCTGAGTAGAGGTCCTCATCATCATAGAACTCGTCTATCGTTGAACCTTCATCATCCATAGACGGCGACCGAGGCTGTCCCTGAGAAAGACACAGATGCCAGAGATTAGACTTAGCCATTACCAAGGACTGGGTTGTTTGTCATTTCTTCTCCAAGACAAACCACTTTGGCAGATTACACACACACGCACACACACACACACACAGAGGCGTGTCTGAGAGGACGCAGCGTTATTTGCATGGGTAACATCTGTCAGTCCGTGAGTCCAGGAGGAGCATAGTTAATGAGTTGATCTAAAGCTGGGATTTTGGCAGAGCAACTTCAAAGCCTTCGAGGAGAGATGTTTCCTTCAGCCTCCGCTTACGTGTCAGTAATGAATGATTCTGAGTCTGGGAAGCAGCAGAGGAGCCAAGGCTCCGTGACCTCAGCATTATTCTAAACTTCTGTTTATTTTATGATTTAATAAAAAGAGATTTGGTGTGATGTGTCAGAAACACCAAATCTGGTAATGTAAGAGAAAGTCCATTCCCTTTTTGTTTCATAATCTGCATAAAAATATAATTGAAACACTGTGATGGAGGTAATTATCATTATTAGACTAGACAATCTAGTAATAGTGCCAAATGCTAATTTCAAAATTCACAAAAACAGATGTCATCACCATAAAACCAAAACATATCAACCTCCCATTTGATAGTTGAGAAAAGCACCAAATCTTCACACTCGAGGCGCTTGTTGAAGAGGATATCAGGCATATTTCCTTCAATAATAATCAATGAAGAAAGTCTGTCTGGACAGATTAAAAATACTAAATAGGTTTTACGAATAGATTTCTGCGAAAAAAAAGCTGCCCTGGCGAGTGAAATCGGAAAAAATACAGTAAAATATGACCTTGAGGCGATTCATAGGAGGTAAATCTGGATTAAATCTGAGAAGAAGTTATGACAGAAAATCAGCGTTTTTTTTCGTAAGTCAGTAAAGTATGACGGATAAAAGATAGAACTCCTGAAGTTGATTCTCATTCACCAAATTTGGACTTAATCGGACCAACAGTGGAGAAATGATGGCCAAAAAACATTTAGAGATAAATCACCCCCTAGTGTCGGAAATATAAAACCAACCAAAATCAATCCAGCTCTCCCTCGCAGTTTTCTGACAAAAAGTGCAGAATCCCATCGCTTTGTATGTATTTTCACAGCAATAAAAATAACAGACAAATAAAGATCTGACCTGATAATATCATTAGTTTAAAAATTAGAGGATCATATAGTTTTTAGAGTGAATCCAGAGAGGAGTATGAACGTAAGAAACTATTTTATTGGCGATCTAACCGACAGCTGTTGAGACTCCAGACTCATAAAGGTCCCCGAATGAATCGATTCCAAACTTCATGGCGTCCGTCTTTGGAGCTGACATAGTCAAAAAAAATGAAAACTTTTTCCCAATACGTGTGCTAAAATAGCTGGCCAATAGTCCAGAAATCAGTAATCTATTGATGTAAAAACAACAGGTACTTTTATGATAAATACAGTTTTTGGTAGATGATGCGAGTATTAGTTTGATCTGCTAGCTACCTGAGAGCTAAACCTGCAGAGTCTGTAACATGCCTCCAACGGTCTCTAAGGGATCGTGTTCTGTTCAGAACAGGCTGATCATTTCAACGTCTCCTCCCTGCTCATTGCCTGCACCTTAATCCTTGCCTTTTTCTTCTAAAGCTGTGTGGAGAAAAGTGCACGGTGGTCCTCTCAGGGTCAGGTGAGCGAAATAAGCTGTGGATCGCTGAGGGAATGAAGCTCTGAAGTGATTGACCTCAGCGTTCGTTTGGCTTTGAGGCTGATCCCCCTCCTCTCTCTTCATCCACCTCACTCACTTTCTTTGGACGTCAGTTTCACATCTTTGCAAAGCTGAAACAGCCACAATCACCCTCCCCAATCAAACAGGGTCAGCTGATACTGGTATCAGATGCCTGCAGGTAAGAACCCTCCACCTGTTCTGCAGAGAAAAAGATGCATTTCAAGTATTTGCAGGTGGAAAAATCCTATAGCTAGATATTCACATTCACATACACTGTGGACTCATTTTAAAACCGTTACGCCTTCTCTTTAGGGATTTATACCAATATATCATTGGGAGACTTGAACTAGGCCTATTTGCTTTGGTCCCCATAATCAAGGGTATCTCCCCAAAAAGCCTCCAATCCCCTGTGTTGTACAAGCGATCCAACGGATTGAACTCCTCTATTTAATGTGTTAAATTTATGTTCGTAGGCTGTGGTCGTAATATGAAGCAAAGCTTGCTAATCTGATGGAAGTATCCTCTTGCTTGATGTGACACATGCTAGACTTTCCATTTGCTTTAAATTTATTTCCTGGTGAGTATAAATGCAAAAAGTCAAGGATATCATAAAAATCCTTATTGCCACTGCTGCCACGATGCCCATGGTGTATTTCTGATTTAGTCCAAATGTGGTGTATATGAACGGACTTGAAGAGATCTATCTTGTGTATTATGTCTTATTTTACTCACTAGGGGGAGCTTTTTAATGGAAAACAGTGAGTTCAATCAAGGGGATTGCTTGTATAATGCAGGAGCTTTGGGGCTATTTGGGGATTAACTGGGGCTAGCGTGTTTAAGTAGAGGAGCTGAATACTTCATACATCACTGTATTTTCAAGCTAGATGCAGATTAAAACACATTAATGCTGTGATTTCAACAACAAAAGCTTCGGTTTTGCTTCAGGTGTTGGAATATAAACAGTCCACTGCTGAAAATGTGACCAACACCATCTTATCCCCAAAGAAATCTTAAGCCCATCCTTAAGACCTATAGAGCTGTGTCTTTGTTAGCCAATGTGTTACTGGCGGCACGCACACACACACAGGAGCACACACACACAGGAGCACACACACACACACACACACACACACACACACAGGAGCTCCTCCCAGGCTCCAGACAGAGGAAACCTGATGCCTTTAATAGCCAATAAAAGCATAATGGAATCTAGAAACCCGAGAATCTAAGTCCATCACATCTCAGCATGAGGTGGACCTGAAACGCTTTTTGTACCTCATGAAAATGAAATTGACTTGAAGTTGTTTGGGGCTTCAGCACATCCAAGATATTGGTTTTACAAAGAGGAAAGAGGAATGTGTGTGTGTGCTTTAAGGGTTTAAATGTGTGTGAAGGCCAGAAGATGTCATACCTTGAAAGTGGCGAGAAATATTGAATGATGTGTCAGCGCAAACAAGGTGTGTGTATTTGTTCATCTATGTGTGTGTGTGTGTGTGTGTGTGTGTGGGTGTGTGTGTGTGTGTATGTGCTGTATTCCAAAGAACGGTTTCACAATAAAGGCCGTTGCTATGGGCAACTTTTGCCTTTCACAGAAATTCCCATTTCCCAGTGGGAACCCACCAGACACACACACACACAAACACACACACACACACACACATACACTAACACACACACACACACACACACACACACAAAGATACAAGGGGCCTGACTACATAAGCAAAGGTGTTACATAACGTCAAATAAACAACCCCTAAAAAACCAACATCAAAACAGTCCCTCCCCCAGCTCCCCTGTCTATCTTATCCCTCCCTCTCTGCTCCCCCACCCCCCCCCCCCCCCCCCCAGCCCCCCCCAGCCCCCAAACCCTCTGGATCCACAGACTCTGTGCCAGCGTATCCCCATCCTCGCCCCAATTCCCTTTCATCTTAAATTCCATTTCTTATCTGGAGGCTACCCCCTTTCAAATTTAGCATGACTCCAAAAAACAAACATATACATACTTAAACACACACCCCACCCTCAAGGCGGAACCAGAGCCCACCCCAGGGGCCCCAACAACCTCTAGGACATACTGGAGCTGCAGAGGCCAGTCTGCTTATTCTGAGTTTTGGAGCTGTGGTGTGTTGAAATGTGCCTCGTCTATGTTTATCCTTGCCTTGAACAGTAATATGCAATCACCCTCTTTGCCTTGACATGTTTGATTTACGAGCTGATATTAAAGTGTGAATTCACGGTATGGCGGGCAGTGGTGCGTCATTGCATGCAATTACTCTGTCTGTGTGTCTGAATGTGTATAATCACGGGTTTTGCTTGTGCATGCGCACACAATTGCCCCTCAGTCCTACTGTATCTGTGTGTCGGGGTTTTTTTTTTTTATGTGATTCTGGGGACGTCGAATGGAGTCGGTTCTGTATTTTCCCTCTTATTTCTGAAGCTATAAACAGCTGTAGTTTCTGCCTGCACCACAAAGCTAACTAACCACAACGAGACGCAACGAGCTCTCCTCCACACCGCATGCACGACCCCGGGCCAAAATCATCTGTATGTTGCTCCCATTTCCCTCCACCATTGCATTTTGGTTCTATAAAAGGAAACCATAAGATGACAGGCATTTTCTGCTGGATCTGAAGAGCCAACGCAATCCTGGTTTTTGGCAACATATAAAACACTCCTATTGCGAGACGTGGTGCCAAATGGAGTCACTTTAAAACTAGCTGGGAGCTTGAAGATATAATTATGCATACTTCTGTTAAAAAGAAATTTTAAAAAAAAAGGGAGAAGAAAACATAAAATTGATGGAAAAAAAAAAACTGAAGCTGAAGTGATTGTGAGGATCATGTTCTGACAAAGGGAGCTCAGGTGTGTCCTCTGAGAGGTGTTGCAATGGTTGCAGTTACTCATAGAAATCTGAACTGAGCTGACGTCAGAGTATTTCTTTTCACATTTGAACACATTTGATCCTAGACTGCAGGCCGAATCCGGACCAGAGGAGGCTTCCATCCAGACCACAAAGCCTCTTCACATAGCAGGAAAACGAAGGGGTGATATTATTAGCCCTGTCATTAAGTGTTTTGATGTGGTCCAGAGGAGGGATGGAGGATATGTTTGGAGGAGGACACAGTTGCCAGGCAGGAGAAAATGTGGAAAGCCAAATAGAGGATACAAGGATGTGGTGAAAGGGGACAAGAAAGTGGGGGATGTGACGAAGAAGGATGCAGAGGATGGGCAAATAAGAAAAATAAAAATAATTTGTGGTGGTGAACGCAGAGTCCTCATGCATTAAAAGCATAACATAAAACATTCTTTGAGTCAGTGAAAAGTATCATGGAAGTTATCCTGTTGATTACGTCCATCATCTCAGACAACTCCTCTTTGGTTTTCACCTTTTTCTCCTGCCAGGCAGCTCCATCTCCAGCATCCTTCTACCAATAGACCCATTATCCTGCCTGCACTCGCTTTCTCGCCTCTTTTCAACATTCCCCTTTCGTCTGAACAGTTAACCCCAAGTAATTAAACTGCTGCACCTTCTTCGCATCTACTCCTTCATCGTCACCGTTCCACTTGCCTCCCTTTCATTCACACACATGTATTCTGTCTTGCTGCGACGGACCTTCATTCCTAATCTCTCAAGCGCACACCTCCACTGCTAAAGGTTATTTTCACCTGCTCTAGGATAAGACTACGGATCACAATTTCATCCATCAACATCATAGTCCACGGAGACTCTATGGACTGTCCATCACCATGACAAACGAGAAGGGGCCCAGCGCTGATCCTTTGTGCAGTCCCATCTCCACCTTGAACCCAATCCGTCACTCTTACTGCTCTCATATATATCCTGTACCCCTCCAACATGGAATAAGTATGGAATGACTTGACGGTCATTCCATACTTTCTCACACAATCCCACAATCCTTCCCTCTGCTCTCTGGGGTGCAGTTTCTCTGAATCCACAAAGACACAATGCATCGCCTTCTGACCTTCTCTATACTTCTCCATCGGCGCTCTCAAAGCAAACATCTCATCTATTGTGCTCTGTCTTGACATGCAACTATACTGCTGCTCAGAACCTGTCACCTCTTTTTTTAACCTAGCTTCCTCTACCTTTTCCCCAGATCTTCACTGTGTGGCTCATCAGCTTTATACGCCTGTAGCTGCTGCAGCTCCGCACATCACCCTTGTTGTTGAGAACTGGCACCAGCACGCTTTTCCTCCATTCCTCAGGCGTCCTCTCAATCTTCAAGTTAATTTTTTGAGCTGTGAGTCACTGTGTATTGAGAGATTTTCATTCAAAATGAAAAAAAAATTGCAAGGTTATAATTTTTTATTATCACATAGAGGCAGCAAAGCAGCGGCCTAGCGATGAGAAGGTGTGTGTGAAGGCTACATGACCAGTGTGAGGGGGGGAGAGATGCCGACCAGGGTGTGTGTGTTTGTTGTGTCTGTGGGAACAATGGGACTATGAGCCTCAGCTACCAGTATGACACAGGAAGTCAGGTAACAATAGCAGCCGGAGTAGTAGCCGCATCTAATCACATCTCGTGTGCGCACAAACACACACACACACACACACACACACACACACACACACAAACACAGCCAAAAACTGCTGGTGGAGGATTAACTGCGATTTTCTTGTTTTGTTTTTCGGTCGATTTTCTAGCTGGTCCAGTGAACTTCGGTTTGGAGATCCCCTTCAGGTAAGCTGCATGGGCAGATAGAACGCTTCATTGTGATTGACTTCAAATGCATTCCTCGGTAACCTGAGAGGCTGCTGCACAAAGCACGCACACACACAACAAGCACTTTAAGCCCCTGACAAAGTAGGCGCAGTGCAGCTCGGCTTTGCAGAAATAATCGTTAATTGTGCTTTATAATATGTAAGATTTTATCTGAGCGAATTTTTCTTGACTGCTGCAGCATCTCTGAGCTCTCGAACTGTAAGGAATCATTTGAATATTCTCCCTGCAATCTGGCACCATCTGTGAGTCCAACTCCTCTCGCTGTTTTTTTTCATTTCTTGCACCCACGGTGTTGGGGGAACACAGAAATAGAAATACAATGAGAAACTCAAGGGTTTCAAGTCTGTTGTATTCATTCTTTATGTCCATTTTTTCACGCCACGCTGTCTGCAAGCATGATCCAGGAAAGAAAGACGGAATTGAATCAGTTAAGGCAATAAAAATGTGCTACATTCTCAAACTCTGTATGCCACTTTCCAAATTAAGAAAAAGCACTCTGCCAAGGCACAGCACTAGCCGAGGTAGACGTTAGTATGATTAGAATTTATCAGATCGCTTTATTCAGGATTTTCTTTCTCATTACTGAACCCATCTCAATATAAACCTGATCCATTACAAAATCCACTTTCCAGGTATCATTTCCTGCGTCTGTCAACGCAGGATGCAATGATTAAAAAAATAAGAAGTTTTTATGGCGTTACGCCATGACGGCATGACTTAATGTCACAAAAATCTAGTGAATTCTGGGATTTGCCAAACACCATCTTTGGGGTGAAAATCATATGAATCCATCCATCAGGTTTTGAGTTCTTGCCAAAAACATTGTCATTTAAATGTAATTATCTCTGGGATATGAAAAAAGCTACCGCTAGGTACAATTTCAAACCGATTTGTCCACTAAATTATGAGTTATTGGCAAAAAAGAAAAATCTCCTAGTGCCTATCTCACAAGGGTTAAGAAAACATTATTATTATTGTTACTAAATTTTGGTCCGTCACCTAAAATAAATAATCTTTAGGATAAGGCAAAATATTTTTCTGGGCACAATTTCAAGCAAATCTGTCTGTAAATTTTTCTGCAATCTTGCTTACAAACTAACAATAAAACAAAGCAACCAAGGTAAAAGCATAACCTCCTTGGAGGAAGTAATAACCGATCCTGCTCACAGACAGATTTCTGCCGAAGCCTTACCTGAACTGTGTCATATCCTCAAGCTAAATTTGTATAATCGCTTCAACTTTGATGCAGGTGTAGTGATTGTTTGTTTGTTTATTGGTTTATAACGTCCCCATTAATAGCGGGCCAACTTGAGCCGATATGTGTCAGCCAGAACCAAACGAGATAATGAATGTGGATGAGATTTGAGCCCCAAAATGAGTCAGGGTCTTCTTCATGGGCTAGGCGTCTCACCGCTCTGCAGTTTAATTCACAGTGAGGTTAGGCCGTGTTAATGAAGTTGCATCTGATTCAGAATTATCTCTGCGTCCTCTCTATTCCAGAGCAGCTCTCCACTGCTAGGACAATTTGATAGAGCTGCTCCCTGACAGGAGAGGAGATAACTCTACCTGGAACGGGTCAGACTACTTACTTACTTCAGAAGCCCTCAGACTGATCACACACCTACAGGAAAGACTGCCGCCTGTTTTTCTGCCGTGTTTTTCCACGCCCACCTCTCTTCTCCAGAGCGGATCTTCCACCTTGTCAATAGTGACCTCTAATCTCCCTCCATCTTTTGCTTTTTCCGCCTCGTCTCCTTCCCCGCCCCTCTCATTCCCTCTTACCAGCTGGGAAGGTTGGACCACGGCCAATCAGAGCGCTAACACACTTACACACACTTACAAGGCGGTGTGAGAGAGATCGAGGGCAGTCAGTGTGCGTGTTCATGCGCGTGTGTGTCTGAGTGGGTTACCAGGTGATGACCTGGTTCAGACACCTGTCACCTTCAGCAGAGATTAGCACAGAGAGCTTCTGCAAAGTCACTCTGAGCTCACTCCTTAGAACACACACACACACACACACACACACACAGAGACGTACGTCAGGACGGAATGTTGTCGGAATGACATCAGCTCTACTCCTGTGAATCTTAAACAGCTAACACCTGCACGGCAGCGCCAAGGGGGTCAATTAGATCCTGTCTCTCCTAACTAAAGTCACAAAACCAGGCTGAAGTGAGTCGGTTCTGATTTGTGGCTTAATGGGTCTCAAAGCGAATGTTTTAAGGGGTTGTGTGAACAAAATAATCCCATCATTTCTAATCAGATTTGACTCGCTTACATACGGTATGTGGTGGTGAGATACATATCCTAATAGCGGCAAAATGAGTGAAGATGATAGAATTCGGGCAGCTTTTTGCATATTTGCTGTTACAGCAATCGCAGTGTGGTGAAGAAATAAATGATAAGAGGGGACAGATGACCCGAAAATGCAGATCATCCGGTGTTCATGATCAGATTGTGGTTTAGGCTTATGCTGTCGTACCCAACAGCGAGGGTATAAACCCTGAAAAAAAAACCATGGTTGAACTCAAATTAAACGTGACTCATTAATAATCACAAACGGTCCATATTGGCTCAACCTTACTATTTTTATGATGTCCGCAGTCTGCTCTGAGATCAGATCCCAGAGTGACTCAATAATGAAGATAAATACAGTTGAGCTCAGTAATAAAACAAGACACATTCCCTTGAGTCAATTCATATGAGCTAAATTTAGAAACAATTAGACTTATGGTTGCGAAGTTCTGACGAAAAACTTTGGTTTCCACAAAAAGGATAAAGTAATGAGTAAAATATGAAATGCAAAATATCTTTTATTTTATAGATAAATAGAATTATATAATATGAACCTTCTATTGTGAAATAATAGAAATAATATGAGTCTCCTTGTGTGTAGATTCATATGAGCTAATTTAGACATAATTGCACCCATGGTGAGGAATTAATAGTCAAAAAACTGTTGTTTTTGCAAAAAAGCCACCTTAGTGAGTGAAATATGAACAATTACAGAAACGTTAGTTCTCCTTGAGGCGTTTCATATGAGTTTAATTGGACTAAAGCTGAGAAATTGTAGCCCGAAAATGGAGATTTGGGAGATAAAGCTCCCTCTAGTAGTGGTACTATTCAACCACCTTTCCACAAATCAATCCTGTTCTTCCTCGCATTAAGCTCTACGGGTAATTGGAAATTATCCATGAAGTAGTTTCTGAGTTCCTTAACCCCAAACCACGTGGCCTCATATGTTCGATCCTAGTTTTGTGTCTGTGATGAATGTCTCCACCTGTGTATGAAAACGTATTTTCAACGCCCAATGCTTCCTTTTAACCCTTAACGTCCTTTAAAATACGATGGAAAAATGATTTCTTTGCAAATATTTTTTTTGGGAGGCATTTATTAGTCTATTACCTGAGACACTCAAGTCAAGCAATATTTTTAAACAGTAGAGAAAATCTGACATCTGAACCTATTTTCAAAATAAAATAGCCAATTTTAATTTATTTTTAGTAAAGCATGTTTTAAAGAAAAACTATTTTACCCTTAATAGACATTTTTTTTGGTCAAATTATTCTGTTCAATAAATCCTCACAGGCATAAATTTTCTCAACTCCAACATCCACCTCGGTGCCTTTGACCTGTAGTGCCCCCTAGGGCTCTGTCCTTGGCCCCTTGTTGTTTATCAAATAAGAAACCTGGCAATCATTTTTACATTGATTTGCCCTTTAGAAGATGGGAAGTACTTTTCGCTTGGATAGAATCAGACTACAATAAATACAAAAAGTAGGTTAGGTTGCCATCTCCAGTCCAATTTAGTTTATAAAACAAAAATAAATTCAATAAAGCCCTTTTATAGAATCTTATGTAATTTTTTTACCTGATCTTCTTTTGCGTGTCGGCCTGTTTCTCATAGAGGAGGGCTCCTTTTGAGTGTTGAGGCTTTAACTGTAAATATACAGCTGGGAAAACAGAGAAACTCCTTTTTCTGCCTCCACTATATTTAGAGTTTTCTGCTGATCTAATCCCTGATAGCCCTACCATGTCTGATCAAACTCAGAGCCACGCTGGCTGTTTTAATTCCTCCTACGTCGGCTACCGGCTATGTATGGACCTAAAGCTGCCTCAGTGCAACACCAAACCACAGCTGAACAGCATCCAAGCACTAATATTATCCTGCTAATATAGAGTTATAAGAACTAAGATGATCTGAGTGATGAATGCTCCTATGGAAACACACATTTGCTAAATATGGTCTATTACAGAGCCAGCGTCTTTCTCAAGAGCTGCAGACAGACAGAGAGAGAGAGAGAGAGAGAGAGAGAGAGAGAGAGGAGAGAGAGAGAGAGAGAGAGAGAGAGAGAGAGAGAGAGAGAGAGAGAGAGAGAGAGAGAGAGAGAGAGAGAGAGAGAGAGAGAGAGAGAGAGCAGGTGTAGAAAAAGTCATTCATCTGCATCAGTGAAAGGCAATTTAAATCCATTTTCATGCAGAGGGACCTTCAACATTTATCTTATCTGTTACAAAATAGAGTCCAATCAGTTCATTGCCCTGGTGAGCGTGGCTTCAAAAGAGCGCAGAATGACTTCATATCGGTCGAAGGCTATAACATTTGCCTCATTGCTTCATTGCCAACGCAACCATTAATCCTCATTGGGCCCAAAGCTTCCTCCCCTCCCTCGTCAGCCTCCAGAGGTCACCGTGTGTCTCAGAATTGAGAAACCGGTGATTGCTTAAAACAAATATCTGAAAAACAACCCAATCTTAACGTCAACAGTGAGGAGCGGAGGTTATGTTTGTTATGCCAGATATCCCGGAAAGAAGTCCAAGGATTTTCATAAATGTCTGTGTAGGGGTGGATCTTGGACAACGGAGGCGCCGAATCAAATTCTTGCACAGTTCATGTTACAGAAGAAAATTCTAGATCACTCTACAATAATGCATGATGTGAAGTGAGGGTCTTTATTGCAATAGCATAGGGTGAATTCCATATATAACTAGAAAAAGCACTCAAGTGCAAATCTCTGCCGAGGCCCGACAGAACCAATGGTAGACATTACTATGATCCGAATCAGTTCCTTTCCTTTTATGTAGGAAAAACAGCTGCAGATTTCTCCATTGATGTCTGAGTTATTAACAACCTCAAAATCTACCGACAACTCCAACAAACTCTAAGTAGCCTTCCACTTCGGCATCTCTGTTCAGCCCGAGGAGACCCCAGCTTCACCCCCAAAAGGAACATCAAAGGAATTATTATCACTACTGCATCACTGCTTATTGTTATATTTAACTGTATTTTAAATGCTGTGAAACACGTAACAAAAATGTTATCATCACAAACAAACCCGTTGTACATTTTATTTATTCTGTTTAGGTGAGATTACGAAGCTGTCTTTCCCAATCGGGTTTCAAACTTCCTTCCCACATACGAGGCATCCAGATCGTTCTTAGGTGTGTGTGTGTGTGTGTGACGCAGTATTATTTTACATGATATCAGTATTACTTTACATGATACCAGAATTATTTTTAAATGATATCAGCCATATGAAAGAAGTATTGAATTACTGCTAATGGAATCCGAGCATTTCCTTCTGCTGGTTCTTCTTGTTAGAAGTCGGGGCTGGGTTGTACCTGAAAAGCACCTACAGTCATTTAACAGCATGTCATAAAACATCTGTTAGGTGTTAAAATATTATTGGATGAAAGCTAAGGCCGACCTGAAATTTTATCCGAAGGTTAGTTGCCATTAATGATTTAATGGTCATCTTCTTCCAATTTTATCCCACCAATGTTTTATCAGTCTACTCACAGGGACAATACAGATGCACCTTAATCCTTTAATGTTCTGCTCAACTATTTGGTTGAGCTTATTATGAGTCACTTTTTCTTATTTAAAAATGTGTCTGAACCTGTTTGTAATATGAGCCAGTGGCAACATGTAGATGCTGAAGAGTTAGTTACATCTTTGTTACTTTTCAGCATATGAAGAAACAGAAAAAGGGGGGGGGTTAGAGGCGGAGTGAGCGGCCCAGTGTGCTGAGCAGAGATGTGGAAGTGGAAGGATCAACAGAATGAGGAGAGATGAACGGTTCCAGAGTATTTTTGGAGATACTGAGAGAGTTTCTGGAAGATTTAGAGGCTGACAATAACTCATATTTTAACAGAGACATTTGATCACAATAATGTCTGATAATGTGATTTTAAACCATTGCTGCAGCACAAATTGCCCACTTGGGACAATTAATAGATGTATTGAATCTTTTTGATGCTCATTTGACATTCTCGTCTCATCCGACCTATCTGGCTCTCCGTTTGGATCAGAACCTAAACGTGTCAAAAGCAGCGCGTTGGTGTTGGGCCTTCGCCACTAAACGATCCATGAAGTTCAAAGCCACACTCACCAAGAGCTAAACAATCAGAGGCTAATTGAATTCTCCACTCGTAGCAGAATAAGAGTAAACAAATGACATCGTTAACAAACGCCAGTCGCCATATGGCAAAACCATAATGAAGAAGGAAATATAACGTTTTTTTATGACATCTGCTTATAAACGGATGAATGAATCCTGACAATTATGCCAAATAAAAGCAATTAGACAATATAATTGTTACACGCCTGCTGACGACTTTGTTAAAAGCGATATAATACTAATTTCTTTGTTTTATTTGTTTGAGTCTGAAGGGGAAACGGACAGCCTGATCGGAACCGGGCTTCTGGTGACGGAGTGTGTTTAACCTTTAATGTCTCGCTATCTCTGAAAAACGAGCAGCTGACGGGGCGACTCACAGCCGACTAAGTAGAGATCACATGACCGGGTACTGACACATCAGCTGGTCTGAAACGGTGTAATGGACCAGAGCTGTCAGACACACACACACACACACACACACACACACATAGACTTATGCACATATCCATTGAGCTCATGTACCAATATAGAGGGCCAGTATGATGGGAGGCGGGGTGACAGAGAGACGGAGAGATGTATATCTGTATGTAGGACCCAGCTGTTACACTAATCTGTCAATCCAACAGGATTAAAGACCAGATCTCACAGCCCGCTCACCCGCATACACACACACACACACACACACACACACACACATGAAGAAACGCACACAAGACACACAAACTACAGGCCTCTCTGCGTGAAAACCTCCTGTATTATATATGAATTATGAATTTTTCCATCTCTGAGAGAGAGAGAGAGAGTTTGTGTCCCTGTCCTGCTGCCAGAAATGCCCCGAGACTCTGACACAACCCCCACACTGGCAGTACGCTCGCCTGTATCCCTGTACTTCTGAGGGTGTGCGTTCGCCTATTTGTCCACGGTGTTCAGGGAGTATCAGCGAGTGTGTGTGTGTGTGTGTGTGTGTTAGCGTATTGATGTTTGGTTGGGGAAGTGTTTCAGAGAGGGGTGAATGCTGCAGGTTGGCTGGTGGGTCAATGGCCGTGTATATGTAGCTGCTTCTATGAAGTGCCGGAGAGAGAAGAGAAGGAGCAGGATTGAATGTGTGTGTGTGTGTGTGTGTGTGTATGTGTGTATGTGCGTGTGTGTGTGTGTGTGTTTATGTGTGATTATAGGCTGGCTCAATAGGCCCATTTCTGTCGGGCCAGTGGGAGGGCGTGGTGCCTGTGGCTGGAACTTTTCTCGTGTTTCTAAGGAACTTTTCAAAAGCGCTCAGAAATGTGGCTGTGTGTGAGAGAGAGCGCCCGTGGTCCATGAGGCCTTTGTGCAGCAGAGGGGCGCTCCGAAACGGTGATCAATGGTCTCTTTTTACAGGCCAAAATCAGAAAC